>JANKKI010000032.1:7495000-7854243 GCA_025175665.1 Cinchona pubescens
TAGTTTAATTTACATAATTTTCCATATATATTTAGTGCAACTAAAGAAATATTTCTATCTTCCCATAAAATTAAATATTAAGTTTTTTATTACTCGGTTACTCTTTTTTCAAAGGTACCAAGTTTTTTGAAATCAATCAAGAAAAAATATAATTCTATGGTCAAAGCAAAAGCAATTATTATGATAATTAGGCAAGACATTTTATATGGTGCATGAATTTTTATTAACTTTGTATTTTAACTTTTGTTATTTTTCTCTGATTTGAACAATTTTTATTCATTATTATATGTTGTTGAGTATATATTTATGAATTTTATTTACTATTACTTTGGATAGTCCTTTTTTTTTAGAGCTAACCATCGAATCCTTGTAAGTGGGAGGCACTACTCTCAAAATTTTATTAATGAAAAGAAGTTGAGTACAAGGAAGAGGATTAGACCAAAACTTCCCGAAAAAGTTTGGGAACATCAGAAATCAGTTAGCCTAAACACAATGAAGGGAACTGAATTGTATCTAACCGTATTAGGCCAACAATCTGATGGGGAACAATAGTGCCATTGAAAAATAAATTAAAATTATTGTAAGAACTACCTATTCTAGCCAATTTATCAGCTATGACGTTCGTTTCACGAAACGTGTGCAACAAGGAAAAGAAAAAAAAACGTTCAAAAGGCTCCAGATTTTGAGGACTTTGTGTTGCATCTTCCATGGAATCCCAATCTCCTTTGTGAGCATTCAAAACAGCACCAAAGGGTTCATTTCAACCAGTGTCAGTTAAAATCCATTGGCAATGCAAAAGAGCAAGCCCTCGTATAAGGAAGGCTTCTGCTTCCAAGCTTGTGCTTTTGCCAAAGGATTTAGCAAAACCACCAATAACTGTATGTATTACCAAGGTTATCTCGAACAATCGCCCCGCCTCTAGCTTGACTAGGATTCCCCATCGCACAGCCATCTACATTCAGCTTGAAGGCACCAACTGGAGGTAGTGACCAGTGCACAACAGTAGGTCGGTCCCTGAATCTTCTAGTGGATTGAACAAGGAAAGTACAGTTACAAGCATCACGTCCAAAATAAGTGAATGGTTTAGAAGAACTTTGATCAAAAAGCATTCTCTTAATCTTCCATATCAATAAACTAGGAGCAGTAGTTTTCCCCTAGAAAAAGAAAAGATTACGAGCTAACCAAAGTTCCCAACAAATTAGTGGCGGCAAGACATGGATTAGTTCAACATTTAACGTCGAACAAGATCAAGCCCACCAGATTTGAAGGTATTGTTGAAAAATGGAACATCAATTTTGGGAATTCCAAATAAAGCTGCAAAATGTTGCCATACAAGGCGTGCTAAAGTGCAATTCAAGAAGCAACGATCAATGGTTTCCACGGAGCAAGATTACAAAAGGCACATTTTGAAGGGAGATGAAAACCAAGGTCCATGAGAATGTCCATATATGGAAGAAAATCATTTAAGAGACGCTATATAAATATTGAAATTTTACTTGACAACCGAGAGTTCCAAATATGCCATCTAAACCACAAGATCTCCTTGGATGATCATAACAAATAGTAAACTGATAAAATGGAGAAACCCCTACTTTCCGTTAAGTTCCATATCCATGTATCATCCGAGAGAAATAGAGATTGTAGTTAGATATGATGATAGACGTATTGAGGCAAAAGGTAATGGATCGGCAAAAGATTCCAGCATGTTGTGTTAGAGAAAAATCTCTGAATTTCGCATCCAAGAGAGGAGGTGCATCCACCAGGTTCGCCAATTGTTAAGCCTTTAGGAAGAGATCAAATTAAAACAAACAAGTAATAATAAATCTTACAAAATCACTACACTTTACTTCACTTCCGCAAGTATACGGAGCTGGTAGTAGTGTTGGATGAGATGAGTATGTATCGTTCCCACGAAAATTGTTTAGCAAGCAAGTACCGAAATTTATGAATCTTTGTATAGTTAAGCAAATTCAAATAAGAAGAAATGAAACTATACTAATTAAAACCATAATTAAACTTAAACAATTGAAATCTAAATTAAACTAAATTATCTACTAAAGTAAGTAAATTGAACAAAGCACTATGAAATTGAGAAACTACTTAATCTATTATAATAAAAGTACGTAATTCTACTCCAAATTAACTAAAATAGGACTAGAATTAAAGAGCAAATAATTAACCCAACTAAAAAGACTATAAAAGAGGTAATAAAGATAGAAGCTACCATTTCTAAACTAGAATTTGTAAAGAGTTAAACTTGAAATTTAAATATTTTTAGATTTTTTACAACAATAAAAAAACTGACTAAAAATTAACTAGAAATTAATGTAAGGAATTAAAAATTCTTAACTAGAAAGCACTAAATCAACAAAAACCCTAATTTCTATATGAAAGCTTAGAAATGGAAGCAAAGAGATTTTCATTGATTTAAACTAAAAAGCAAGTAAAAATTATATCTAATTGAAGCTAATGATTAACCTACTACAACTATGAATCAGAATTTAAACTTGCAAGGAATTTAAAACCAGATCTAAAGAATAATTAAAAAGAACTTGTATTCAAACATAATTTGAAAGTTAAGCTACTCTATTCTACTCTTAAACTAACTGAAATTACTTGCTACACTACTTTTCTCTATTACCTACTTACTGCTCTATTACATCTTTAAAGTAGTTTAAATAGTGGAGTATTACACAAGGCAAAATTAGAAATTGGCTGCTAGAATATTACAGAATTGCCATTACTACTTGTGCTGGAAGTGAGTCCATGTCGCGATATGAAATTTGAGATCGTGACATGGACCTCAAATTACATTGACTTATCTCCGTGTCCAGATCGCGATTTGGATCTGGACTATCTTTTTAGCAAATCTTGACTTCCTCTTTAATTGCATTTTGGTCCTCTTGCACTTTATTCATTCTAGCTTCCAATATCTAATTTAGACCTGCATAATATTAACCAAATTAAGTAATTAATTTAGCTAAAATTCTAATAAAAACTTATCATATTTAACAATAAACAAAAATATAAACACATATTAAAGAAATTAATTTAAATCTTCAATTAATTAACCAAAGTTCAGAATTTAAACTATCAAAATGCCATAATTTAGAGTAAAATAACTTCAGTTTCCTAGAGTTATCACATCCAAAACTTAGCATTTTCCTAGTCTTGAGCCCAAAAAAAAGAAAAAAAAAAGTTATACTAACAATTAAACACAAAAACACCACCAAAATTGACAAAACACTTGACGAGTTGTGGATGTACTTGGAACAATTAAGAAATCTCTCAAGGAACTTTCAATACTATATGATGAGTGAAGTGTTGAAAGGAGTTAATCCAAGTTTACAAATCACCGAGAATAACTATTCTCAAAAAGAATTACCAAACGTTTTACTTCTATTCATTGTTCTGAAACCATTTTTTCACAAATTACAAATATTATAGAGTTAATCAATTATCCCAACTAGATCTCATGAAAATAAAAATTCATTTAGGAATCTACTTAAATGCAACTGTCACACAATTTGGGAATAGACTTCTAAAAAGGAATAAGTAATACGAGATCACTGATAAGTATTACTAACATTTACTCCTTAACTTATTGGTATACTAAAACGTAATTCCTAATGGCTTAATTCGGAGAAACAACATAGGTATACGTTAGAATCCCATACTCGCCTTATTTCTAAAAGCAAAATTTTTTTTTACACAACCCTAAACTAAGGAAAATGAATGAAATGTACTTAAAATTAATCTCAAATACTAATTATTCACAAATTAGAAGAACATTCCCTATGCAAACACACAAAATGTCCCAAAATTCCTTCTATTTCATTTAATCCACTTTTTCCAAAAGATAAATTGACTTACAAAATAATATAAGTGATTTGATCAAAGCAATATTTCAAATAAAACTTTTCCCAAAATTTTAGTATTCCTTTTGGAAGAATAGTGATGCTAAGTTTTTGAAATCTTTATGTTGCAAAAGACCACTCACTCACACTTAAATCCATGAAATGACCCAATCATACTTCAATCATATAGTATTGTACGTCAAATTTTATCATCATTGAGTACTAATTTGATCACTTTTTCATCCACTAGACATCTAGTGACATCAAAACACACAAAATAATCATTCCCAACACGAAAATAAATACCCCAAACTTGTCTCTTTTATTCAAGTGATAAGTAAATCATCCTTCCACATCGCAACAATTAAACAAGAACTACCTAAACTATGACAAAATTTTAATCTAACAATTCATACTAAGTAATAGTACTAAGGGTACTTATCTAAGCTATGTATCTCATCAATAAAACTCCATAAAAATCAATATCCAAATCAAGTCATCAACAATAGCAAACATGGCATCAGCTTAAGGCCCTTAGCCACTCTACTATTATTAGTCAATACAAAAATGACCAAAAAACACACCAAGTATTCAACAAACCAATTCTCAAAATGATTTAATCCATGAAGCGTTAAAAAGATATCTACTTGGTGTCTGTTTAAGGCCATTAGCCAATCTACTCAAAAATTAAAATATCCCAAAATAAAATACTAAAGATAAGAGTAATTAAAAGTAAAGGTGCTAAATAATGAAAAATAAAATAAAATGTTCATCTTCATCATCATCAATAAGAAGAAGAAGTCTTATAAATCTAAAATTCTGCTTGTGTTGAAATTGCTATTTGGGTTTTCCAAATCGTGATCTGGCCTGATCTCGAGATCGCGATTTCAAATCCCAAATCGCAATCTCGAGTCGGATGAATTTTTTTGCCTTTGTAGAAGTTTGAGTTTGACGTTGCGATTTGGATTTTGAGATCGCGATTTCACCCAAATGACCAAAATACCCTCTAGAAGTTTGAGTTCCAAATTGCGATTTGGAAATCCAGATCGTGATTTGGAGCTAAATGATTCTACAAAGTGTATTTTCCACACTTAGCCAAAATTTCTCCTCTCTTCATCACTTTTCTCCAATTCCATGCACAACCTACAATCACAAAATTAACAAGTTAGATGACAATTTCTCTCATTATTTAGCACAATTTATTTAATGTAAAAACTCATATTTTTAAACTTAAATTCTAGCCAAATTCAAAGCAGATCACTCAAAACCAAATTAATTAAAAATCATACCAGAAGAAAAACAATAAGAACTAAATTAAAGAACTTGGGTTGCCTCCGAAGAAGCGTTCTTTTATAGTCACTAGCTTGACTATGGCATGGGCATTCATACCAAGCACTTGAGGATGGTCGGCCATTCTTTTCCTTTTGGTCTCCACCGAAAAAGCTTGATGCCCTTTTTCTTATGAGTAAAGCCTGATTCTCGGTTCTCCCATGCACAAGTCCTTTCTTCCAAGCCTTAGCCATCACTGGTGCTCCAATTAGCATCTTCAATTGTTTCTTAAACCATTTTCAGGTTATCTGTTTTTCTTTTTGTGACTTTTCAACTTCTTGACATCACTATTTTGCTGATTCATAGCAAAAATCTCTTGATCCTTCATCAAATCACATCCCTTATCGGGTGATTTTTCCTTCAATTCATTTCTTGGATCTTCTTTTATTTCCAACACTTGCTTGAGTAAATTGCCTTGGTTAACTTCATTTTGCTCCTCATTTGACCTAGAAATGAAAGAATTAAGAGATTGGTTAGCACATTTTTCTTCAATAATGGGAATATTATCATTATATTCAAACATATCAAGTTCAATTGATTCATTTTCGACTTGTAAAACCAACTTCTCTTTGTTCACATCAATTAATGCATGACTGGTTGACAAGAATGGTCTCCCTAGAATCAATGGAATCTAACTTTCTTCACCCGTACCTAGCACCAAGAAATCAACGGGAAATACCAACTTTTCAACTTGAACAAGCAAATCCTCCTACAAGCCATATGCTTTCCTCTTGGGTAAGTCCGCCAATTGGAGTGATGATATTACTTGGCTTGACACTGTTGATCCCTAATTTGTCATAGATGGCTTTTGGCATAATATTATGCTTGCCCCCAAATCACAAAGTGATTGATGCCACTTTTTACCTCCAATATTCACCAGTATTATAAAACTACTGGGATCTTTGAGTTTAGGGGATAGCCTCCTTTGAACAATGGCACTACACTTGGCATCAAGGCATACTTTCTCATTATCGTCCAACTTTCGCTTTCTTGCCTAAAGATTTTTCATGAAACAAGCATAGTTAGGCATCTTGTTAAGGACATCAATTAAAGGAATGTTGACATTAATCCTTTTCAACATATCCAAGAAGTGGTTTAAATGCTTCTCTTTTTTCTCCTTCCTTGGGTCAATAAGCGTTTGAGGGAATGATACTTTTATCTATGAATCTATCTTCAAAGGTTCTTCCACATGCTTCTTCTTGGATACCTTGATTTCATCCTTTTTTTCTTCTTGTCTTCATCACCAACAACTTTCTTTTCGATTCTCAATTACCTTAGACTTTTGTTCCTTACTTCATTCCTCCGCCTTTTTCTTCTTATTCGGTTCCACCAACTCTTTTCCACTCCTTAGGGTTATGGCATGGCATTGTTCCTTTGGATTTGGAATAGTATCACTGGAAGTGCCCCAATAGGTTTTTCATTATTCAACCTTGCCAATTCCCCTAATTGAATTTCCAAATTTCTCGTCGATGCTTTCAAATTCTCAAACTTCTCCTATGTTCTTCCTTTTCCCTTTCCAACTCTCTTCTCAATTACTCTGCTTCTCTTTTCCAACCATCTACATATACGTTCTCTCGTGGAGAAAATTGGTCATTATACATAGGTTGGGAAGAATTTGCATATTGGAAGGGAGGTCTTGGTTGTTGATATTGATATGGAGGGTTAGGGGAAGATTGATATGAGTTGGGTTGAAATTTCTTTGATGTGGCAGTTAATAGGGTCTAGATGAGGGACTTGAATCTTGATTATGCTAGAAATTTTGAGGGTAGGGGATTTGGTTGATAAGGAGGATTGGATTGATTGTTGGTCTTGCTCCATGAAAAGTTGGGATGATTCCTCCAAGAGGGATTATATGTGTTCCCATAAACTCCGGATGGGTTCCTTAGAAAGATGATTGATTAGACACATAGTTGAGTTGCTCATTGGACCCATAGGGAATTTCACATTGTCCATTTGCATGACTACCTCCAAAAAAATCACACACCATACTTGGTTGAGTTGAAGAAGAAGACATTGCATTCCCACTACTTGGTTTCTCTAATTTCTCCAACACTTTTGCAACATTTTTCATCACATTCATGAACATACTTTGTTGTGCCAAAAGAGCATCTTGCATATTCAAATTCAACACTCTACTATGTGTATTAGCTTGATTGGCTTGGTGTTGAGCCACCGGTGGAGTCATTGGTCCATGATAATAATGATTGTAGCCCATCCTATTGAGCAATTTTTGACCTTCCTTCAATATCTTATAAGAGATGGAACCATGGAATCAGCAGAAGCATCCACTATAGATTTCGTCTCTTGTGTCAATCTATTGTAGAAGGTTTGAATTTCAAGCCATAATGGAATCGCATGATGAGGACATTTCCTTAGCTAATCCTTGAATCCGCTCCCAAGCCTCTCCTAAGCTCTCACCAACCTCTTGCTTAAAAGAGGTAATTTCATTTCTCAATTTGGCAGTCCTTGAAAGTGTAAAATGTTTTGCCAAAAATTCTTGAACAAGTTGATTCAAAGTAGTAAACGTCCCTTGGGCATGAGATTGAAGCCAAGATTTTGCCCTATCCCTTGGAGAAAAAGGAAATACTCTCATTCTTCGGGTGCACACCATTGAATTTAAACGTGGTCCAAACCTTCTCAAAGTTCATTTGGTGTGTATATGGATCTTTATTGGGACCATTCCCGAATATTGCATGAATTTGTAGTATTTGTATCAAAGAGGGCTTAATCTCAAAATTGTTTGCTTGCTCGGGCATCCGTGCAATGCTAGAATTTAAGACCCATCAAAGCTTGGTATGGAATATACTCTCAAAGGCCTTCCATTCATATTCATGCCATTCTCATTTCCATAACCACCCATTCAATTCTTTTGGCAACCACTTCTTCGCCATGCCTAATGCTAAAATTTCTTTGATTTTGATTAGCATTTGCCATTTCAATTCTATCTTGCTCTTATTGTACTCTTCTAAACTTTCGGATTTTTCTTAACTCTTTTTCTCTTTCTTCGTCCAAGCAAATAAACGGCCCTTTATCTCTTCTTACCATGTACTACAAAAGCCAAAGCAAGTAGTCAATTCAAGTTCCAAGACAATTCAACAAGACAAACAACCAACAAATCCGAATAAACAAAAATTAACAACTAAATTAAACTAAAATGCTTAATCTACACAACCCGTAAAGCGCTCAATATTGCCAAAACCAAGGACAACCCCCGGCAACGGTGCCAAAAACTTGTCAAGCCCTTAGGTAGAGATCAAATTAAAACAAAGAAGTAATAATCAAAGCTCACAAAATCACTACACTCTTCCTTACTTTCGCAAGTATATGGAGTTGGTAGTAGTATAGGATGATTGGGTATCGTTTCCACAAATATTGTTTGGCAAGCAAGTAACGAGATTTACGAATCTTTGTATAGTTAAGCAAATTCAAATAAGAAGAGATGAAACTACACTAATTAAAACCATAATTAAACTTAAGTAATTGAAATCTAAATTAAGCTAAATTATCTACTAAAGCAAATAAATGGAACTAATCAACTATGAAATTGAGAAACTACTTTCTAATAAAAGCAAGTAAATAAAAGCACTTAATTCTACTCTAAATTAACTAAAATAGGATTAGAATTAAAGATCAAGTCATTAACCCAACTACAAAGACTCTAAAAGATGTTATAAAGTTAGAAATTGCCATTTCTAAACTAGAATTTGTAAAGAGTTAAACGTGAAATCTAAATATTTTTGGATTTTTTACAATAATAAAGAAAGCCCACTAAAAATTAACTCAATAAATTAATTTAAGAAATTAAAAATTCTTAACTAGAAAGCACTACATCAACAAAAACCCTAATTTCTATATGAAAGCTTGAAATAAAAGTAAAGAGATTTCCACTAATTTAAACTAGAAAGCAAGTAAAAGTTATATCTATTTGAAGTCAATGATTAACCCACTACAACTATGTAATCAAAATTCAAACTTGCAAGGAATTTAAAACTAGATCTAAAGGAAAATTAATGAGAACTTGTATTCAAATATAACTTGAAAGTTAAGCTATTCTATTCTACTCTAAACTAACTAAAATTACTAACTACACTACTTTTCTCTATTACCTACTTACTTCTCTATTACATCTTTAATGTAGTTTAAATAGTGGAGTATTATACAAGGCAAAATCAGAAATTGACTGCTAGAATATTATAGAATTGCCATTATTACTTGTGCTGGAAGCGAGTCCATGTCGTGATCTGGAATTTGAGATCACGACATGGACCTCAAATTACATTGATCCTATCTTTGTGCCAGATCGCAATTTGGAATAGTCTAGATCGCGATCTGGACTTTCCTTTTAGCAAATCTTCACTTCCTCTTTGGAATTTGAGATCGCAACATGGACCTCAAATTACATTGACCTGTCTCCGTGTCCAAATCGCGATTTGGATCCAGATCGCGATCTGGACTCTCTTTCTAGTAAATCTTCACTTCCTCTTTAATTGCATTTTGGTCCTTACACTTTGTTCATTCCAGCTTCCAACCTTTAATTTTGACCTGCATAATATTAATCCAATGAAGTAATTAATTTAGCTAAACTTCTAATCAAAACTAATCATATTTAACAATAACAAAAATATAAACACATATTAAAGAAATTAACTAAAATCTTTAATTAATTAACCAAAGTTCGAAATTTAAACTATCAAAATGCCATAATTTAGAGTAAAATAACTCTAGTTTACTAGAGTTATCATCAATTTCCCATCGCTACTCAAATTAGACAACCAAGAAGAAGTAGACTCATCTGAAAGCCCCAGAACTTGTATGTGCTAATCCTCCAAGTGAGCAACGCCTTTCATACGTTTCCAAGTTGGTAAACTCGGCGAAGAAGCCTTTGAGTAATTAGCACGCGTGAAGTGAGCCCAAAGAAAGTTAGCTGTTCTGAAGTTCCAACGTAATTTATGGACGAATGCTTGAGATAAAGTGTGTAAATTTCGCACTCGCAGTCCGTTTTCAGCTTGAGGATAACAATTCCTTCCCATTTCAACCAATGTCTTCAAGAACCAATGTCCAAGGTTTCCCACAAGAAATCTGCTATAATTCATTCAAGGGCTCGAATTGTTTCTTTTTGAGGCTCCAAAACTACAAGGGTATTACTCGGGGTTGTGGATAGAACATTTTTTATTAAAATAAAAATTTTCCAGACCAACCCATAAGTTTTTTTTCTGGAAATTATCAATCAAATAATAGAAATATGAATTCTTTTTCCGACTCATAAAGAACGGGCAGCCAAGGTAAATCATAGGGTCCCAAGAAATTTCAGTGAAATACCCGTCAAAGCTTTAATACGTCAGATCGTGGTACTGGGGCAATTTTGGGCCACAATCAAAGATCTTTTAGAGAAGTTAATATGCTGGCCGGAACCCTTTTAAAAAGTATCTAAAAACTGCAAAAGATTTCCAATTGAACGCCTCGTACCTTTAGTGAACACTAAAGTATCATCTACAAAAGCCAAGTGACAAATTAGAGGACAATGATGAGGGGGAGAAAATATTCAACAATACCAACATTCATTAGTGGGTTCAATCCCCTCAGAAAAAACTTCATACACAATATATAGAGCAAAGGTGACAAAGGGTTAACTCCATGAATGACCTTGAAGAAACTAGTCACCTCGCCATTGACAAGCAAAGAAAACCTGCTGGATAAATTCTTTAGGATAAGCTTGATAAAATGTCTCTTAAAACCAAAATGAGGTAACATATTCTTCAGAAATTCCTAAGAGACTCTATCAAATGCTTTCATTAGATCAAACGCTTGCAATATTATGCCCACGGGTTTTTTTTTAGGATCCAAACACCTCCTGAACTAGTAAAATGTTATTTGCCAGAGTCCTGCCTAACAAAAATTGATTGCTCAAAGGAAATCAGTGAAGGCAAGAAGAGAGTAATTTGGTTAGGCATGAGTTTAGTAAGAATTTTATTCACAAAATTGCATAAGGCGATTGGCCTGAAATCCGAAAAACGTTGAGGACTTTTTCTCTTTGGAATAAGAATAATGAGGGAACTTGCAATACCCTTTGGAAGGGGAACTCTTGTCATAAACTCTTGAACAGTCGAGAGGACATCAGGAGCTACAAACTCCCAACAGCTCATAAAGAAAGCCCTCGAATAGCCATCTCGCCCGGCTGCACTGTCTTTATCAAGTTGGAACGCCACCTCTTTAACTTCATCAAGTGAAGATAGTCGAAGAAATTCCAAACCCTAAGAGTGACTCACTAATGGTGGAATAAAATCTAGCAATTGGTGAAAGGCTGCATTATCGTTTATACCTTCATCAGGCAAAAAAGTCTTCAAGAAAATGGATTCCCTCATTTTAATATCATCCTGCCTGCTTAACCAAATACCCTCCTTATTTTTAATTCTTTTTAAGGTCAAAACAGCCTGCTTATTGACTACAGAAGCATGAAAAAAACTGGTGTTGCGGTCCTTCTCTTGGAGCTATTTAATCCGTGCTTTTTGTTGAATATCAACAAGGACCTTATTATTGCGAAGAACAGGCTTTAGGCATTTAAGTTTCCATGCCAAGGCTGCCATGCCACTGCCAGTGGTTGGGAGACATCAATTGGAGGCAACAGTATGATGAAAAGTCTCATGTTCAATCCACATTTGTTGGAATTTAAAAGGTTTAGGAACCCCCGTCTGATTAGCTTGAATCCCGGGCAATAGTGGAGAATGATCTGACACTGACCTGTTGAGATAATGCAGAGAGGTAGATGGAAAAGACACGTTCAAATGATGATTAACCACTGCTCTATCCAAACAGTTTCAAATTCGGAAACCACCATTACGAGTACCAGTACATATAAATCGACTTCCTGAAAAATTCAGGCTAGTGACTCCACAAGAATCCATTGCCAGGTTGAAGTTCGTGATGGCTTCTGCATCTTGAACTGTTCTACCCAAATACTTATCAGTAGAAGCAATGATGTTAATGTCTCCACCCAACAATCAAGGGACAAAAAAATTATTCACAATGAATGAAAGATGACTCCATAGCGGTAACCTCTCTGCCTTAGTTCATTTAGTGTAGACTATAGTTATCCTCGCCACCATATTCCGTGTGTCATGGGTCATAGCAACATGAAGAAATTGCTCATGATTGACCACCACGTGAGCATGAAAATCAGGAGTCCAAAATAACCAAATTTTATTGACAAATTGCATGTGTTGAATTGAAAATCCAAATGGATTTGGAATTCATCAAGATGAGTAAATCAACCATAGGCACAATAACTGCAATTAAAGAACAAGAATGAGACCGAATCAAAGCTTCTAAATGACAAAGTTCTTTTTTGTGGATTTGTGTGATATTCTGCGTTCATTCTAAATTAGAGCATTAATCATTGATGAGATAAGAGAGAAGAGTTTGCTATAGCGCAAAACACTTGTCTTGTCAAAATAGTTCTAGGAAGTGCATAGGCTTTTTTTTCGTCCACTCCCTCTACATTTTGGTAGAGTAGAATCATCATTGAGAGAGGCGGGTCTTCTATTTTTCTAGATATCAGGTTTGTAAAATCAGAGATGAGTGTGACAAGCTTGCCCTAGACATCTCCGGTTGATCAACTTCATCCAATTCCAAAAATGATTTCAAAACTTCATGCTCAGGTATAGATTGGAATTTTCTAGATTTTCGAAATCTACCATAATGATCATCAAGCACTTGATACCCCAGACATTGATGTAGAGAAACTCTCGAGTCCACATCTACATCGTCTAAATGTTTAGAAACCAATTCAGGGACCAACGAATTAGGGTTTACGTGCTGCATGGGAGTAACATGACCTTCATCATTAGAATCGCTTATGAATTGGGGTAGCTGAAGTAGGGTTATCAAATTCTCTTGATGGAGCAATCGGCTCAACCACAACGGGAAGGATTAGAGGTGGTTGAGTCAAAGGTGGAGAATGTAAATCAGAGGTTTGAGCACTAGCACGTTGGTCTTCATCTGAGTGAGTTCTATTCGACAGGGAGGCTGAACAACTGCATTAGGAATTTGACGTGTGACATGAGACTGCTCCATCTGAGTGCTGGGTATTGACTGCTCAATCTGATTGCTGGGTAATGAGACGAGTTCCTTGGAAACATAAGTAGGAACATCAAATTTCTCACCCACTATTAAACCTAAATTACCGGAAACGTCCTTTAAAGGTTTAGAGACCCATTGTTTCTTAGTGGGTTATACAAACTCCTTATGTGTTTTAACATCTTCGGCAAGCATGGTTGAGGGAGAAAGTTCTGTCCCTTTAGGGTTTGTTGATGGGGCATTCTTAATTAAGTAAGAGACATTGAAATCCCCTATCTTGAGAAAATAGAATTCTTGACAATATTACGGGATATCTTCATATTGAATCAATTGCCAACGACCTTTTTCACCATTGTTGATTCAAACCCTACCAAGGCGTGGCTTAGAAACATAGAGATCAATACAAACCCTAGCCTTCCCTGCTCGACTTCCAATAGTAGTAGAGGCATCAATTTTGAGGGGATTTCTGACCAATCGAGAGATGGAAAAAATAGTAGCTTTGTGAAAAAAATGGGTACGAAAACCCTCGAAAGTGATCCGAATCGAAGCAATAGGGGTTTTGAATTGACAGAAAAATCTATCGACCACTTAAAAATCCTCATAAAGAAACCTTGGAAGGTGAGAAAACCACGACACCAGCAACAAAGCTAATCTTCTTCCAAATCGAACTTGATGAAAACATGGCTATTATCTGATAAACCAAGAGTAAAGGTCCATGAATAGCCTATCTTTAGAAAGTCACGTCTCAGAGATTCCACTGATGGCCTACCATGAGAAAATTTTTCAACAAGAGCATACCGTCTAATGGGTTGAGCAAGTTTCTGGATCAATTCCGGGGAAAAGAAAAAAACAGGCTTAACATGATAAGTTGATGGAGAGCCTAAAGGGCTACCAACATCGGTAGAAGTAACAATTGAAGCGAAAGAGTGCACTGGCCAAGGGGATACCCTTCAGTCGTTGGCAGCCATGAGAAAAGAAAGTGATGAAGAAACAATTGGAGAAGATGATGTTCAGAGGTCAAATTTCTATTTGGGTAGGATTTAGTATTTAAATAGTTTAGCAAGTATATTTAGGTTATTTTCATTAACAAGAACTGTAACTAGAATGACTAAAACTAATTTTTGAGAGCCAGATCAATACCTTATATATAATAATAATAGTTAAAAAAGACTGTTTTATTAGGAATAAATACACATTTTATTTTTGCTCAATTATAAATGAATTTTATACTACGAAAAATTTATTCAGTCTTGTTATATATTTTGTTATCATAGTTTGAAATATATAATGAATATATTGAAGTATTCCAAAAACTATATAGTCTTTTTTTGCTAAAAAAAATAGTCTCATTATATTAAGTAAAGATTATTTTAGATATGTCCATTCTACTTTATCAAGGATACTTTAGGCAAGAAACCATTTTGTTATAGGTGTATTAGAAGTGATGAAAAAGGAAGAAAATGTTAGTACTTTATATAAACACTAAAAAATAGGTAGTAGTATCCTAAAAAAAAGGTAGATAAATACATGTGAGTAATTTAAGTATGTCTTCCTAGTAGAAAATATATTTCAATAACGATGGATATTTTAGATATCAAAAAAAGAGAAAAAACTAAAAAAAAAAAGGAGAAACAACAACTCGCACATATATATATGTGTGTGTGTCTCTCTTTATATATATATATATATGTGTGTGTGTGTATATATATAGACACACACATATATATCTGTGTGTGTATACATTTTTCTCTCTGCTACAATTCTTCAATTTCTCTTTGCTGTTTTGGCATTGCACTGCCATGGCAATGCAAAATGCCCTTTAGCCTATCCACCTCTTGAAGGGCAATCCTTTCTGGATGTTCTCCAAGGAAAACACATGGAATAGGAGGAAGACTTGGAGCTAAAGCCATTACAATCCTACAAGGATGGGCCAATGTTGAGCTTCTCCAATGACAAAGATGGAAGAATTGTCCAAGCCTCTTAGGTTGGCACTGATTTGAAAATTTCACAGTGGGAAACCTAGTATGGAGGTAATGACGAACAGTTTTCCAACAATTAGATTCAAGGGGGATTACACGCTTGGTTTTTAGGATTACAAGCGTACATTTTTCAAGTTCTTGCTTGAGGAAGATTACCTTCGTTATTGGTTGAAGGATTCGTGGTTTGTAAATGGATTTTCAATGACGGTTTTCAAATGGCATCCACTTTTTCGTTCAGACGAGAAGCCATCAGTTGCCCCTGTTTGGATCAATTTCAAGGATTTACCACTATTTTTGTTCAAACTTCCTATGTTGTTCTCAATTGCATAGGCTGTTGGCAAGCCATTGAAGGTGGGCAGCATTATAGTGGCTACAACTATAATGTCAAGGCCTAATATTGCAAGGGTGTGTGTAGAGGATGATGTGCTGAAACCTCTACCTCATCGAGTTCGAGTAGAGGCTAAGGGTAAGGTGTTATGGAAACCAATTGTATATGAAGACTTGCCACCATGTTGTTCTTCTTGCAACACGCAAGGTCAAAACTTTGAGGAATTCTAGGAGGATGATCCAGCTTCAAAGGCAAAGGAGGAAGTGAATGCAAAGAAAGACAAGTCAAATGCTCAAATCAAGAGAATTTATCAACACAAAAATCCAAAAGTAAGATTATCAGGAGCCAAGAATGCTCTAGGTCAGGAGATTACTGATACTAGGGTTTCTATGGATGGGCCTGTTGTACCTATGAAACATATTGAGCAATCAATGATTCAAATCCAGAATGCTAAAGTTCAACCACATGAATGTAGTCCTTAGATTGAAATTTTAAGTCAAGTTCAAATTCGGAATGTTGGTGACAATGTTTTGCAATCAAATTTGCTCATATCCAAAATACTGAGCCGCAAGTGCAAGTGGAGCCTTCCTTAGAGGTTGTTAGTGGCCAGAAGGAGCAACCAGATTCCCTTGATCAGGTGGAGCATCCAGCTGAGAAGAAGCAGGAGAAGAATGAAGTTGCTAACAGACCTCCACTTTTGGGAGGAATTCAAAATTCAACTCTGAGGAAGTTGAGAGTTCTGAGGATGAGATGGATGTATTCTCCCCAAATTCTTTTTCAATTTCAAATCCTGAGGTTGAGGATATTGAACAGGAGGTTGGTGTTGTTCCACAAGTATTGGGGGTAGGAGAATCTATTGGGTTTTGGATATTCACATAAATATTAATTGTATAATATATGCTATCATAATTAATTGGCCCGATATAAAGTGATCTATTATAGTTTAAGATAAATGGGCCTAAGTAATCTAATTAGTATGGGCTTTTATATGTAGATACCCTAAAATCTTATTTCCTATTTTATGATGGGCAAAACCTAAGGGAATAAGGAAAGTGTTTATCTATATATATATAGGTTATTGTCCCCAAATTCTATGTTGTGTTACTTTTCTTGACATCCCATCATAAAAAAAGTGAGAACCCTATTCTCTAAAATACATATATAGTAATTTGGAAGATCAATAACTACAATATTCAAGAATCAAATCCGTAGGCTCAAGAATCACATCCGAATATTCAAGAATCACATCAATTCTTATGGATTCAGATACGCTTTCGCATTTAGTATTTAATTTATATTCTTGATGATTAAACATGAAGGATCCGAGTTATGATAACATTGGTTGTCATGATATTAAAGTTAATTTGGTATTCCAACAAGTGGTATAAGAGCAACTTCATGTTGAATCATTGAGAAATCAAATTTTTTATTTGATTTATTATGTGATTTTATATGGATTTAGTTCTTGAATTCAACAAATTTTTTATGTGATTTAATTTGTTGTATTTAAGAATAATTGTGGTTATATTACAAATTTCTTATTTGGGTCCAACAATTTTTCATATTTATTCGGATTAAATTATTGGATTCAAAATTTTGGTTTTAATTTTTTTTCCATTTTGAATTTGTTTGGTATAAGAATTCAAAAAAAAAAAACAAAAAAACAAAAAAGTGCTTACGGTATGGTCATGAACATTCAGTCATGACCTAAAGGAATTAAGGATGGATGATTCCTTGTTGGAATCAATTTGGTATTAAAAAAAAGAGGAACGGTTGGCCATGAACTGTTTAGTTCATGACCAATAAGGTCTCTGAACTATCATTTAAGAGACACGAGCATTCTAATTATTATTTTTTATTTATTTTATTTTATTTTTATTCATTTTTTTAATATTTTAAATATTTGGTAAAATAACTAAATTCAAATTTTGGTTAATTAATTAAGAATGTCTAATGTTCAAAATATATTGATTAACACAACAAGCTATCAAAATAGCCCCTCTTGTGTAGGTCAATTTATTTTGGAATATTAAGATGATTGTATATTTGTAATTCATGCGGATATTTATCGACCCATAAATGCCACCAAGGAAGGTTAATATTTGGCCGAATTATATATACACCTGTGGTAATAAATATGTGACAATTATTTGATATTCCATGTGAATAATAAGTCAGTCCAAAGATAGACTTATTATTTGACTGGATTTATTTTTAATATTTGATTACTACACTAAGAGTACCATTTACAAGTTAATATTTCTGTCCAAAGACTAAATAATTAATGTTGTTCTAGGTATCTTGTGATGGGCCATACCATTATTTGAATTTAATTTATTATTTAAAATTTGAAACTTATGTGAATATGTTATTTTGTTCTATTTTTAGTTAACATATCTGATTCTATGATATCTGCCAATATCAATTCCATCACTATGTTGAATGGAACAAATTTTAAGGAATGGAAAGAGAACGTGATGATCGTTCTTGGTTGCATGGATCTAGATCTTGCGCTAAGGATTGAACAACCCACTCCTCTTACAGATAATAGTTCTGTAGAAGCAAAAATGGACTATGAGAAGTGGGATCGTTGTTCAAATTGCATGAGTTTTATGATCATGAAATGTGCAATTCTGAAAACATTCAGGGGCAATGTGTCCGAAAAGGCAATTGCCAAAGAGTTCCTTATGGAAATTGAAAAGCGTTTTGAAAAAAACGATAAGGCAGAAAAAAGTACGATTCTATCGAATTTGATTTCAATGAGGTATAAAGGAAAAGGAAATATAGGGGAGTACATCCAAGAGATGTCTCATCTTGCTTCAAAACTTAAGGCACTAAAGTTAGAGCTGTCTGAGGACTTGCTCATATATTTGGTTTAGATCTCTCTTCCTGCACAATTCAGTCAATTTAAGGTCAGTTATAACTGTCAAAAGGACAAATGGTCTCAAAATGAGCTCATTTCTCATTGTGTGGAAAAAAAGGAAAGATTGAAGCAAGAAAAGATTGAAAGTGCTCACTTGGTAAGTACCTTTAAGGACAAAAATAAGAAAAGAAAAAAGGATAAAGAATCTGCGGGTGGTCCACTTTAGAAGAAACAGCAAAAGAAACCATATCCACTTTAAACTGAGGAATTTGGTTGTTACTTTTGTAAGAATTCTGGACACCTGAAAAAGGACTGTACCAAATATCACGCTTGGCGTGCAAAGAAAGGTACGCTTCTCGTTTTGGTTTGTTCTAAGGTTAATTTAGCTTCAGTACTTAGACATACTTGGTGGATAGATTCTGGTGCTACTACTCACATAAGTGTGCCCATGCAGGGTTGCCTGAATTGCCGAAAGCCAAAAGATGTTGAAAGATTCATGTGGGTGATGGCAAACCAGTTAAAGTTGAAGCAATAGGGACTTTTAGGTTATTATTAAAAATTGGTTATTATTTGGATTTGAAAGAGACATTTATTGTACCGTCTTTTAGACGAAATTTGGTTTCTATTTCTATTTTGGACAAATCCGATTACTTTTGTTCATTTTGAAATAGTCAGTTTAGTCTTTTTCTAAATTCAAATATTATTGGTACTGGTTTTTTGTCTTCTCATGATAACCTTTATTTAATCGAAACTATTGCTGCATATAATTTGAAACCTTGCATATAAGTTTACGTGGTACTCAACGCAAATTAATCACTGAGAATTCTGCTTCACTTTGGCATAAGCGTTTAGGTAATATATCTAAACAAAGAATTGAAAGACTTGTGTCAGATGAAATTCTTGATCCCCTTAATTTGTCAGACTTTCAAATATGCGTTGAGTGTATTAAGGGGAAACAAACAAACATAAAGAGATTAGGTGCCAATAGATATTCGGACGTCTTAGAAGTAATACATACGAATATTTGCGGGCCATTCCCTACGGCTTATTGGAATGGTCAACAATATTTTATTACATTCATAGACGATTTTTCTCGTTATGGCTACCTTTATCTAATTCATGAGAAGTCTTAGTCATTAGACATGTTCAAGGCTTTAAAAGCTAAAGCTGAAAACCAACTTGGTAAAAGAATTAAGGCTGTCAGATCTGACTGTGGTGGTGAATACTATGGCAGATATGACGGATCAAATGAACAACGTTCAGGACCTTTTGCTAAAGATTTTCCAAGAGGAATATGGAATTTTCCCACAGTACACCATGCCAGGATCTCCTAGCATGAATGATATTGTTGAGAGACGAAACAGAACTTAAAAGGATATGGTGAGAAGTATGATTAGTCATACAACTTTACCGATTCACTCTAGGGAGAGGCATTAAAGATTGTAGCTTATATGCTTAATACAGTTCTAACTAAGGCAACGACCAAAACTTCCTATGAACTATGGACTGGTAAAAAGCCTAGTATAAGGCATTTACATATTTGGGGTTGTCCAGCTGAGGCAAGGCCTTATAGGCCAAATGAAAAGAAATTGGACTCGAAAACGGTCAGCACCTATTTTGTTGGTTACTCTGAATGGTCTCGGGGGTACAAATTTTATGATCCCACATCCAGATCCTTCTTTGAGATGGAAAATGCCCAGTTCTTTGAGGATATTGAGTTTGGGGGAGAGATAAAGTTAGAGACTTTGTCTTTGAAGAGGAATCTATTTCCTTTCCTACGATTGTTATATAACAATGATCAGCCTTCTATTCCTAATATTGTTCAAGAAGCAATACCAGTACCACAAGACAATGTTGAAATCTTCCCCATCAAGAACAACACAAACAAACTCAACAATCTCAAGAACAAATGCCATTAAGGAGATCCACTAGAGAACGGAGAAGTGCAGTTCCGGATATTACATCGTATTTCTCCAAGAACATGAGGATGGCATTGGATTGGTGGAAGATGATCCAATCAATTTTTATCAAGCCATGCATAGTGCTAATTCTCACAAATGGATTGATGCCATGAATGAGGAAATTAATCGATGAAAGACAATGACGTTTGGGAACTCGTCACACTACCCGAAGGTACGAAACCTATTGATTGCAAATGGATATTTAAAACCGAAAGGGATTCGAAGGGTAATGTGGAGAGATATAAGGCACGTCTTATTGCAAAGGATTTTACTCAAAAGGAAGGCATTGATTATAAAGAGACTTTCGCTCCAGTATCATCGAAAGACTCTTGATGAACTGGTCCTTTTAGGATAATAATGGCTTTAGTGGCATATTTTGACCTTGAGTTACATCAGATGGATGTAAAGACTGCGTTTCTCAGTGGTGACATTGATGAGACCATTTATATGGTGCAATCGAAAAAATTTGTGTCCAAAGATGCAAAGAATATGATCTGTAAATTAAAGAAATCCATCTATCGCCTCAAGCAAGCTTCTCGTCAATGGTATCACAAATTTCATCAAATTATCATCTTGTTTGATTTTGAGATGAATTTGGTTAATGATTGTATATACCACAAGTTTAGTGGGAGTAAGTACATTTTTCTGATTTTATATGCCGATGACATACTGCTTGCCAGTAATGATATAGGCTTATTGCACGAAACCAAGAGATTTCTATCACAGAAATTTGAGATGAAAGATCTTAGGGACGCCTCTTTTGTATTAGGGATTCAAATACATCGAGATCGCTCTCGGGGTATTCTTGGATTATCGCAAAAGAACTATATCGAGAAGGTACTTAAGAGATTTGCAAGCATGCAAGATAGCAAACCAAGAGATACCCTTGCTGCTAAGGGAGACAAATTCTACCTCGCTCAGTGCCCTAAGAATGATTTTAAAAATAAGGAAATGCAAAAGATTCCCTATGCTTCGGTAGTAGGAAGTCTAATGTATGCTCAAGTTTGTACGCGTCCAGATATTGTGTATATTGTTGGGATGTTGGGCAGATATTTAAGCAATCCATGTATGATTCATTGGATAGCAGCCAAAAGAGTCATGCGGTATCTTCAGAGAACAAAACATTACATGCTCACATATAGGAGATCAGATAAATTAGAGATCATTGGGTATTCCGACTCTAATTTTGTTGGATGTCAAGACAGTCATAAATCCACTTCGGGCTATATTTATTTGCTTGCTAGTGGAGTTATCTCTTGGAAAAGTGTTAAACAAACTCTCATAGCTCCTTCCACCATGGCAGCTGAATTTATAGCATGTTATGAGGCATTCAATCATGGAATATGGCTGCGAAATTTATTATTGTCACAGGGTTGCGAATTGTAGATGGTATTGAAAGACCACTTAAGTTATTTTGTGACAATAAATTAGCGGTATTATATTCTAACAATAATAGGAGTTCAATGAAATCTAAACGCATAGACATCAAGTTCCTAGTTGTTAAAGAAAGAGCTCAGAGCGGTCAAGTGTCTATAGAGTATTTTGCCAATAATTCCATGATTGCGGATCCGCTTACTAAAGGATTACCACCTAAGGTCTTTCATGAGCACACTGCTCATATGGGTGTTATATCTTTTCAGGATATTCAGGATTAGTGGGAGTTTGTATTCAGTTTATATACTTTTATCTTTTACGACACATCTTATGTTTATGAATATTTTCTATAGAAATAAAGAATTCAGTTTTGAAAATAAAGTGTTCAGTTTATGTTTCACTCTGACTTCATTTTTAGTTTGATCTCTATAAAGAATAAAGTTGGACCAGTAGGAAATAGGCATGTTTAAGATCACATTGCATGTAATTTTTATGCTACACATCCATATTTGATCTATGTCATTTGGTTGTGTTGATGTACGTGACCAAGAATGGGTTTAGTTATGATTAATGTAATGAAAATTGTCTTGATCCTATATTGACATGATTAATGGACGAGATTGTTCGGAGATGACTATGGTCATGATAGCTAAATGTTTGAGCTCATAAGGTTTTATACAATAATATATATGTAGTCCAAGTGGGAGAATGTTGGGTTTTGGACATTCACATACATATTAATTGTATAATATATGCTATCATAATTAATTGGCCCAATATAAAATGATCTATTATAGTTTAAGATAAATGGGCCTAAGTCATCTAATTAGTATGGGCTTTTATGTGTGGATACCCTAAAATTTTATTTCCTGTTTTATGATGGGCAAAACCTAAGGGATGAGGAAAGTATATCTATATATATATATAGGTTATGGTCCCCAAATTCTATATTGTGTTACTTTTCTTGATATCCCATCACAAAAAAAGTGAGAACCTATTTCTATTCTCTAAAATACATACATAGTAATTTGGAAGATCAATAACCCCAAATTCAAGAATCAAATCCGTAGGCTCAAGAATCACATCTGGATATTCAAGAATCACATCAATTCTTATGGATTCAGATACGCTTTCGCATTTAGTATTTAATTTATATTCTTTATGATTAAACATGAAGGATCCGAGTTATGATAATGTTGGTTGTCATGATATTAAAGTTAATTTGGTATTCCAACGAATCTTGTGAGAAGATAGAGTGTTATTGATTGGATCATCTTCCACCAATCCAATCCAATCCTATTTTTTCATAAATGGACTTTTCTAATTGTACCACTGCACCACAAACAATTCACATTGGAAAGCAATTAGTCAGCAATTAGCAAGAAAAGTGAAAGATCTTGGAGGGAGTAGCTCCAAGAAAAGAGGAAGGAAGCCACGTAGATAGAAAGTTTATGGAGCCAGGTCACACAATAAACAAACTAGTTGGAGGTCTCAATCTAGCCAACATTCCTAGTCTTCAACACCCTCTACTCAATGAATAAATTCCTAATTTGGAATGTTAGAGGGGTAGGGAATAAAGCAACAATTAGGAGGGTTAAAAGTTTAATCAAGCAAAATAAGGTGCAACTTCTTTGCCTTCTAGAAGATATTGATTTTAAATTATGGTTTCCTAATTATCAATGAAACCCTAATGGTAAGGTATTGTTGTTTTGGTCTTCTAGTTTCAGTGTCACTTCAATTTGTAGCACATATCAATGTATTCATATTAGTGTGGAATCTCATTTACTCAAGAGGAAATGTTTGGCTGCATTTGTTTATGAAAAGTCCACTAGCCATGGTAGAAGGATGTTGTGGAATAAACTTTGGTCCTATCAAACCTCAACATTGCCTTGGTTTGTGGGAGGTGTTTTTAATGTTATATGTTCCATTGAGGAATACTTAGGTGCCTCTATACTAGATGCTAGTGACATGGAAGAGTTCAACTCATGTATAGAGCATTGTGGATTATTGATTGGAGGCCCATAACCTGTCTCAATACACATCTATGCTCAATAGAAGTATATTAATCCTCCTGGAACAAGCTGTATACAGATTTGTTTATAACAACTTGTTCCAGGAGGTGTATGATATACTATCTATTGAGCATTTTAATAAGCCATGCTCTATATCATTCTCCCTTCCTTTTGGTTTATTCCTCCTCAATTTTTAATTGGCCCTAGCCAATTCAGATTTCTTAATATCTAGACTACTCATCCATTATTTGCAAGTGGATTCTGTGAACTAGAATCTTATACAGTCATAGATGTACTAATTTCCTTTTAGTAGCATAAGATCTTAAGGCTTTTATCTTTGCTACTAATAATTTCAAAGGAGAACCTGTCTCTTGGAAACATCTAGATGTGTATAATTTACAGCAATAGCTGAGCAGAGGTCTATTTGATATACACACACACACACACTAGAAACTGTCTCTTATACACATCTAGATGTGTACTTGCCAAGGCGAACCGGGAAGGTGTGCAAAAGTTTTAAGATTTTAGTTTCTTTCTTTAGGTTAAGTGTGGCGGCACATCTAGATTGGGCTAACACGACTTACTTCTAGGTTCTGGACTCTTATTTAATCCCTTTGCAAGCCAGATACGGGATTCCTTGGACCTAAATAAGCCAATACGGGATAACCGCCTACGGTTTGGGCTTCTGTATTTAGTTTTAATACATGTGCAAGCCAATTTTGTAGTTGAGGAAGTTTCAAATGCTGATCATTTGTTGAATAGAGTTCCCAAGCTTGTTATTGGAGAAGATAATGCAATGTTAATTGCCTTTTTAACACTGGAGGAATTGCAGTTGGTGTGAGTTTAACCCCAGCAAAGATAGTGCATTCTAGCTGGCACTATACAAATCTAGATGTGTATAACAGACAACTGCAATTCCTCCAGTAAAAAGACTTGTTGACGGCAATGCAAGACTCCTTGTCGTGTAATTTTGCCAAACGTGATCACAAAAATAGAAAATCCTTCTTCCTCTAGGGATTTTCGACCTATAATTTTGTGTAATCCTGACTGTTTTCCACAAAATTTGCTCCATGGTTATGGCAAGAAGACTATCTTTAATTCTTCCAATAATTATGTCTCAAGATCAAGTAGCCTTCATGAAGGGTAGAAGTATTTCTAATCTGGCATAGGAGATGGTTGTTTTTATTGATAAGAAAGTAAGAGGGTAGAACTTGATTATGAAGCTTGATCTAACAAAGGCATTTGATAAGGTGGATTGGACTTTTTTGTATAAAGTTCTGAATGCATTTGGCTTCTCCCACACTTGGATCTCCTTAATTAGAAATGTAATGGAAAACTGTTAGTTTTCAATTTTGATTAATGGGGTTCCTCAAGAATTCTTTAAGTTATTCAGAGGAGTAAGACAATCGGATCACCTTGTTTTGTGATTTCAGCAAAATCTGTTCATACAGAAATCATGTCATAATCTGAATATTATTGTGATGGCAAAAATTCTTATACACATCTAGATGTGTATAAGAGACACATTAGGATATCATCTGCAAATGTTAAGTGTGCCCATTCTTGGTACGAAATCCTATAATCTTCCATAAGAATTGATCCAAAAAGCAATGAAAAGAACTTGACTATTTCAGCCTATGTTGGAAAAAATTTATGAGAAAATTAGAGGATGGCACAATCATTCCCTCTCTCTTGGAGGAAGGGTGATTCTTATTAAACATGTTTATAAGAAGTATACCATTATACTTATTGGCTGTAATGCAGCCCCCTTGGGTTATTAGGAGGAAGGTGGATATATTATTTGCTAACCTTTTGTGGGGAGTAATTGAAGGTGGATTGAAGAAACATTCCATTTCTTGGGATGCTATTTTTAAACCTACACATTGTAATGATTTACGCAATTCACTCAACGGAGCAGATGGCGAAGGGTTTTGAAGTGAAGCTTTGGTGGAACTTTCGTTCAAGATGTTTATTGTGTTCTAATTTTTGGAAACAAGATATTTACTAGAGGATGATCATTAGGGGTGTTCATTTGACAGGTGTTCGACTTTTCAACTTGTTCGACTTGAGTTTTTTGACTTTCGACTTAAAAATTTCAAAGCCAAAATCAACTCATATAAATCCAAAGTCAATTAAAGTCAAGTCGTTTAATTTCGACTTGTTCGACTGGTAAGTCAAACAAATCAAATAAATTAAACATTTAATCTTCCTTCATTCCATATTCTAATACTAAAATTTAATACGTTATCCCACAAATTCTATATCATTCCACAAATTCAAAATATCATATAATATAAATACAAAATAATACAAGTTTCATAAATTTAAAATACAAGTTCAAAGATAATAAAAAGATACATAACAAAATTATAATAACCTCACTCAACAAAAGCAAGTTTCATGAGTGGCCTGATTGGTCAATTCTTCACAAACCTTTATATATGAATGTGTATTAGCGTATATTAATTCAAATATTAAAATTGATTTACAAAGTCGCAAATTCAGAACCACTTATTAAAATCAATTCCTATAAAACATATACTGAATTACCAACCCTTGTTAAATTATATCCAATAATATATAGGAATAGATATGATTACCTAATTTTATCTATACTAACAGCACGTTAGTAATGCATTTAATATACTTTTTGATAGTAAAAATGTTATACTAATAAGTTATGTAATTCAATTGTATAACTATATAAACTAGACATTATGTAAAACATATTTTTGTTACAATTAAGTTATACAAATCTTAGTATATGGACATAAGAACCAGTACGTATAGATATATTATATATATGTATTTCAATAAATACTTAAGTATATATATTTACTTAACTTTAGTATCTATATGTATTAAAAGGAAATTAGTAATAATTCATTTAATTAATTATTGAAACAAAAGTACCTTACTTTAATAAGTTGTATACTTATATTAATGTATAAATGAATAAATTGTTTTTCACTAAAAGCCGGAACCTAGCCTTAATACAAAGCCCAAACCGTATTGGAATCCCGTATTGGCTTATCACCGTATTGGAATCCCGTATTGGCTTGCAAATCGTATTAAAACTAAGTCCAGAATTTAGATCAAAGGCGGTTAGCCCAAGACCGGCCGCCACACTTAACCTCAAACATTTAAACTAGAGTCAAATTCTTTCTTTATAAAATTATTTTTAATAATCATAAATCTCCGGTTTTTGGATAATTTACCTTTAAAATTTTCTGTCGATAAAAACTATTTAATTTATTTTGCTATGTTGCCGATTCTTCCCCTAAACGCCTTTCTCAACGGCTAAGCGGGTACTTTTCAAGGCCAACAAAATAAATTAAATAACATTATGACTGAAAATTTTTAAGAACCGAACCAAGATAAACGGTTATTAAAAAGTTTTGAAAGAAAGAAATTCACCTTGAAATAGTTTAAACATAGTTCAAATACTTAGGATAAGATAACAATCTACATATGATAATTAGCCTGACATATTATGTCAGGATAAACAAATTAAAAGGGAAAGGGAAGAAGGTACCTCAGAAGAGGTTGCAGAGGAATACCTCGGTGGTCTTCTTCTTTGATTAAATAAAAGTAATTACAAAAGAGTAGTAGAGATGTACAATGAGAGAGGAGAGTATAGAAACTAAAGAAAGAAACTAAAATCTTAAAACTTTTGCACACCTTCCCGGCTATACAAATGGGAGGCTTTTATAGAATGTCGGATTCGAAAAAAAATTAAATGTACAGTAGGATTTTTGAAATCCGAACAGTAAATATACTGTTTCTACAGTGTTTTTACTGTTTATACAGTATTTGTACAGTAAATCCGTGATTGCACAGTGATTTTACTGTTTGTATAGTAACTATGAATAGTGATTTTACTATTTGAACAGTGAAATTTCTGTTTTTTGTGGAATCCACTTTGTATGAATGACATATGTCTGTTATAATTTAGACATATAGTAAAGATGCATCTTCTTTAATTTTTCTTTTGCTTGAGATTCTCTAGCACATTTTGAAGAATTTCTTCGCATTTGTCCAACGGTTGTGATTCACCAGCCAGTTGATATGAGGAATGATCTGAGTCCATTGAATTGTCTTTTGAGGAATTTGATTCATTATCTTCTTGATCAAGATCAATAGAAAGATCTTTTTTAATATGTTCTTTAATTTGATCTTTAACTTGCTCCATATAAGCAGCAATAATTTCATCTTTTGTCATAGCGCCTGATTGCACTTGCAATTTCCTGGCAATATGCCTGAAAGGACTGGGCTCCATTGCTTTGGTAATAACATCAGTGTCAGTATAACTTTGAACTTTTTCTTTTATCTGGTCGAGTAATTCTTGACCATATAATTGATTTGTTTCTGGATCATTTTTGATGAGTTTATCCCAGAATTTGGTATAATAGGTTCGATATAAACAAGGAAATTATGATCAGGAGTATAACCAAATTCAGGTTCCCATTTATAAATCCAAGGAATAGAAAATTCAAGAAAGAAATAAATGGTAGATATTTCTGTGGGTAAAGGAATATTATCCTGGGAATATAATTTTTTGAGAGTGGGTGAAAATTTTATCCACGAATGATATAATTGAAGAAAAGGCTCAGGTAAAATTTTTACTGAGGGTCCATGGGTAGTCCACCAATGAATAAGCCAATTGGGAATATTTTGAGAGAGGATATTCGAACACAGTTTAATAAACCAAGTGTGCTTGTGTTTATAATTTTCGTAATAAAAAGTTTTATGAACACTTTGTATATAATCCCAATAAGTATAAGAAAGTGGTTGATTATCAACAAAACATTGTTTTTCTGTAAGGGTTGAAAGTCCCCATTCTTCAGAAGAAATAACTTTTTTAATAATAATTTTTGAAAAATTATAAATAGTAGTAGAAATAGTAGAAGCCGTATGAGGCTGATAATGCTGAATATCAGCTGTTTCTTACTATTAGTAAGAATTTTTTCATAATATGTGCGAGTCTTATATGATTCGCCTGGAAACATAACTTTATCAGTCAAATACCTTTGAAGAATTTTCCAAGGTTGATCCTGCCATTGACAGTCTTTTTCATCAAGAAGAAATATAATTTCTTTTTCTGGTCTCATATAATAAGACTTAGAATCTGATTCAGATTCATCTTCAGTAACCGAAGCATAGGTATTACCTTTATGCTGTTGAAGCAAATATTTTTGCAATTGTTCATACAATGGATGATCTTTTGGGATATTACCCAGATCAATATGGGATGATGATGAAGATCCATATCCTGATCATATAAGAGATGTGTATCTGAGATTATAATAATATAGTTCCACCCCTTCATGATGACTGGAATTCTTCCACCTCGTCCCCTATAAGGAGACCGAGAACTTCCACGTCTCATGGAATAGGACGTTTTCTTCAAAATCTCAAATCGGTTCATTATTTGATGATCCTGTTTTTATAAAATATTTCAAAATCAAAAATGGAGTTAATTGAGCTTGCCATCTAGCAAACATTTGTTTAGAAATATCATTTTTAAAATCTTTATTAAACATAAATTTTATTGAATGAGAATCAGTAATTATTATAAACTTTTGATTATATAAATCATTTTGAAATTTTAGAACACATTTAACTATTGCTAACATTTCATGAGCAATAGTAGCATATTTTTTCTGACTATTAGTTTATCTTCAAATTGGAGGCTGTCTCTTATACACATCTAGATTCATCATAATAGTTTTAAATTATACACCATTTTCCTATATTAGAAGCATCAGTTTCTATTATTTTTGTCCATTGAGGAATAGCTAATGTTAAACATGGTAAAATTTTTACCTTTGATTTAATATTTTTAACTAAATTAGTTAATTTATTATTCCAAGGAATTCCATTTTTCTTAAGTCTATCATATAATGGAGCTAAATCTTTAGAAAGATTTTTATAATCTTTTAAAATATGCTTTAAACGCCTAAAAACGTTGCACCGAGGTTTCTCCTCTGCAACCTCTCTCTGAGGTACATCTCTTCTACTGTTTTGTAATTACTTTTATTAGATCAAAGAAGAAGACCATCGACTGTATTCAATCTGCCTGTCTGGACAATTCGAATACAATCTTTTATGCATATTGGATTAGTACAAATTGTTTATCCTACATGACATTTAATTGTTCAAAGGGAACATTGAATGCAGTACGATAAGTATGATCTGCAAAAATTTGAATTTGCCAATATCCTGATTTTAAATCAAATTTAGAAAATATTTTAGCCATATATAATTTTTCTAATAAATCTTTTTTATTTGGAATAGGATACCTTATCCATTTTAAAATTTTACTTTTAAAGGTTTATAGTTTATAACAAGACGAGGAACACCTCTTTCTTGTTCAGCTTTGTTATTAACATAAAAAGCAGTACAAGACCAAGGAGATTTAGAAGGTTTTATTAATCCTTTTTGAAGTAAAACTTCAATTTCTTTTTTACAAAATTCTAAAAATTCAGAATTCATTTGACATGGTCTAGCTTTTGTAGGAATATCTTGTTCATGAAAATTATCTTCATATTGAAGAAAAACTACATGCTTTTTCCTATCCCAAAAAGCACTAGGATGATCAGCACAAATAGATTGTGAAAATTGTTCAGAAATGGATTTAATCTTTTCTTGAACTTTTGGCTGTTGTAAAACATCAGAAATAGAAATACTATAAATTTCTGAATTTAATGAAGATAAATGTGAATATTTTAATTCAATAAGAGAATTAATATCTCGAGTAATAAGATCAGTTATAAATTGAAAGTTAATTTCTTGGTTTTTATAAGTTCCAGTAAAACCATTTTTATCTAAATGCGACATCTTTTTTAATAGGATATAAAGTATTAATAAAAGGAGTTCCTAATATAATAGGAGGATTCATCAAGTTTTTAACAAGTAAAAATGTCTGAGGAATGCAAATATTATCTTGACAGATATAAGCGGATGGAATTTTATAATCTATTTCTAGTTTATCACCAGAAGCAGAGCATAAAGTATGAGCTGTTTTTGTATAATATTTAGTAGGTATTAAACCTTCTTGAATACAACAAAGATCAGCACCACTATCAATCATGGCAACTGATTCAGCTAAGAAATCATTATCAATTAAAAATTTAATTTTTATATACCATCTTTGAGATGTAATAATTTGCATAATATTTAAAAAATTATCAAATTTATTATTATTATTATAAGGAATATCATTAGAAGAAATTTGAATAGGCTGACTAATTTCTTTGCCTTTATGAATCGATTTTTCAACTAAAGAAAGTCTATTATCTATAAAACATGATTTTGTTTTATTAAACAAATTTCATTTTTAAAATAACATTTTAATTTCTTCATGCAAATTTGCTAAAGTAATTCCATTTTCGTTTAATTTGTTTAATTTACTAATTCTATTTTTAACTTCTAACATTGTATACGGCTCATTATTAATTTCAGCCAAATTTAATTTAGGAATTGAAGATGATGAAGTAGACGATGATGAGGTAGATGATATAGATGCCCAATTTAAAATTTTTGATCTAATATCATTGTCTTCAATTTGTTTAAGTAAATCAATAATATTATCACTTGAAATCATATTTATTTGAAAATCTTGAAATTGAGAAAGAATGTTATAATATTCTTTATTTTTATCATTATATTTAGTATTATAACAATTCTTTTGAATATTTATAAAAATTGATATGTTCGTTCAAGAACATAAATATAATTATCTAGATGGAGTATTTGATGTAACCACGAACAAAAGGAATTATTTTATTATGTAAAGCAAGGTAGGGGTGGAAAAACATTATATAATTCAGATATATCTGGATTATCAGGATATGTTAGCAATAGTTAAATCTTATCTAATTCATTATCATGAATTTGAATAACTATATTAAATTTATATGTAAATGATTTATATGTGATGTAGATGGACATTATATCCATTGTATGAAATTAATTTTGAACGTGCAGGAATATAATCATCAAATAATGAAATTTGAGATTTTGAAGAAAACGTCCTATAAGGATGTCTAGATGATGATGGTCTAGAACCAATACTATGTCTAGATGGAACATTTGATGTATCAAATCGAAGAACAATTTGTCCATTTGGTGTTGATATAATCTGAGGATTATGCTGTGTAATATTCAAAGCATGAGATGTAGAAGAAATGTCTTCATTTATTATCCAATGATCAGGAAATTGAAGTTTCATTCCATTTAATTGGTTGTCTAGTTATAATCTGAGATTTATTAAAATTAGTCTCAATTAAAATTGTTTCATCAGTAGAAATATTAATCAATTTACACTTTGGATTCAAAGTCGAAAGTAGTTTAAAACAAACTCTATAACATAAACATATAAGTTCAGATCCTGGTACATAATTGTAACCATGAATTTTAACATTTAATGTTAAAGCATCAAGTATATTAACATCAGATAAAGATAATTGTAAATTTGGATAAACATTTGATGCTGGACCATTAGCCAAACTGGATTGTATAATACAGACTTATTAAGGATTTTTCCAATTAAGATTACGAGCATCTGTATAAAGCAGCTATAAAAGATTCAGGTAAACCTTTTAAAGTTAAAGGTTTAAAAGCAATTTGTACTAAACCAATATGCATAAAATTAAATTTACCAGCAGTTCTATAAGAATCAATATAATTTGAATCTAATAATTGTATAACATGTTCATCAGAATTTAAAGGAATTGAAAATTTTTCTGTTGTTTTAACAACATATTTTGATATAATATTATCAAATAAACCATATTTATAAATAACAGAGGGTGAAATTTTTGGTATTGTCCACTTATTAAGTAAATTCATATCTTGAGGAATATCATATTCTTCTTTTAATTGATTTTTATCATATGAAACAGACAATACCAAAAATTTTAAATTTAAATATATTAATATTTAGTATGGAAAAACATTATATAATTCAGATATATCTGGATTATCAGGATATGGATCTTCATTCCATTTAATTGGTTGTCTAGTTATAATCTGAGATTTATTAAAATTAGTCTCAATTAAAATTGTTTCATCAGTAGAAATAAATCAATTAACAAGAAGATTAATAAGATCTTTCTCTTATACAAATCTATAAGATACACATCTAGATGTGTATAAGAGACAGACCCATGTTCATCAGAATTTGGGATTGATTTTTGAAGATCAAGTGGACATATAATCCAGATATATTGTTGAAAATTATAATGTTTTTCCACCCCTAGAGGGAACATTTTATAATTATTTACAAGACCAAGGAGATTTAGACCAGGTTTTATTAATCCTTTTTGAAGTAAAACTTCAATTTCTTTTTTACAAAATTCTAAAAATTCAGAATTCAAAAGCAATTTGTACTAAACCAATATGCATAAAATTAAATTTACAATAGATTCTATAAGAATCAATATCATTTGAATCTATAGAACTGCTCCTAATTTAATTTAAAGGAATTGATTTTTCTGTTGTTTTAACAACATATTTTGATATAATATTATCAAATAAACCATATTTATAAATAACAGAGGGTGAAATTTTTGGTATTGTCTGTTTCATATGATAAAAATCAATTAAAAGAAGAATATGATATTCTTCAAGATATGAATTTACTTAATAAGTGGACAATACCAAAAATTTCACCCTCTGTTATTTATAAATATGGTTTATTTGATAATATTATATCAAAATATGTTGTTAATGAACAACAGAAAAATCAATTCCTTTAAATTCTGATGAACATGTTATACAATTATTAGATTCAAATGATATTGATTCTTATAGAACCTGTCTCTTATACACATCTAGATGTGTATAAGAGACAGATTAATAAATTGCTTTTAAACCTTTAACTTTAAAAGGTTTACTGAATCTTTATAGCTTTACGAGATTTCACAATCTATTTGTGCTGATCATCCTAGTGCCTGTTCTTTTAATTGATTTTTATCATATGAAACAGACAATACCAAAAATTTCACCCTCTGTTATTTATAAATATGGTTTATTTGATAATATTATATCATCTGTCTCTTATACACACCTGTCTGTGTATACACAGACAGGTTATTTATAAATATATGTTTATTTGATAATATTATATCAAAATACTGTTGACTTAAAACAACAGAAAAATCAATTTCTTTAAATTCTGATGAACCGATGAAACAATTTTAATTGAGACTAATTTTAATAAATCTCGATTATAACTAGACAATCAGTAGAAATAGGAATGAAATTCAATTTCCTGATCATTGGATAATAAATGAAGACATTTCTTCTACATCTCATGCTTTGAATATTACACAGCATAATCCTCAGATTATATCAACACCAAATGGACAAATTGTTCTTCGATTTGATACATCAAATGTTCCATCTAGACATAGTATTGGTTCTAGACCATCATCATCTAGACATCCTTATAGGACGTTTTCTTCAAAATCTCAAATTTCATTATTTGATGATTATATTCATGCACGTTCAAAACCTGCATCATTACATACAATAGATAGTAATACTCCATCTACATCACATGTAAATCATTTACATATAAATAATAATATAGTTAAACCAATTCATGATAATGAATTAGATAAGAAAATTCCTACTGAATCCGAATTAGATTTTAATTTATGACTACTGTTATAGATTTTTTAGTCCCGGTTCATATGCTAGAAAAATAATAAAACAAGAATTTTTATCTTCAAATTTGAATAATTTTAGACAATGGCCTTATTTGAAGTATATTCTTCTGAAGACCTTGATAATATTTCAAAAGAATTTTATGAATTTACTGCTTTACATAATAAAATAATTCCTTTTGTTCCGTGGTTTATAACTACTTATTTAAATAATTATATTAATGTTCTTGAACGAACATATCAATTTTCTGATAATATTCAAAAGAATTGTTATAATACTATATATAATGATAAAAATAAAGAATATTATAACATTCTTTCTCAATTTCAAGATTTTCAAATAAATATGATTTCAAGTGATAATATTATTGATTTACTTAAACAAATTGAAGACAATGATATTAGATCAAAAATTTTAAATTGGGCATCTATATCATCTACCTCATCATCGTCTACTTCATCATCTTCAATTCCTAAATTAAATTTGGCTGAAATTAATAATGAGCCGTATACAATGTTAGAAGTTAAAAATAGAATTAGTAAATTAAACAAATTAAACGAAAATGGAATTACTTTAGCAAATTTGCATGAAGAACGAAATTAAAAATTTTAAAAATGAAATTTGTTTAATAAAACAAAATCATGTTTTATAGATAATAGACTTTCTTTAGTTGAAAAATCGATTCATAAAGGCAAAGAAATTAGTCAGCCTATTCAAATTTCTTCTAATGATATTCCTTATAATAATAATATACAAATCTAGATGTGTAAAATATTATGCAAATTATTACATCTCAAAGAAGATTGTTATACAAAATGGATTAGTAATATCTGTCTCTTATACACATCTAGATGTGTATAAGAGACAGTTATCTTGATCTTTGTTGTATTCGTGAAGGTTTTATACCATCTAAATGTATACAAAGAGACAGAATAAATATCTGTTTTTTGTCAGTTATAAATTGAAAGTTAATTTCTTGGTTAAGAGATCTCAAGATAATATTTGCATTTCTCAGACATTTTTACTTGTTAAAAACTTGATGAATCCTCCTTATATTATATTAGGAACTGTCTCTCTTATACACATCTATTATATCCTATTTGCAGAGCAATAAATGTGAATTCAAATTGAACTTATAAAAACCAAGAAATTAACTTTCAATTTATAACTGATCTTATTACTCGAGATATTAATTCTCTTATTGAATTAAAATATTCACATTTATCTTCATTAAATTCAGAAATTTATAGTATTTCTATTTCTGATGTTTTACAACAGCCAAAAGTTCAAGAAAAGATTAAATCCATTTCTGAACAATTTCCTGGCAATATGCCTGCTTGATCATCCTAGTGCTTTTTGGGATAGGATTTGACATGTAGTTTTTCTTCAATATGAAGATAATTTTCATGAACAAGATATTCCTACAAAAGCTAGACCATGTCAAATGAATTCTGAATTTTTAGAATTTTGTAAAAAAGAAATTGAAGTTTTACTTCAAAAGGAATTAATAAAACTCTTATAAATCTCCTTGGTCTTGTACTGCTTTTTATGTTAATAACAAAGCTGAACAAGAAAGAGGTGTTCCTCGTCTTGTTATAAACTATAAACCTTTAAATAAAATTTTAAAATGGATAAGGTATCCTATTCCAAATAAAAAAGATTTATTAGAAAAATTATATATGGCTAATATATTTTCTAAATTTGATTTAAAATCAGGATATTATACAAATTCAAATTTTTGCAGATCAGACTTATCGTACTGCATTCAATGTTCCCTTTAACAATTAGATGTGTAATGAGACAGCCATTTGATGCATAAAATGCCAAATTTCCAAAAAACATTTAATACCTGTCTCTTATACCATTAGATGTGTATAAGATTATTGTTAATATAGATGACATCCTTGTTTATTCAAAAACATTAGAATCACATTTTAAACATCTTGAATTATTTAAAAAGATTGTTATACAAAATGGATTAGTAATATCTAAACCAAAACTTTCTCTATTGCAAACAAAAATTAGATTTTTAGGACATTTTATTGAAATAGGAACGCTTACACCTATTAATAGAGCCATTTAATTTGCATCCAAATTTTCTGATGAAATTATAGATAAAAAACAACTTTAAATAAGATAGGCAGTTTACTAAATATATTTAATTTATTATCCAAATCTTTCTAATAGATTTAGCTCCATTATATGATAGACTTAAGAAAAATGGAATTCCTTGGAATAATAAATTAACTAATTTAGTTAAAAATATTAAATCAAAGGTAAAAATTTTACCATGTTTAACATTAGCTATTCCTCAATGGACAAAAATAATAGAAACTGATGCTTCTAATATAGGCTTTGGTGGCATTTTAAAACAAATTAATCCAGATAATAAACAAATCTATTTGATTAAATTTCATTCTGGTAAATGGACTAATAGTCAGAAAAAATATGCTACTATTGCTCATGAAATGTTAGCAATAGTTAAATGTGTTCTAAAATTTCAAAATGATTTATATAATCAAAAGTTTATAATAATTACTGATTCTCATTCAATAAAATTTATGTTTAATAAAGATTTTAAAAATGATATTTCTAAACAAATGTTTGCTAGATGGCAAGCTTTAAATAGAAAATATTGGGGACGAGGTGGAAGAACTCCAGTCATATCTAGGGGTGGAAAAACATTATATAATTCAGATATATCTGGATTATCAGGATATGGATCTTCATCCATCATCCCATATTGATCTGGGTAATATCCCAAAAGATCATCCATTGTATGAACAATTGCAAAAATATTTGCTTCAACAGCATAAAGGTAATACCTATGCTTCGGTTACTGAAGATGAATCTGAATCAGATTCTAAGTCTTATTATATGAGACCAGAAAAAGAAATTATATTTCTTCTTGATGAAAAAGACTGTCAATGGCAGGATCAACCTTGGAAAATTCTTCAAAGGTATTTGACTAATAAAGTTATGTTTCAGGCGATTCATATAAGACTCGCACATATTATGAAAAAATTCTTACTAATAGTGAAACAGCTGATATTCAGCATTATCAGCCTCATACGGCTTCTACTATTTCTACTACTATTTATAATTTTTCAAAAATTATTATTAAAAAAGTTATTTCTTCTGAAGAATGGGGACTTTCAACCCTTACAATAAACAATGTTTTGTTGATAATCATTTACTTTCTTATACTTATTGGGATTATATACAAAGTGTTCATAAAACTTTTTATTACGAAAATTATAAACACAAGCACACTTGGTTTATTAAACTGTGTTCGAATATCCTCTCTCAAAATATTCCCAATTGGCTTATTCATTGGTGGACTACCCATGGACCCTCAGTAAAAATTTTACCTGAGCCTTTTCTTCAATTATATCATTCGTGGATAAAATTTTCACCCACTCTCAAAAATTTTGTTCCCAGGATAATATTCCTTTACCCACAGAAATATCTACCATTTATTTCTTTCTTGAATTTTCTATTCCTTGGATTTATAAATGGGAACCTGAATTTGAGTTATACTCCTGATCATTTTCCTTGTTTATATCGAACCTATTATACCAAATTCTGGGATAAACTCATCAAAAATGATCCAGAAACAAATCAATTATATGGTCAAGAATTACTCGACCAGATAAAAGAAAAAGTTCAAAGTTATACTGACACTGATGTTATTACCAAAGCAATGGATACACATCTAGATGTGTATAAGAGACAGAAATTGCAAGTGCAATCAGCGCTATGACAAAAGATGAAATTATTGTCGCTTATATGGAGCAAGTTAAAGATCAAATTAAAGAACATATTAAAAAAGATCTTTCTATTGATCTTGATCAAGAAGATAATGAATCAAATTCCTCAAAAGACAATTCAATGGACTTTTTTATTCCTCATATCAACTGGTGGTGAATCACAACCGTTGGACAAATGCGAAGAAATTCTTCAAAATGTGCTAGAGAATCTCAAGCATCTAGTTGTTATAAGAGAAGATGTGTCTTATACACATGTCTAAATTATAAGGAAGACCTACAAGACGAGGAACACCTCTTTCTTGTTAATTTTTTTTCGAATCCGACATTCTATAAAAGCCTCCCATTTGTATAGCCGGGAAGGTGTGCAAAAGTTTTAAGATTTTAGTTTCTTTCTTTAGTTTCTATACTCTCCTCTCTCATTGTACATCTCTACTACTCTTTTGTAATTACTTTTATTTAATCAAAGAAGAAGACCATCGAGGTATTCCTCTGCAACCTCTTCTGAGGTACCTTCTTCCCTTTCCCTTTTAATTTGTTTGGTCCTGACATAATATGTCAGGCTAATTATCATATGTAGATTGTTATCTTATCCTAAGTATTTGAACTATAAGTAGGTTTAAACTATTTTGAATTTCTTTCTTTCAAAACTTTTTAATAACCGTTTATCTTGGTTCGGTTCTTAAAAATTTTCAGTCATAATGTTATTTAATTTATTTTGTTGGCCTTGAAAAGTACCCGCTTAGCCGTTGAGAAAGGCGTTTAGGGGAAGAATCGGCAACATAGCAAAATAAATTAAATAGTTTTTATCGACAGAAAATTTTAAAGGTAAATTATCCAAAAACCGGAGATTTATGATTATTAAAAATAATTTTATAAAGAAAGAATTTGACTCTAGTTTAAATGTTTGAGGTTAAGTGTGGCGGCCGGTCTTGGGCTAACCGCCTTTGATCTAAATTCTGGACTTAGTTTTAATACGATTTGCAAGCCAATACGGGATTCCAATACGGTGATAAGCCAATACGGGATTCCAATACGGTTTGGGCTTTGTATTAAGGCTAGGTTCCGGCTTTTAGTGAAAAACAATTTATTCATTTATACATTAATATAAGTATACAAACTTATTAAAGTAATACTTTTGTTTCAATAATTAATTAAATGAATTATTACTAATTTCCTTTTAATACATATAGATACTAAAGTTAAGTAAATATATATACTTAAGTATTTATTGAAATACATATATATAATATATCTATACGTACTGGTTCTTATGTCCATATACTAAGATTTGTATAACTTAATTGTAACAAAAATATGTTTTACATAATGTCTAGTTTATATAGTTATACAATTGAATTACATAACTTATTAGTATAACATTTTTACTATCAAAAAGTATATTAAATGCATTACTAACGTGCTGTTAGTATAGATAAAATTAGGTAATCATATCTATTCCTATATATTATTGGATATAATTTAACAAGGGTTGGTAATTCAGTAAGATGTTTTATAGGAATTGATTTTAATAAGTGGTTCTGAATTTGCGACTTTGTAAATCAATTTTAATATTTGAATTAATATACGCTAATACACATTCATATATAAAGGTTTGTATAGAAGAATTGACCAATCACCACTCATGAAACTTGCTTTTGTTGAGTGAGGTTATTATAATTTTGTTATGTATCTTTTTATTATCTTTGAACTTGTATTTTAAATTTATGAAACTTGTATTATTTTGTATTTATATTATATGATATTTTGAATTTGTGGAATGATATAGAATTTGTGGGATAACGTATTAAATTTTAGTATTAGAATATGGAATGAAGGAAGATTAAATGTTTAATTTATTTGATTTGTTTGACTTATAAGTCGAACAAGTCGAAATTAAACGACTTGACTTTAATTGACTTTGGATTTATATGAGTTGATTTTGGCTTTGAAATTTTTAAGTCGAAAGTCAAAAAACTCAAGTCGAACAAGTTGAAAAGTCGAACACCTGTCAAATGAACACCCCTAATGATCATCCTCTAGTAAATATCTTGTTTCCAAAAATTAGAACACAATAAACATCTTGAACGAAAGTTCCACCAAAGCTTCACTTCAAAACCCTTCGCCATGCCCTGCTCCGTTGAGTGAATGCGTAAATCATTACAATGTGTAGGTTTAAAAATAGCATCCCAAGAAATGGAATGTTTCTTCAATCCACCTTCAATTACTCCCCACAAAAGGTTAGCAAATAATATATCCACCTTCCTCCTAATAACCTTAGGGGGCTGCATTACAGCCAATAAGTATAATGGTATACTTCTTATAAACATGTTTAATAAGAATCACCCTTCCTCCAAGAGAGAGGGAATGATTGTGCCATCCTCTAATTTTCTCATAAATTTTTTCCAACATAGGCTGAAAGAGTCAAGTTCTTTTCATTGCTTTTTGGATAAGGCACCCCAAATACAATAGGGTCAACTCTTTTTAGTGAATCCTGTAATATTATGAATCTTCCTTGCTCTACCATGAGGGAACCTTCTAGAAACATAAAAAGAGCTTTTATCAGCACTGATCAATTGCCCAGAAGCAGCTTCAAAGTCAGCTAAGAAAACCTTCAAATTTCTCAGAGACCTACAGTTCAGCATATCCCCCCTTGTGAAGATTAGGATATCATCTGCAAATGTTAAGTGTGACATTGGTGGACAGCTCCTTGGCATGCCAAATTATGCAATCCTCTACTGAGTAAACTGATTTTTAAGATTTCTGCTAAACACTTCCAGCATCAGAATGAGCAAAAGTCGAGATAGCGGATCACCTTGTCTTACTCCTCTGAATAACTTAAAGAATTCTTGAGGAACCCCATTAATCAAAATTGAAAACTAACAGTTTTCCATTACATTTCTAATTAAGGAGATCCAAGTGTGGGAGAAGCCAAATGCATTCAGAACTTTATACAAAAAAGTCCAATCCACCTTATCAAATGCCTTTGTTAGATCAAGCTTCATAATCAAGTTCTACCCTCTTACTTTCTTATCAATAAAAACAACCATCTCCTATGCCAGATTAGAAATACTTCTACCCTTCATGAAGGCTACTTGATCTTGAGAAATAATTATTGGAAGAATTAAAGATAGTCTTCTTGCCATATTAACCATGGAGCAAATTTTGTGGAAAACATTACACAAAATTATAGGTCGAAAATCCCTAGAGGAAGAAGGATTTTCTATTTTTGTGATCACGTTTGGCAAAATTACACCTGACAAGGAGTCTTGCATTGCCGTCAACAAGTCTTCTTTAATGATATCCCAGTTGGTGTGAAAAAAAACCCCATTATATCTATCCATTCTAGCTGCACTATCTTTGCTCAAGGTAAACAACACCAACTGCAATTCCTCCAGTGTTAAAAAGGCAATTAACATTGCATTATCTTCTCCAATAACAAGCTTGGGAACTCTATTCAACAAATGATCAGCATTTGAAACTTCCTCAACTGCAAAATGCTGCTCAAAATATCTGACTCCTTCCAAACCAATTGTTGCCATATCCTCAGTCCACTATCCTTGGATCTAAATTCTTGAAATAGCCGATTTATGTATTTTTCCTTGCATTTTGGAATGAAAGAACTTAGAATTATTATCCCCCTCCTTGAGCCATACACTCAACTCTAGATTTTTTCTTCCAAAATGCTTCTTCAGTGGCTAGATTTTGCAGATGTTCTGCCTTGGCAAGTGATAATTCAGCCATGTTAGCTGCAGAAGGATCTTGTTGATAATCTTTCTCTCTCAAATAGACCTCCTGCTCAGCTATTTTTAAATTGTTAAAGATATTTCCAAATACCACCTTTTTCTATGTTTTTAGCTCCATCTTAAGCCTTTTCATCTTTGCTACTAATAATTTCAAAGGAGAACCATGACATGGTAGATTCTAGTTCACAGAATCCACCTTCTGAAATAATGGATGAGTAGTCTAGATATTAAGAAATCTGAATTGGCTAGGGCCATTAAAAATTGAGGAGGAATAAACCAAAAGGAAGGGAGAATGATCAGAGCATGGCTTATTAAAATGCTCAATAGATAGTATATCATAATCCTCCTGGAACAAGTTGTTACAAACAAATCTATCCAGCCTCTTCCAAACTAGTAATCCATGTCTGTTCTGTACATCCCCAACCATGTGTACTTGTTTCCAATGAATGGGAGATTCAATAATCCACAATCCTCTATACATGAGTTGAACTCTTCCATGTCACTAGCATCTAGTATAGAGGCACCTAAGTATTCCTCAATGGAACATATAACATTAAAAACACCTCCCACAAACCAAGGCAATGTTGAGGTTTGATAGGACCAAAGTTTATTCCACAACATCCTTCTACCATGGCTAGTGGACTTTTCATAAACAAATGCAGCCAAACATTTCCTCTTGAGTAAATGAGATTCCACACTAATATGAATACATTGATATGTGCTACAAATTGAAGTGACACTGAAACTAGAAGACCAAAACAACAATACCTTACCATTAGGGTTTCATTGATAATTAGGAAACCATAATTTAAAATCAATATCTTCTAGAAGGCAAAGAAGTTGCACCTTATTTTGCTTGATTAAACTTTTAACCCTCCTAATTGTTGCTTTATTCCCTACCCCTCTAACATTCCAAATTTACACAGGAATTTATTCATTGAGTAGAGGGTGTTGAAGACTGTTGGCTAGATTGAGACCTCCAACTAGTTTGTTTATTGTGTGACCTGGCTCCATAAACTTTCTATCTACGTGGCTTCCTTCCTCTTTTCTTGGAGCTACTCCCTCCAAGATCTTTCACTTTTCTTGCTAATTGCTGACTAATTGCTTTCCAATCCTGAATTGTTTGTGGTGCAGTGGTACAATTAGAAAAGTCCATTTATGAAAAAATAGGCTTGGACTTCTTCGGTGGATTTCCTTGTTAACAGCTCTATCTTCTCACAAGATTCTGTTGGAATACCAAATTAACTTTAATATCATGACAACCAACATTATCATAACTCGGATCCTTCATGTTTAATCATAAAGAATATAAATTAAATACTAAATGCGAAAGCGTATCTGAATCCATAAGAATTGATGTGATTCTTGAATATCCAGATGTGATTCTTGAGCCTACGGATTTGATTCTTGAATTTGGGGTTATTGTAAGATCTTCCAAATTACTATGTATGTATTTTAGAGAATAGGGTTCTCACTTTTTTTGTGATGGGATATCAAGAAAAGTAACACAATATAGAATTTGGGGACCATAACCTATATATATATATAGATATACTTTCCTCATCCCTTAGGTTTTGCCCATCATAAAACAGGAAATAAAATTTTAGGGTATCCACACATAAAAGCCCATACTAATTAGATGACTTAGGCCCATTTATCTTAAACTATAATAGATCATTTTATATTGGGCCAATTAATTATGATAGCATATATTATACAATTAATATGTATGTGAATGTCCAAAACCCAACATTCTCCCACTTGGACTACATATATATTATTGTATAAAACCTTATGAGCTCAAAAACTTTAGCTATCATGACCATAGTCATCTCCGAACAATCTCGTCCATTAATCATGTCAATATAGGATCAAGACAATTTTCATTACATTAATCATAACTAAACCCATTCTTGGTCACGTACATCAACTGTGACAACCAAATGACATAGATCAAATATGGATGTGTAGCATAAAAATTACATGCAATGTGATCTTAAACATGCCTATTTCCTACTGGTCCAACTTTATTCTTTATAGAGATCAAACAATTATTAATACTAATTTTATTATTATAGTAATTTAAAACGCATAATTAAAATTTTTGATTTTTTTTGGATAATATTTAAAATAATTATTATGTTTGGTTTAATAATGTAATATTAATTATATTATTCACAATCTTAAAATATACTATATCAAATTATAATAAAATAAAAATTTCAGCAAAATCTGTTCATACAGTAAGTTAATGGTTTATTGTGTCAACTCATGGGTAGACCCAACCCAACCTGTTTAATTTCGTGTCATAAACGGGTTGACCCAATAATGACCCGATAAATTTCGGATCGTGTCATAACTTGTTAATTTTGTGTCGTGTCAAAAATTGCCAGCTCTAATGCGCGCGCGCACACACACACACACACATATATATATATATGTACATTCTACGTATGTGTGTGTGTATATATGTACATATACATATACATATACACACATATTAATTATATATGTAGGATGGTACTCCCAACTTTTATTGATAACAAAAAAACAAGTACAAGGAAGGGGACATAGACCAAACCTCCAGCAAATGTAGATTTGACAAACCCTTTGAAACCCAATAAGCAAAATGAAACCTAGCTCCTAATCCTTAACCTTTTACAGCCACACCTATCTTTTAAAGGTAGGGATTTAGCTATGAAAGGAAAATTAAAATGAGAATAATACTTATTACAATGATCTACACTAATCAAATTAATTAGAAGATCAGCAACCTTGTTTGCTTCCCTATAGCAATGTTGGACCGTAAAAGTGATGCCATGTAGAAATTTGAAACACTTCTAGATAATCCAATCTATACGCCAAGGAAAAGAAGAGTAGCAATTAAGGATATTAACCAAGATTTGTGAGTCTAGTTCAATAATAATGTTGTAGATATATATATATATATTTATATATATATATATATATATATATATATACACACACACACACACTAGAAATGGCTGGCTGTGTGTACCATCCAAAAAGTTGTGTTAGTAGTTGCCTTAGTTATGTTTTTTAGGATTGGGAAAAGGGAATGCAAAAAGCAAGCCATATGTTTAATTTTGAATATAGTAGATGTAATATTAATAGAACAAAAGAGTGTTGGTATGATCCACAAAAGATACATGTGGTGAAAGAAGATTTATAATCAGTAGATATAAAGCTTATGGAGTATAAACAAGATTAAGAAATTCTTGTAATAGAGCTTGATTCCATAGATAGAGGATAGCAGGTATTTGAAAATAAAACTATAGGGGACAGGATGTTAAGTTCATGGACTGGAAATTATAGCAGATCTACTCATGCACTAATATTAATATGTTTGTTTGTTACTAGTTCCAAATAGCTAAATACCTGCTGAAATAGCTTCCAGTAATATCATGCCCTTGTAAAGTTGATAAATGTTGATCTTGCTTTATAATATGCTCAACTTTAATTAATCACTTAAAAGCTATTGTCCCAAAATCAAAGAACAAAATGAAAAATGGATCTTAGATTCCAAATCTAATCAAAGTTAAAAAGTCTAAGTGTCCAACAACAACAAAGATGGCAAACAAAAAGATTTATTCTCGTAGTTCAATAGTAATCATGGAAGCATTATGGAAATAGGAATGACATACTAGGCAGAAGGCAAAGCAAATCTGCAATTTGGAGAAGATGGATATGCAGTCTTTGGCCTAACCTTGAATTGTCTAATAAAAATACCTAGCTACAAATCTAATTTGGAGAAGATGGATATGCAGTCTTTGGCCTAACCTTGAATTGTCTAATAAAAATACCTAGCTACAAATCTAACATTCACTTTAATTACACAAATCATTATAGGTAATCCAAGAAATGTAACTGCTACAATGGTGAAAGAGCACATTAAATTCATGATGTGCATATCCTAATTAACGATTATAGACATATACAAGTCGTTAATAGTTTTTAAGCAAACTCAATTTCACAGGCCAAGAGGCGTGAGTGTTTAATTGGACTATTCAAAGCAAAGAGCAGTTTTCGTTGGACCATGAACTCCTTTTAATAAAGCACAAGTGGAAAGTCACAAATCATTAACTATTCTAATTAAAAGGAGGCATTCGGGCAAGAAAGCACTTTGGTAGCCTAGTCTAGACATCTTGTTGTGGCTCAACCACACTGTCCACGTGTCACTCATGTAAACACTCACACACAGTTCTCATTTCTGTTTATTACTAGGTAGATATACACACACGCAAACACATACACACATGTATTATGTAGGATGTCACTCCCAACTTTTATTGATCACAGAAAAACAAGTACAAGGAAGCAGACATGGACCAAAACCTCCAGCAAAATGTAGACTTCAATAAGCAAAATGAAACCTAGCTCCTAATCGTTAACCTTTTACAACAACATCTATCCTATAAAGCTAGGGATTTAGCTACAGTAAGTAAAATTAACAAGAGAATAATACTTATTACAATGATCTATACTACTCAAATTAGCTAGAAAATCAACAACCTTGTTTGCTTCCCTATAACAATGTTGGTCGCAAAAGTAATGCCATGTAGAAATTTGAAACACTTCTAAATAATCCAATCTATATGCCATGGAAAGGAAGAATAGCAATTAAGGATATTAACCAAGATTTGTGAATCTCGTAAAATAATAATTTTATAGATACCAAATTGCGTGAATAGATTGATCCCATCAAGTAGAGCTAAAGCCTCAGCCTTCAAACTTGATTATGCATCTGCATAAAATGATGAAAAAACCAGCTACTATATCACCTTTACAATCCCTCATCACACCACCTATAGAAGCAATGCCTTGTCCTTGTTTAAAAGAACCATCAGAGTTAAGTTTGTAGCATGGTGTTGAAGGGGGAAACCATTCCACAACTTGAATTTTGTGCTGACCTGTTAGATTTGTTTGATTCCAGGAAAGAGGAATAATGCAGTTCCTTGTCTGCCAAGACAGAAAATGGAGAGGCAGAACAAATACTATTCAAGAGACTCTCCACAGCAGCACAATTGGATTGAACAGAGCCATGAATGCCTTCAAAGAAATGTTTGTTTCTTGCCTTCCATATTTCCCAATAGACAAACTTAAGAATCAACTTATAGAGATATCCAGGAATAGAGGAAAGATCAGAATTTACCCACCAACCATTAAGATATTGCCAAATGTAAATTCCAGAAAAATTATCCTGGAATTTAGCCTTAAAAGAATCCCATACACCTCTTGTAAAAGGACAATGTAGTAAAAGATGATCCAAAGTTTCTTTACCTTCACAGAAAGAGCATTTGGATGGGAGCTGAAAAACTTTCATCTACAAAATATCATCTAATGGAATCAAAGAGTTAAGGAGCCTCCACATAATAATAGAACATGAAAAAGCCACTCTCAAAAGTTTCTTTTATTACTGAGGTAATAGATTTATAAATAAAGTATTTATATCTTATAATAATTATAATTAAGAATTTGAATTCTTTTGAATTTTATTATTAATTTAATTCAATTTGAAATTCTTAGTATAGATCTAAGCATATATATCTATATTTAAATATCTAGGTGAATATATAGAATAAACTCAACGAGTGTAGAACTAAACAAACTAATTTATTCATCTTTCGAATCTTTCTACATAAAAGATATGTATGAAAATCTACTTTTTCTTGATATCTTTGTCTTTTATTCTTGGCTTCTAATTTAATAATCTTACAAATTATCAAAAGATTCGTTAGAATAACTTACCAGATGTAGTCCCCTTCCAAACCAATAGATCCTTACCATTGGCTAAATATATCTCCTTATGATTCAACAAGGATGTATCAAAAGATAGGCAACTCTCCTCAATTAAATTAACATCCCAATCATTCCCAGTCCAACCTTAGCTAGGAAAGAGGTCAAAGATAGGTTTATCAGTAATAGGAGGAAAACCCTCCTCACTCCATTCTTACAACAATCAAACCAAAAGGATATATCCCCTTTTCTGAGTTTAATAAAAGCTAAAGATTCTACATCAACGTTAGCATATAACATTTTCTTCCAAGTGGGTGAAGCCATAGAAAATAAATCCATATTGCATGGATGATTATTTCCCAAATATTTGGATTTCAGCAGCTTACTCCAAAATGAATTCCTAGTCCTGAAATTTCATGAAAATTTCACAGACATTCCATGGATGAGCTGATAGAGATTCTGGAATCCTAAACTATTAACATAGACAAGCTGAGTCAAGACAAACCATCCCCTCCAATGTAATTTGTTACCCTCACCTGAAATACCCCAAAAGAAGTATGCAATGCACCTTTACATGTCCTTAATGACAGCTTTTGGCGGTGCCATAAATGAGAGGAGATATATAGGAATAGAGCTCAAGACATGCTTTATTAACAGAAGTCTACCACCAAGAGAAAGAACCTTAGACTTCCAACCAACCATCCATCTTTTGCTTGATTGTATCTATCAAGATAGATTGGAATAAAACATAACCTTTCCTACATTTCTTCAGAGGGCATCCAAGATATGTAAATGGAAACTCTTTTCTAACAAGATCTATTAACTTTGAGAATAATCTAGTCCTTCCAATGGCCAACTTTGAAGAGACAAAGAAGTACTTTTACCTCTATTCACAGCTTGGCCAGAACAAGCCTCATATCTACTAAGAAATTTGCTGAAATTATCCATTGACTTCTTGCTATCATTAAGGAATACAATAATGTTATCAGCATAAGATAAATGAATAGTGGGCAAATAGTTTCTTGAAGTAGAATAATATTCAATATTTATTTCTTCAAAATGTTTCTTCAATCGTCTACTCAAAACCAAAGCAGCCAAGATAAAAAGGTAAAGAGATATGGGATCTCCATGCCTAACACACCTTGTGGACTTAAAAAAATCCAGTAGGGCATCCATTAAATAATATGGAAAACTAATTATAGTTGATACAATTAGCCAACATGGTAATGTATACATCTAGGTGAGAAAAAACCAAATCTCCTCAAGATAGAAAATAAAAAACTCCCAAGAAATTCTATCAAATGCCATGACCATGTTCAATTTGATCATCATGTTTCCCCCTCTGACCTTCTTATCAACATGCTCCACCAGCTTTTGAGCCAACAACACATTATCTAAGAGGTCTTTCAAGGTACAAATTTGCTTTGCTCCTTAGAAATTAATTTGGGAAGCACATACTTCAATCTATTAGCCATAGGGTTGGAAAATATCTTGTTAGTCATTGTACACAGACTTATAGGTCTAAAATCATTGAAATAAGAAGGACTATGAACTTTTTGGGATGAGACAGATAAGAGTACTGGTGACAGCTTCTGGAAGAGCATGCCCTTAGAAGAACTCTTTTGTTGCTTCTACTAAATCATCTGAAATAATATCCCAACAGTACTTGAAGAAGAATTCATTGAATCCATCCAACCCTGCTGCAGTATTTGAACTTAAGGAAAAAACTACAATCTTTAATTCCTCCATCGTCTGCTTGGCTAAGCAAGAAAATTTTCGTTATCCTCTTTATTTAGAATATATGGTATCACAATTAGTAATTCCTCATTCTTCTGTATCAATAACTATTCAAAAAACTGAGCAGCTTGGGAACACAATTCAGCTTTGTCTTCAATCCAGTTACCCTAAGCACCTTTCAATCTTCTAATACACGCATGCTCCTTATAACTGGCAAAGAAGAATGAAAAAATTTTGAATTATGATCCCCCGATTAAGCCATTTGACATTAGATTTTAGTTTCCAAAATACTTCGTCTTTTGCAAATGCCTTGAGAAGCAAGGCTCTTTCTAACGCAAGGGAAAATTTATTAACCTCACTAGGATCATCTTCAAAACACACCCACTTAAAGCCCCACAAAATCTTCCATTTGCTTAACCCGTTGAAAAATGTCACCAAAGTGAGAACTGTTCCAGGCTTTTAAATCATACTTTAGCCTCTTAGTTGCAAATTTTTGTAAATCAGTGCCTTGAGAATATTACTTCTACTCATACAGCTTCCTTCTACAATCAGCGAAACAGTTAAGTATACACACATAAACACACAAAGAGATATATATATATATATATGTAAATATATTTATGTGCGTATATTCATAAACATACATATACATATATATATATATTGTGTATACATATACATATACACATATGTATATGTGTGTGTGTTTATATATACATACACACACACATATATACATATATATACATATACATAAGATACATACATACATATATATACATATATACATATATATCCATACATATATATATATATATGTATATAAGTATACTGTATATATACACATATATATACATATATATCCATACGTATATATATATGTATACACATATACATATATACATATATAATGTATATGTATATATATGTATATATAAACATACACACACACACACATATATATATATATGTATATGTATATACATATATACATATATAATGTATATGTATATATATGTATATATAAACATATTATACACACACACACATATATATATATGTATATACATACATATACATACATATATATATATACATATATGTATATATATGTATATATACATATGTGTATATATATATATATGTATATGCACATATATACACAAACATATGTATAAACACACACATATACATACATATTTGTGTGAGTGTATATATATGCATATGTAGATATATGTATATATACATATGTGTATATATATATATGTATATGCACATATATACACAAACATATGTATAAACACACACATATACATACATATTTGTGTGAGTGTATATATATGCATATATATATATATATATATATATAGTGCCTCAAAAAAGATCTACAAAATTCATCAAGTAGATCCAAAGGATATCCCATAGAGTTGATCTTTTGAAGCAACTTCAAGCCATGATGACTAAGTAAATACGGTATACCCAACGGATCAAGGATCAACACACTACCTTGGGACGGCAAAGACCGACACGAGAGAGAATTACATATAAGTAGACACAAAGCCTCCCTCACAGCCGGATGCGTATAGACTTCATTTTGGTATGTATGTGTATGTATATTTATGTATGCATATATACATATCAATATATACATTCGTATATATGAATATGCATATGATATGTATAAGTTTTACGCTTATATACATATGTATATATACAAATCACATACATTCATGGTATACGTATCTGATATGTATATATATGTATGTATATATACATGTACATAGAAACGCATACTCACACATATATACATATATATATATGTAGGTATATATGTATGTTTATAAATGTATACAAGTATATACATACATATACACATATATACATGCATGTGCGAGTGTATATATGTGTATATACACACATTTATATACATACATATATGTGCGTGTGTATACATACAAATGTGTAATATATATATGTGTATATATATATATACACACACATATATATTCATTAACATATATATACACATATTTGTGTGTTGTATATCCATATAAATATACATATTCATACATATATATACAAATAGATATATATATATATGTATACATATATATATATATATGTATATATATATATGCATATGTATATGTATATGTATCTGTACATGTATATGTATATATGTGTATGTGTCTATGTATATACAAACATATACTTATAGATATGTAGTTACACATATATATATATTTGTGTGCGTGAGTGTGTATGCATTTGTACATGTATATGTATATATAAGCATACACAAACACATATATACATACGTATACACATATATACATAAATATACATATACATACACTTGTCGATGTATATATATATATGCATATATATACATATACATGTATATGTATAAACACACACACATACTCATATATATATATATATATGTGCATACAAACATATTTATGTATATGTATACATATATGATTTCATATATATATATATATAAATATATATAATTATATATATGTATATATATACACACATATATTATAGACACACGCACATATATATACATAAATTATAAATATATAGCATATGTATATATACATTATGTATATGTGTCAAAACATCTATACATATACATATACGTATAAGTATACAAATATATATATATGTTTATGTAGCTATATATATGCATATATATAAGAATATATATATATATATATACACACACACATATAAATATACATATACATAATGGTATATAAATATATGTGTATATATTTATGTATTTATGTATATATATATATATATATATATATATATGTATACACACAGAAATATATTGATATATATGTATATATATGTATATGTATGTATATATGTGTACGTCCACGTATATACATATATATACATATATGTTTACACATATGCATATTTCAAATTGGTTAATATCAAACAAAATACAAATTAGCAAATTGATAGGGATTAAAGATATATTTAAACATTATATAATGACCAGAATAAAGTTTAACAATTTTATTGCGATATACATCAATATGTTGAAAACTTACTTGATGAAGGCAGTGTGCAAGTTCTCTCAAAGATATTTTAAAGAACAGGTTCACTATGTCTCTTCTTGGATACAAAAGTACTTTGAAAAGGCAAATAAGAATGTATATATGTATATACATATACATATACCTACACACAGATAGATATATATATAAATATACCTGTATATGTATATGTACATATATGTATTATGTCTCTCTCTCTGTGTGTATATACATATGCATATACACATATATACATATGTGTCTATATATATATATATATGCATATGTATACATATACACGCATATACACATAATTATGTACGTGTATACGTACATATACTTATATGTACATATAAGTATATGTATATGTACATGTATATGTACATATGTGTATGTGTCTATGTATATACAAACATATACTTATACATATATAGTTACACATATATATATTTGTGTGTGTGAGTGTGTAGGCATATGTACATGTATATGTATATATAAAGTGTACAAGCATACACAAACACATATTTACATACGTATGCACATATATACATAAAAATTCATATACATACACTTGTCGATGTATATATATATATATATATATATATATTCATGTATATATTTGTATACATATTTAATAATATACACACACACACACACATATATATATGCATATAAATACATATAAATGTATTTGTATACACACACACATATATACGTATATACAAACATATTTATGTATATGTATACGTCTATGATTTCATATATATATATATATAGTTATATATATGTATATATACACACACATATATAGACACACATACATATATATACATAAATATGTATATATACCAATATGTATATGTGTATATATATCTATACATATACATATACATATACGTATAAGTATACAAATATATATATGTTTACAGCTCATGCATGTTTTCATCTCTTCTAATCAACTCCAACAAGATATCCTAGCTACATTCATTTATGCTAAATGCACTAGCGTAGAACACGAAAGATGAAGTTTATGGCAAGAACTCCGTGCGGTACAATTCTCAAATCCTTGTCTGGTGGGAAGGGGGGATTTTAATGTAATCTCCAATTCGGATGAGTATAAGGGTTCTTCTTTGGTGGACATTAAAGCCTTAAACGAATTCAACGATTGTTTCCTAGATTGTGGCCTTATGAACATGACATTTCAAGGCTGCAAATTCACTTGGAGAGGTAATAGGTGTGGCAGCTTGGTATGGAAAAGACTTGATCGTTATGTATGTGGGGCATTCCTAGATACCTTTCAACAAATTACGGTGGAACATTTGCTCAAAACGTGTTCGGATCACTCTCCGCTACTCCTCAAGACATCAAATGGAATGTCATCTGGGCCAAAGCAGTTTAGGTTTTTAAATGCATGGACTAACCACCCTCTGTTCATGCAGGTTGTCAAAAATAATTGGCATCTTCACTGTTTGGGCAGCCCACTTAATATCCTTGCCTCAAAGCTTAAAAGGCTAAAGGCGAAATTAAGGAATTGGAACCACACCATCTTTGGTAACATTTTTGACAAGGTGAGAAATGTTGAGTTGCAAGTTAAACAGTGTGAAACCACCTGTCTACAACAACCGACTCATCACAACCAAATTGCACTTACCCATGCACAAGCCAAACACGCCAAATGCCTTGCCGAAGAAGAAAGTTTCTAGAGACAAAAATCGGGCTTGAAATGGCTCAAAGAAGGAGATCAAAACTCAAAATTCTTTCATTCTTCACTGCTGACTAAGAGGCACAACTTGAACATCTCGAGGCTTTAGGTGGATGGGACGTGGACGGAAGATTGGCAGCTTATTGAAGAAGAGGGTGTCTATCACTTCAAGGATCTTTTGATAGCCCCAGGTGACCCGGATATCAATCATGATCTCTTGAACAACATCTCGCAAGTAATTACACATGAGGATAACAGAAAGCTGCTTGCCGAGCCATCCATGGACAAGCTCAAGGAGGCAACTTTTGGCCGTATTAACCCACATGGGGCTGCTGGAATGGACGGTTTTAATGGAGTATTTTTCACCACCTGCTGAGAAATCATACAAAATGACCTTCACAATGCAGTGAAAGATTTCTTGAAAGGGTAGCCGCTTCCCAGAGCTTTTACAAGCACCCACATAGCATTGATCCCGAAAATTAAGAACTCTTCCTCTTTTGATAACTTTAGACCAATTAGCCTTTGTACTTTTTTCAATAAAATCTGCACCAAAATGTTGGCTAACAAACTATCTTTAGTGCTGTCCAAAATTATTTTTCAGGAGCAAGTAGCTTATGTACAAGGCAGAGACTTCACCGATAACATATTGCTGGTTCAGGAGATGGTCGAGTTCATAAACCGAAAAACCAGAGAAGGTAATATCATTTTCAACCTTGATTTAGCAAAGGCCTTTGATCACCTCTCCTGGTCTTTCCTTTATGCAGTTCAGCAAAAACTTGGTTTAGCGAAAACTGGAATGCCATCTTGAAGAATGTGTTAGAGAAAATTACTGGTTCTCCATCCTTCTTAATGGCTCCCCAAAAGACTTTTCAAGTCTACCAGAGGTGTTCGCCAGGGAGACCCCTTATCACCTCTCCTTTTCATAATTGCAATGGAAACCTTCTCACGAGGATTAAAAGCTCAATGCCGAGGAAATGCCAACCAATCACCCACCTAACATTTGCAGATGACATAGTTATTTTCACAAAGGGAGAAATCAAGTCTATCAAAAGCTTCATGGAATTTCTCACTCAGTTTGAAGTATCATCCGGGCTACTCTTTAACAAGTCCAAAAGTTCTTTCTACATGCCCAAAAATGCTCCACTTTCAAGAGTAAGGATGATTCAATGCCAAACAGGTTTTGCACAACGGTTCCTTCCTTTCACATACCTTGGTTGCCCTATTCAAAAGGCAAAGAAAAGAAAGGCTCTTTTCCAGCCAATGATCGAGAAAATAACCTTTAGAATTGCAGGGTGGCAAACAAAATTTCTATCTCCCGAAGGTAAGTTATTAATCTTGATAAAGCATGTCCTCAGTAGCATTCCAATATACCTCTTCACAGTGCTCCAACCTCCTAAAGCTGTTATTAAGGACTTGGAGAGGCAATTCGCCAACTTCTTCTGGGGCAACTCGGAATTGGGTAGTAAACACCATTGGGCATCATGGAAATCAATTTTTCGACCAGTAGAGGCAAATGGATTTGGGATTATTTCATTATCGGATTTGGCTAAAGGTTTTCGTATCAAGCTGTGGTGGAAATTTTGAAAGGGCAATTCCTTGTGGTGCACATTCATGCAAGCAAGATATTGTCATGCCCACCCTCACCTGATACAGGAGGGACATGGAGACTCGTACATATGGAAGTGCATGCTCAAAAGTCAACAAGACGCAGAACGTAGTTTTCTATTCTTGATACGCAATGGACAATCCTCTTTTTGGTTTGATACATGGCTGTCCACAGGACCCTTATTTGATGAAGTTAGCCAAGTGTCCGAGCCAAACCTCACTATTGCCAAGATATACCAGGTATGGAGCACAAATGGTTGGAATCTTTCGTGTTTGAATGAGCATTATTCACTTCAAGAGCTAGAAAGACTAAGGCAGCTCCTTCATGGATGTGCCATCCAGATATCTAATGAACTAGATGATCTAGTGTGGACTCTCTCAACAAATGGTAAATTTTCAATCTCATCCACTCTCCCCTCACATGCTTCCATGCTCTCTAGAAAAATGATATGGGATGGCAGACTACAAGCCAAGATTTCTATTTTCATGTGGCGACTTCTGAACAGAAAGCTTTCCCTTGACGACATAATAATCAACTTTGGAGTTTCTTTGGCTTCAAAATGCTCATTTTGCAACAATCTGGAAACTTTGGATCACCTCTTTGTAGGATGTGAATTCGCCAGCAGCAATTGGTTATACTTTGAATCATGGCTTGAAGTGCTTTTTCCCCCATCCTCCACAATACTAGATAAACTCAATTCTTGGTGGTGGCATGACCCTCCTTCGAAAACCCTTGTCGCTTTCCAGAAGCTTATGCCATCTTTGGTATGCTGGTTCATATGGAAAGCATGCAATATGGCAATCTTTGAAGGCCATTTCACAATGCCTCAACACATCATTACTCACATATGCTCCCAATTGCGAAGCATCTCTACCATTCGACCATTTCATAGGACTGGACCAGCTGATGACACCTTTTTTCTCATTTTATTTGCCGTCAAATACTCATCACGCAGCCGAGGAGAGCATTGGTAGTCAAGTGGATTTCGCCTCTGAAAGGCAGCGTAAAACTCAATGTTGATGGTGCATCAAAGGAAATCCAGGGTTGGCGGCTGGTGGCAGAGTAATTAGAGATCACCGAGGAAACATGATCACGACATTTAGCAATAATTACCTTCTCCAATCCAATTTACAAGCGGAAGCATCTGCCTTAGTGGATGGTCTCAAACTTTGTGCACAATTGCAACTCACAGAAATAGAAGTGGAACTCGACTCCTTAGCTCTTGTGCATATAATAAAGGGCCATTCTATGCAGCCACCATGGAACATTTACTGGCAATGGAAATTCATCAAAACCTTCACCTTAGACGGTCATTTTACTTTTCCGCATGTTTACCGAGAGGCAAATCATGTAGCGGATAGGCTAGCAAATGAGGGTATTTTTAATTCTTCCTATCTAGAGTATAACCTAGACTCACCCCTTAAGCCTATTAGTGGTTTGTTGTGCTTGGATGCTCAGGGCTGCCTGCACATAAGGCATTGTAAATTATGATTGATTAAATAAACTACACCTACTTTGGGTGTTTGCTCAAATATATATATATATATATGTGTGTGTGTGTGTGTGTGTGTTTATATAGCTATATATATACATATATATATATACACACACGCACACACATATACATATACATATATGTATATGTACGCAAACAAACACAAACACAAAGATATATATATATATATACATAGAAATATATTGATATATATGTACATATATGTCTATGTATATGTGTACGTACACGTATATATGTATCATATATAGACATATATATATGTATGTATGTATGTGTATATATATATATACATACATACACATATGCATATTTCAAATTGGTTAATATCAAACGAAATACAAATTATCAAATTGATAGGGATTAAAGATATATTTAAACATTATACAATGACCAGAATAAAGTTTAACAATTTTATTGCAACATCCATATGTTGAAAACTTACTTGATGAAGGTAGTGTGCAAGTCTCTCAAAGATTTTTTTAAAGAACTAACTTCACTAAGTCTCTTCTTGGGTACAAAAGTACTTTAAAAAGGCAAATAAGAATGTATATAGGTATATACATATACATATGCCTACACACACAGACAGATATATATATATAAATATACATGTCTATGTTTATGTATATATATGTATTATGTCTCTATGTGTGTGTGTTTATACATATGCATATACACATATATACACATAATTATGTATGCGTATACGTACTTATACTTATATGTACATATACACATTTATATACACATATATATATATATGTGTGTGCGTGTGTGTGTGTGTGTTAGTCTATATATATATATATGTATATGTGTATGTATATGTATATACACTCGTATACAAAATATATATTTGTATGCATATATATATATATAGATACATATATATATATATGTATATTTATATATATATATATATATTTGTGTGTGTGTATGTATATATATGTATATATTACACATATATATGAATGTATATATATATATATATGTATGTATATATACACACATACATACATATATCTATATATACAAATGCATGCATACATATATATATATATATATATATATATGTATACACACACACACACATATGTATAAGTATATACACATACAAATATACATGTATATATATATATACACAGATATATATATATATATATATATACACACACACACACATTTATGAATATTTATATGTATATAGACACACATAAATATGTGTCTATATGTATATACACACACATATATAACTTATACATGTATATTCATATATATATATATATATATATATGAATGTACGTATATATATATATATATACACATACATATTCATATATACATTTATATGCATATGCATATACATGTATATACATATGTATACCTGTATATATATATATATATATACACACACACACAAATAGACACACAAGTATACATATGTATATCTATATATATATATATATATTTGTATATGTGTGTGTATATATATATACATATTTATACATACATATTCATATATATATATGTGTGTGTGTGTGTGTGTGTGTATAAATGCATGTATATATGTATGTGTGTATGTATATACACACACAAAACATGTTCTATTAGAATGGCCCGTCCTCCTCTTGGAAGAAGTGTTGTCTTCCGACCGGTCTGCTTGGAGAATAAGAAATCTTGAACTGCTTGAAAATAACTAGATTTTCTCCTTCCTTTGTATGGTGGGCAATCAAGACTGGTAAATAGGAGACTCTTAGATTTGAAATGAATGGCTGTTAGTCTCTCCTATCCCTGGATTGATCTGCAATGTTTTCTGATCACAATAAAATTATTTTCCTTGCTAATTTTTTGTCCCTAACCTGATTTTTTGGTGTCCCAAAATGCAAGGAAATTTCTCAAGTTGTTCTTATGATCACGAGCCGAAATTAATAAATCATCAACAAACGAAAGGTGAGAAAATTGCTTATGTCACGCCCCAAAAACGGGACCGTAACACGCCGCGCTAATGGCACACCGGTCCAAAGCGCAAGGCACAAACGAACAGAGCAACAAACTAAACCGCAATGTAATAGAACCATCAAACCATTTCTTAACTATAAAACCGAATATTTCATTAAACACAAAAAATACGAATTACAAAATTCTTTCTTAGTACAAAAGATGCTACAACAAAAAACAAAGTTCATCAATAGAAAACCTATCTAATACACTACCCCTCTCCAAACAAAAGAGAAGCTTGGAAGATTATCCGCAGAGTCCTACCAGTAATGTGGAATGCTGGAGAGAAAATCTAAAAGCTGCTAACGCGGTGGAGAGTCAAAAACGAGCACCTAATCTGAAAAATTGTAAATCACGTGGGGTGAGCATAACTAGCTCAGTGGATATCATAAAAGCTCTTCAAATGGGGCCAAGCATTTCGATAAAACGAAAACATAAAGATAATAACATTTGTGAAAACCATAGTCATGAAGCAGTTTCTAAAATGTCTCATGCCATTTAAACATCAGGCATGTCCAAAACATAGCCAAAAAGATCCATTCATTTCAAAACATAGCTAAAATGTCTCATGCCATTTAAACGTCAGGTATGTCCAAAACATAGCCAAAAAAAAAAAGATCCAATCATTTCAAAATATAGTATGCTAAAGCATAGCGAACAAATCCAAGTACAGTTTCAAATCTAGAATATAATAAAATAGCATGACTATCTTTTAGGCTCGAAGGTATGACATACAGTACTAGTCAGATCTAGTAATCTACCACACCTACTAGTCTGACCGGGAGGAGTCAAGTTATCCCATCACAAGACCCCGCAGTCAATTAGTTCAAAACATTCACAGCAGTCACCATGGCGGCCCATGGATGACTATAGAACCGGTTCTCCACAAATCAAACATTTCCAAACACATCCAAAATTATATACCTAGGTCACCTATGAGCCAAAACAGTCATAAAATGCTTTCATATCAAAAGAGTTTGCAAACATATCATTTGATTAACATAAAATAGCTTGGTCCCGATTTCATATGTAATAGTTCCAAAACTTGATAAAAGTGCAGTTCCAAACATCATACACATTTTAAAATCCATCCAAACATATTTCGAAAGTCGTTAAACAAAATACAAATGGAAGAGGGTCTATGTTACCCACCTATCAAAGCAAAAACTGCACAATGATCACTGAACGCGATCGCCGGTGGTAGGTGGCATGGTACCTAAAACAGATATAAGAGGACTCTTAGAAGAGATGTAGAAGTTAAAGAATGACTAGGGAAGCGAAAACGACGCGACTTCAACGATAGAAAACGACACCAATAGCTCTTTGGTCAAAAATGACCTTTTCACAATTTCTGACCAACTTCGACAAGCTAAAACCCCAGTCAAAACACTTAGTTAACCCCTCAAATTCGTATTACAGCTAGATTAGGAGATAATAAGCTCAGTTTTCCAGAAAAACCGAAAAACTTCGCCTCTCCCTAGGCTATAATTAGGCTATCCTCCCTGCCAATAAAATCCAATTCCAAGGTATTCAAGGGACCTTGGTTACAACCCAACTCAAAACAACATATTCAACCAACCAACAAAATCCATAAACGGAAAGATTCACCGGAGCAATAGCCGGGACTATATCAATAGCATTCCACAACAATCCATACCCCATAACCACTACAATTAACTCTATTACAACATTAGAGCAACAACCTATGGGTGGAATTCCTCTTTACTACCGAACTGAAATTTTTACCGATTAGCCACACGCATGATTCAAACATGCTTCCTATCCAACCCACTACCATATAGGGAAACACTTAAAACCATCAAAAGATCATTAAAGATCCTTCAAACATAACCAATTATCCAAATTATCCTAGTTGCGCCAAACTAGATGCTTACTTACAAAATGAAGGGAAATCAATTCCACTTGGTTTCAAGTCTCAATTCCTATCCAAACTAACCTTAAAACACTCTTAAAACATCATTATGTGCATAGACATAAGCATTCATAGCATAACATTCTAGGGCACATATGGAAGACAAAACCCTAACTCATAATCTTAAAATTTGTAATCTAACCATGGAAAGTTGTTAAAAATCAACCCCAATCACTTCCCAACCTCCAAAACACTAAAAACAACCCATAACATACATAAATCAACACATATAAGGCTGCAAAGAGGGTTTATTTCAGCCATAAAGAATCCTACAAAACTTGAAATTAAAGCTTGAATCATAAAGCCCATAAGCCATAAATGCTAAAATACATAAAATCTTACCTTCCAAGTGATTTCTACTTGAAATCCAATGAAAATTTTTGGGGAAAAAGGAGAAGAGAATTTCGGCCAGCAGCTGGAGAAAATGAGGAAGAAACAAGCAAGAAGAAGACTTAACAAGGTTCCAAAGTTGACCCAAATAGTACCCAAGTTGACCAAATAGTCTCCAAGTTGACTATTTAACCCAAAAACTAATTTTTGCTACTAAATTAACATTATAAATCAGCCATCAAACAACACTCACACACCACAATGCACTAATTACACTTAGTCCAACTTTTGACCCGTTTACCCGCCGGTACCGAAATCGCGTAAATCGAAAAATTTGCCGAATTGAAAAACAAATAAGTTGAAGTACTTAATGACTAAAAATAATATGAAAAACATTTTAAACCAGTTAAAAATCAAAGAACAAGGCTATTAAAACACTGGGTTTCACATACATCCTCTTGGCAAAGCATAGTGTAGGAGAGCATTGGTCTGGTGAAGATTGTGCAACCCTCTACTTCGAGCTTCAGAGCATAGGATAAATAAATATGCTTGGCTGTCTCTTATGCAACAAGGGGTCCTCCTACTTAATCTCTCTAGATGCCTGAAGGAAATCTGCAAGTTGGCTGTTGATAAGAATTGAGAACCATGCTTGTTCTCCGATTGGCTACTTTAAGAGATGCAAAGTGAACTGCAATGCCAAACTGAATAAGGAGGCACTGAAGAAAAAACCATGACACTCTGTCAAATGCTTTCATCATGTCCATCTTAAAAACTATATTGTGACCCCTAACTTTTTTGTCAAGAGAATGAGGAAGTTCCTGGGCAAGATGTACATTACCATAAATTCCTCAACCTCCTACGAGTGTCCACTATTGTAGATGATTAGTCCTTGCATCACAAATTTCAGCTTATTAGTAATAACTTTGGTAAAAATTTCATTAACAAAGTTCCTAAGTGAAATAGGTCTAAAGTCTGCGAAGGTTTGCGGATTTTGTTTCTTGGGAAGTAAGATTATTGAGATGTTGCCTACACTTTTTGGAATCCGCCATCCTATGAAGAAGTCCCTAACACCACATTGAGGACATCATCTACAACTAGACCCCAGCAAGAAACAAAAAAAATCCTGAGAACCCATCCGGCCTTGATGAACTCTTTTTATCACGCTAATAACTGCTTGCTTGAATTTTTTCATTGAGACCACTTGCATGAGGTTGGTGTTTTGGTCCTAGGTTATCAAGGAAGGGATATTGTCCAACAAGCAATCTATGGCTGCCTGGTCATCACTACCATCAATAGCATTTGGAAAAATCTGGCCGCTTCATTTTGAATAGACTGATCCTTTTCCAACCACTGGCCGCTTTGGTCCTTGATACGATGAATGGCCAACTTTGCATGCTTTTCACGCAAGGTTGCTTGGAAAAATTTAGAGTTAGAATCTCCTTCCCTGAGCCACTTAACACAAGCTTTTTGACGTACAAATTCTTCCTCAACCTACAAGTGCCATTATAAGTCTGCTTGTGCTTGAAATAGTAACTGACTATTTCTGGAGATGATTTCCCTTGATATACTTGCTTTTTATATTTTTACTATTCACTAAAATTTTTAGCATGTAAAATGTTATAAAAAAAATTACCAAAAGTAGATCGGTTCCAAATTTTGAGAGATAGCTTTAGCCATTTTAACTTCTTGGCTAGAATTCGCATCCTATTACTATACAGTGGTGCCCACTATGAGGTTTTCACAATTTCTACAAAAGTGTGATGTTGAACCCACATATGTTGAAATTTGAAACGGGATGGCCTCCTATTAACCGGTTGGAGTTTTCACTTGAGGAGCAGTGGAACATGATCAGAGATTGTGCGATGCAAGTATTGCTTGGCCACGTTGGTAAGAGAGAGACCTATTCTTGGTTAACCAGAATTCTATCAAGACACTTCTAGATTGGATCTCCACTTCTCGTGCCCATCTAAGTATTGTTATTCCCTAACAAAGGTTGTTCTAACTTATGGCAATCAGTAATACAAGAATTAAAATCAACTACAACCTAAGCATCAAGGATTGACTGGCCGTTATATTCATCAAATTGGGAGTCCTACTACATTAAAGTCTCCATCCCAAAGCTTTAGCCTATGAAATCCTTCTTGGACAGCCCGTAAGCTCTCCCAATGTACTAATCTTTCATGTCGTGAACATTTTTCCTAGACAAAAGTGGCATGAAAAATATTAGTAAACCCTTCTTCATTGATAATAACATGCATGTACAGTTCTTCATTCTTGAACACAAAGACATTGAAATCATTATTGAATACCAATCAAATTTTATTTGATATATTTACCAAGCAAGAAGAAAAACCTAAATGCTTCTAATTTCGACTGACAGAAATCCACTAAAGGCTTTGTTATTAACATAAAAGAGACTTTGTGCAACCGAACAAGCTTTTGATTCTTCATTGAGGTGATTTGCCCACCACTCCTCGACTATTCCATATCAGACAATTATTCATTAGAAATAACAGGAAAATCCTTTGAGGTACACTGTCACGCCCCAAAAACGGGACCGTAACACGCCGCGCTAATGGTACACCGGCCCAAAGCGCAATATTGGGCACAAACGAACAGAGCAACAAACTTAACCGCAATGTAATAGAACCATCAAACCATTTCTTAACTATAAAACCGAATATTTCATTTTACACAAAAAATACGAATTACAAAATTCCTTCTTAGTACAAAAGATGCTACAACAAAAACAAGGTTCATCAATACAAAACCTATCTAATACACTACCCTTCCAAACAAAAGAGAAGCTTGGCAGATTATCTGCAGAGTTATACACATCTAATGTGGAATCTGGAGAAAATCTAAAAGCTGCTAATGCGGTGGAGAATCAAAAACGAGCACCTAATCTGAAAAATTATAAATCATGTGGGGTCCTAAGTAGCTGTAATGAATTTGGGGGGTAACTAAGTGTTTTGACTGGGGCCAAGCATTGCGATTGGTTAGAATTTGTTGTTTTGAGTAACATTTGTGAAAACCATAGTCATGAAGCAGTTTCTAAAATGTCTCATGCCATTTTAAACGTCAATAAACCATAATCATAAGTAGTTTCTAAAGTGTGAATCAGGCCATTTAAACGTCAGGCATGTCCAAAACATAGCCAAAAAGATCCAATCATTTCAAAACATAGTATGCTAAAGCACAACGAACAAATCCAAGTACAGTTTCAATCCAGAATATAATAAAATAGCATGAGTATCTTTTAGGCTCAAAGGTATGACCTATAGTACTAGCCAGATCTAGTAATCTACCACACCTACTAGTCTGACCTGGAGGTCAAGTTATCCCATCACAAGACCCCGCAGTCAAATAGTTCATAACATTCACAGCAGTCACCATGGCGGCCAACAGCTCTTTGGTAAAAAATGACCTATTCACAAATTCCGACCAACTTCGACAAGCTAAAACCCCAGTCAAAACACTTAGTTAACCCCTCAAATTCGTATTACAGCTAGATTAGGAGCCTGACGTTTAAATGGCATGAGACAAACCGAAAAACTCGCCTCTCCCTAGGCTATAAGTAGGTTATCCTCCCTGCCAACAAAATCCAATTCCAAGGTATTCAAGGGACCTTGGTACTCATGATTACATACAACCCAACTCAAAACAACATATTCTAACCAACCAATGCATAAACGGAAAGATTCACCGGAGCAATAGCCGGGACTATATCAATAGCATCCCACAACAAAGGAAAACACCTAAATCCATCAAAAGATCATTAAAGACCCTTCAAACATAACCAATTATCCAAATTATCCTAGCTGCGCCAAACTTCCGCTTACTTACAAAATGAAGGGAAATCAATTCCACTTGGTTTCAAGTCTCAATTCCTATCCAGACTAACCTTAAAACACTCTTAAAACATCATTATATGCATAGACATAAGCATTCATAGCATAACACTCTAGGGCCACATATGGAAGACAAAACCCCAACTCATAATCTTAAAATATGTAATCTAACCGTGGAAAGTTGTTAAAAATCAACCCCAATCACTTCCCAACCTCCAAAACACTAAAAACAACCCATAACATACATAAATCATAACATATAAGGCTGCAAAGAGGGTTTTTTTCAGCCATAAATTTCCTGTTGATCCTACAAAACTTGAAATTAAAGCTTGGATCTTAAACCCATAAGCCATAAAGTGCTAAAATACATAAAATCTTACCTTCCAAGTGATTTATACTTGATATCCAAGAAAATTTTGGGGGAAAATGGGGAAGAGAGTTTCGGCCAGCAGCTAGGAGAAATGAGGAAGAAACAAAGCAAGAAGAAGACTAAAAAAAATTTCAAGGTTGACCCAAATAGTTCCCCATTTGACCAAATAGTCTCCAAGTTGACTATTTAACCCAAAAACTAATTTTTGCTACTAAATTCTCATTTTTTTCTGAATAATTCAGCCATCATACAACACTCACACACCACAATGCACTAATTACACTTAGTCAAATTTTTGACCCGTTTACCCGCCGGAACCGAAATCGCGTAAACCGAAAAATTTGCCGAATTGAAAAACGAATAAGTTGAAGTACTTTATGACTAAAAATAATATGAAAAACATTTTAAACCAGTGAAAAATCAAAGAACAAGGCTAGTATGGGCCAAGCAAATACTGGGTTTCACATACACTTAGTTCCAAGCCAAGTCTGGATGGTACAAGTGACCACATACTGTTTCTTTTTAGTGTGGATTGGGGTCTAGGGGCCCTCATCTGTGTCTTCAATCGAGGTTGGCTACCACAAATGAGCACCCATTGCCTCTAAAAAGTCCTTGAGCTCCTAAAATGTTAGAGGAATTACAGGAATAAAAAAATAAAGTGTCAGCTAGGTCATGTTTCTGCAATAGGTTTTTTGCCTTGATCATCATTTATCAAAGAATTCATATTTTTTTCTGGTTGTTTATCATTCTCATCATCTGAAGACTCTTTCCCTTCAAGATCATCACCTTCAACAATGGTCACTAGGATTAGGGTTTCAGATTGAATGGGTTCTTCTACTAGGGTTTTGGGTAGGGCTAGGGTTTGTGATGATGGTTCATGAGGTTGTGCATGCATGTCATTTGAGTGTTGTTTAGAAGAACAAGTATCGTATTCTAATGGCTTGGCCATTAGTATGTTTATAGTGGTAGGGTTTCCCCAACGTCCTTGGCTAAGGTTTGGGTGGTTACGGTTTTGGTAAAAGTAGTGGTTTGGCCGTTGGTGGTAGCTAGGGTTTTCTCGAATGGGCTTGTTGGTGTTTGAGCTGGTGACATTTATGGCTAAGAAGATACCATTGAAGACATACCTTTCCCTAATAAGGTTTGGGTTTTTGATGCTATTGTTGAAGGCTTTGGCACCTAATGCTTTTCCTTGCTTTTTACCGAGAGGTCAAGCCTCTCCTTCCCCTTGGCCATGGGATCAATCTCCTTTCCTTTGGCTGGAGGGACATCAATTTTTTACTTCTCCTTGCTGGAATCAAGCTACTCCTTACTCTTTGCAATCGATTTAGGATTTGAGTCCGATTCAAGCTTGCATTCTTTGAGATCATGACCCAAATTGTAGCAAGAAGAACAATAGGTGGGCAGATTTTCATACTCAATATATTGCAATCTTTCTAACGATTCCTTTCTTATCCAAAATCTTCGGATTAACGACTGGATTTTGAAGATCCACTTCCACACAAAATCTAGTCACGTTTGGACGGGAAAGAGAAGCCGTGGCTGAGTTAAGCTTTAGGGGTTCTTCAATGATTTTTGCTATGGAATAGAGGGTTTGCTTATCATAGGGTTAACCATGCAATTTCTCTAATGCAACCCAAACTGGAACCACAGAGGATTCCACATCAACATGAAAATCTGGTGTCCATTTCAGAACTTTCATAAAAACCCTTGAAAGTTAGAAAATTTGCACATGCAACATCATAGGTAGCCCTCTACCAAATCAGACCAGATCAAAACATGGTGATAGTCTTGGAACCCTAAGGTAAAGGAACCCTTGAATCCCACTATAAGAAAATCCTTCAATGAAGAAGCCTTGCTCGGTTTGCCTCTTTAGAATTTCCCAGTGAGAGCATGTCTAAAGGATTTCAATAATTTCTCCATCTTTTTGTTAGTAAAGACGAGTACAAGTTCACCTTGATACATAGTAAGCTTATTTGATCTTTGCTGAAGTCTTCATTTGACTATAAACCACATTGGCAAAGGATTTCGGAGCAATGGCAGCCATGAAGCCGAGGGTTCACGACTGAAGATAGAAAGAGGAGAGATGAAGGGTATTGTTAACCAATAAACAATATTATGGTATTGGGATTACTATAAAGAACAACTTCCTATTTTGAAATTTTATAATGATTTTAACATACCATAATATGAAAAATATATTAGTTTATTCTATTTAATATTTTTATGTATAAGGAAGCCATATGTTTGATATCATTGTTCTTTACATTTTAATTAGGTTCATTTTTTTTTTGAAATTTTAGAATTAAAGTTTTTTTAATTATTTTCATATATTATTTGGTTTTTGGTAAATATTTTTCCATAATAAAAATAATTTGAACACACTTCATCAATAAAATAGTGTTTGATACTTTATAGTGATTATATCTTTTCATAATAATAAATAATATATAGATATAAAAAGTTCAATAGTATGGAAAAGTTTCTATCTGTATTGATCTAGTCATTACTGTGTCACTATAGAAAATTATAGCTAAGGTGTAAAAAGGAAAAATAGTAATAAGATGAAATATCATACATTGTTCTCATAAAAGAAAATGTTTGTTTAATTATTTAAGAAAAGAAATTTTATATAATGTGGTGCCAAATAACGAATAATAATACAATAAATCAAAATAAAAAGAATGGTATAACGTAATTATGAAGAACAAAGATATTTAAAATATATAACTTTTTTATAAAAAAATTATGTTCTTAAAATTTTTATTGTTTGGTATTGTTCTTTGGGATCATTCATGATTATTCATTTATTTTGAAAAAAATAAAATTTCAACAAAACAGAAGTATTACACATGTAAAATACATGATTTTTCTAGTTAAAGATAAATTTTGACTATTTTAGCACAAATTTAAAAATGAATAAATATGGAAAAACTTTCAAAAAAATTCAAAATCATGCATTATCAAATAGAAGTATAAGAAGTTATTTGATATATATTCATTCCCAAATAATAAAATTAAGTATTTATAAAGCACTTTCTTTCAAAACTCCAGTAACTAAAGTACTTTTTTTTTAATCAAATTTTATTAATTGAAGAAGCAACCATTACAAGTAATTCAAACACAATCTTGTAAATGAATCTATTAGCTCTACGTATTACAAACAGATGTAAAAAGATATCCAAACAAATCTAGTATCTAAATCTACACAGATCTAAAAAATTTAGATCTAACTTCAAAGAGTTGGACAAGTCTCGTACTAGATCTAATTAGTTTCGGACATGCCACTAAACTTCTGGTGTAAAGCACAAAAACAAATATGGTCAGCAAGATCTATCTTGACTGAATCTTTCATCTACATCAACCATAAAAGATGAAAAGAAAAAATTTCCACTTATTCAATAGGAGACTGAAACTCCCACTTATTTAGGGGACACAAAATTCCCAATGAGCAAATCTCATGGGAAAAGGTTAAAAAAGTGTTGCAGATGGTTGTTCGCATTAATAAAACAATGAAACCACCAACAATTGTGATGAATAATGTTGGAGAGTTTTTAGAGAGAAGGAAGAGAAAAAAGTTAGCAATTTTGTTTGCTTGTTAAGCCATAACAACCTTAAAAAAGGCCTAATTTGCTCATTGAAATCTGTCCATTTGGTTTGATCTATGACTATCATCCTCCATATCAGCTAATATTATTCGATTTATAATGATTAATCTATACCACATGGTGTATAAGTGAGGCCAAAGATTAAGTTTGTGTAAGTATTAGACATAGAAGTACTAGTTGATTACCCATGCTATGCATGGGATGATAAATAATCCAATTTATAGATAAAATAATATTAGTAGAATGATAGTAACTTGAGACTTTTAATTAATTAAATAAAGAAAAATAAGTAACTTAATTAGTAAGTTGTACAACATTATAAAAAAAAAAGAAAAAAAACGAGAAGATATTTTAGGAGTATGATTGTTGAATATGCAATTAAAATTGGTATATTCTTATTACCCTATTGAAATTTTGTTGAATTTTGGCTTCTATCCACATTACATAATCAAAGATGTTATTTCATTTATATGACAATTTTTAAAGTTTCACGTTTGTTTATTTTTTTTGACAAATTACATAATAACTTCAAATAATCAACATTCTAGGTTAGACTATAAGATCAAAATTTCAATAAATATTTAATTCTATCAAAATTATAGAAAACAAGAATGTCGTGTTTATATAGAATACAAAAAAAAAAAAAAAAAGTCTAAGACTGTGAGTTATTAGCTAAATGAAAAAGAAAACAAATTCTAGCAATTAATTTTACTCCTGAATGTATAAAGCATTACTGTAAATGTGAATACATTAAAAAATAAAATAGTAGAGAAAAAGTAGTTGTTAAATGGCAGTTGTAACTTATTTGAATCCTTTCATCAAGATGTACAGCCCCAACCACACTAGGTGGTTTCAAAAAGGAAAAGAAAAAAAAGTATTAAAATTACTTTTTAACATAATATGTTTACATCCTTCATACCTAAGAATAACATCTAGAAATATTGAATAATGAACATATGATTGGAAGAATATGCAAAGAAAACTTAATTTTAAATCTTTGCTTCCTTTATGTCATAGAGTAGATTAATGATCGAGAGAATTGCAAATTTAGTTTATCAACTACTTTCAAAATCTTATGGAGCACATCTAATTTAATTTTTCAACTTGTCCATTTCTTAATTATCTTTGTATCCCACAAAAGTTTCCCAAGTTTTGTTAATCTCAATAAGGTATCCCAGTTTATTTAATTTTTTTGCCCCTCAATTATTTTCATAAACCATGAAGGTCCCTCAAGTTTTTTTCTCTATCAAAGTAGTCATTTAGTTATGGTACTGAAAAAATATTGAGGGACAAAAGAGGTAAATTAAAAAATGTAAGGTCTCCACGTATTATGAAAATTTAGGCACAAAAAAAGTTTGCAAAAAAATTGGGGGACTTCTATGGGTTTAAGGAATAGTTGAGGGACAAAAAAATTTTAAAATTCTTATTTAAGGGATCTTCTTGAGATTTTGAAAATTTTTTTTGACTAAATTTTTAATTCTCCTCATCAATTTTTTTGATAAAAGTATTATGATAATCTAATTACGTTGCAAGGGTGATAATGCTTATACATAATAAGGTTACTCTTCTTTTTGTTTATTAGGAATAACCCTTCAGATATAATTATGTACTTAAAGTTTTCCAAATAAACAATTAGTTATTCTCCCAACTTAATATAAGCAATGCAATTTTGTATTTAACATGTATTGTTAATAAGTGATACTTACATAATAATTTATATATAATATTAGTTTTATAACTCTTTTGGAAAAAAATTATCAATTATAAGAGATATATATACATAAAAAAAGGATTTTAAATAACAAAAGTAGTTAAAATAAGATTTTAAATTAATTTGAATTTAGGATAGTTAAGTATTTCCTTTTTACGATTAGTAATTACCATGCAATCTACAACACATTCCACATGTTACATTTCTAAAAATTTTCCTACAAAAATTTATTCTCCTATACTATAAAGAATAGATTATTCATGATAAAGATTAGTATGGTAAAACCAGTGAAATAAATACAAAAATACACAATAGCGGGAAGATGCCAACATTATATTGTCAAACATGAGAAAAATAATGTGAAAGATCATTCTCTACACATTAAAGGAAGTAAAAGTACTTTTGTTTTAGAAAGATAATACTAGTTAGTAGTTTGATTGTTATAAGTATGAAACAGAATAACTAAAGTTGCAAGCATGGACAACTAAAGCCTTAACAATTTTTATGAAAGTGCATAAATAAAAGTAGTAAAGTTGTAAAATGATATGGTAAAAATTAAGAAATCATATTACTAGAAGTTAATAACGGAAGCTTCTTCATCCTTTGTGAGAGTCTCTCTCTAGGAATGAAAGCCTGGTCCTTCTCGTTGTGTGGGAAATGAATGTTTCAAAAAATTTCAAATTGCTCAAGAACATTAAATGCCATCTATCTTTTATCAAAAGCAATTATTAAAAAGGAAGAGTAAATGCTTTATTTTAGGGTGGCATTATTTTCAGAGAAAATCATATCCTGCTAGAACAAATTTGTTTAACTTGACAAAAAAGTCCCCATCTCCCTCATCAATCAAATTTGAACCATTTTCTTTCTATCTTCTCTCCTGATCCCCTCAAAATCAATTCTCTAATTTTATCTCTCACTCTCTCTTCATCTTCATCTCTAGCCAAAACCATTGATTAGATTGATTCTAGACAACAAAACACTCACCAACCAAACTCCCCAATCCATCACGCCTCAATTCCACTCGAGCATCTCTTATATGTCACATACACATGCACACATACACTCACAGGCATACACACCACAAAAAATAATAATAATAAAAAGAGAACCATTGTTGCCTAATATGCATGTTGTTTGTGTCCAAATCACACATGATTAATGTTCTACATGTTGTAAAAATCATTTTGGTTATCTGAGTATGTTTAACAACATTTTGGCCAATTTTTTAAGTGCAAGATTTGAGATTATTTTCATGATCTATGCTTGTTCAGAGGAGATTATTGAAAAATTTTCCCATGGCCTCCATGTGGTGGCACTACCAAGAAACTCAAAATTTTCTTTGTAGTTGTATAGGATAAAAATTTATTCAGAAAAAGAATTGAGGGGCATTTTTGTCTGTCCAGGTAAATTTGCTCTAGTAGGATACAAGGTGCTTTGGCAGTAAAATCAGTCTTAATGTTAGTGTATGGCTATCCGAACCAAATCTTTGTTGTGTTGGATCTTTAATTTTGAACCCTATATTATTTTCTGGCGTTATTGCCTAAGAAATTCTGATCCATCCAGAGTAATTTTACTCATCTGAACAAATTTATCTTTTCAAAAGTCAACATATGATTTTGAACAATTTTACTAGTCTTACTCAATAGTGGCCCTTTTTTGATTTTATTGCAGAGTTCATTTCTCCCCCTCTTCCCCCTTCTCTTGTGGGGTCCTATTCAACTACTTTCATTCATCTTCAAGATCTATCTTCATCAAAAGCTCCCACTTCCTTTTACTTCTTATTTTTATTGGAATCCTACTCCCACACCTACTCTCATATTCTCACCTAACACAGTAAAATACTCAAACTCTTCACCACTGCCTCATCCAATCCAATACTACTAATCTCTAACTATTTCTAAAATCTTTTCCCTTCCCTTCCCTTCCCCCCTCTTGCACTATCATACTGTCTCTTTGAATATCTACACACAAATGGCAAATTCATAGCTTTGTCATTACAAAGAACAAAATCACAAAAAAAAAAAATGGGCATAATACTTTATGGGGTTGCTTTTGTTTTATTTGATTTATTTTCTTGACTGATTTTTTCTTGGAATTTGAATAAATTAGTTTCACAATGAATTTGTTAGTCATTGGTTGAGGATATTATTTGTGAGAACTAAAAGAATGGTTTTCAGTCGCAGAAGAATAACTTTTTCCTAATGTTTGGTATGATTTGTTGATTAAGGTAGTAGTTAGTGGTTGAGGTGGGCATTATTCAGTTGGTAATTTTTGTTTTTCTTTGGCCAATTTTGAGCTAGTATTCCTAATCTTTGCCAAAAATTGACTCAGGTGATATAATTTGGTGCTAACCCAGTCACTGGAAAAAAATTCTGGCAATGGCTTGTGGGTGATTGACTACTATTCCTTCAAACTCCACCTATCTTGCCTGTCATAATTTATGTCACTTGACAAATATGGGAAATTGAAAAGGACGGACTAGAAGAAAGAGTCAGAGGTGAGAGACAAGGAAAAGTATGGTCTCATATGAACTGCGAGAAAATTTGTCTAGATGAGCAAAATTGCTCTGGCAATAATGCTACCCTAAATTTTTTCTGAGCCCTAATTTTCATCTTTACTCTTTGAGTTCATTTCTTCTCTCTCCTGCTCCCTTTTTGACTGGTCTTTGTTTCAACTTGTTTTTTTTTTCTTTATTCACTATATTTATGATTTGTGTACGAGGATCTCTAAAGATTTGGAAAGTGATATTGTAGATATCTAGGAAGGGATAAGGCAGGGACGTCCCTTTCTCCCTATCTTTTTGTTGTGTGTAAAGGGATAACTAGTCTTTTGAAACAGGCTCAGAGTCATGAGGCTATGACTGGGTTAAAATCTTTAACGATCACCTTGCTTCACCTATTTTTTTTTCTTTTTTCTTTTTTCTTTTTTTTTTTTGTAGATGAGTCTCTACAGTTCTATAGAGGAAAGGAATCAAAAGCAAGTAGGATCATAAGGGTTTTAAAAATTTATGATAGAGCTTTTGGTCAAATGATAAACCTTGAAAAGTGCTTAGTGCTTTTCATACCAGAACTAAGGAGATAGAAAAGATGATGAGACAGTTGGGCGAAAAGAAATTAATAAGACAAAGTAAAATGCAAATAATATGCTGTCGAGTTGCAATGCCATCTTAAGCACCCAAAATTAACAACTCTAATGTATTAGAGGTGAGTAGAGTTCGTCCCACGGAGAACGGGGCTTATTTTTGTGCTAAATGGAAAAAGGGCCGGGGAGGGGGGTTTGAATGCTTTGAAACTAAAACTAAATCAATAAAATAATTGAAGAAAATTCAATTAAGAATCATCTTGGTTTTGGTCATATCCACCATGGCAATTTCACTAGTCGATCCTTGACACACAAGATCATTCAATTTTACTAAGTTACTAATTGAAGAATTAACCCGAACGAATACCAATTCAAAGTTGATTCTTATTTCTTTCTAAACTTGGTTAATTTTCAACATGCGATCCAATTAACCCTAAGTATTAATTTAACCCAGACACGTGCCAAAGATTAATTTAGTAGAATCCTTAAGATCAACAAGAACAATTGACTAATTAAACATAAACACACGCGGTAATGCTAATTAGACGATTAATTCCCCTAAATTCAATAACTCAAATCCAGTAATTATCAAATTCAATTGCTTCATTGATTGAATTAAGCACCTGCGGTTAAAATTATCTAGTAGTAGATTAATTCTAATAACTTGGTATTCTGTAGCAATAACAAGTTAAAAGGAACAATCATAAATTGTTCCTAATTGCAGAAAAATAATCAATACTTGACATATAATTGAATAAATTAAAGCACAAGAAGTCTCACAACTTTGTAGAATTGACCATGGCTTCAAATCCCTTGACCAAGAAAAGAGTTTTGGCACAAATGCCATGAAAGAATAAAGAGGAATTTCTACTGCTAAAAACTCTAGCCAAAAGAAAATAAAGGTGTCGATCTCTTTTTCTCACCCTAAATGGGGTATTTATAATGAGTACTTAGGGTTACAAATAATGCCTATAGATAAGAACGTGAAATCAGGTCAAAAAGAGTCCTTCTGGTCGAAGAATCTATCAAAAACTCAAAAATACGCTTCCAGTTGCCCTCCGCGCACATGTGCTGAGGTCTTCGCGCGCATGTGCACGTGAGGCAGTAAGTTCCAGGCATATTTCGTCCTCTACGTACATGTGCAGGGATCCTAGAGTGCATGTACGCACGAGCAATTTCTGAGATTTTTGCTTCTGGATGCAACGCACATGCACTGCTAGACAGCTCCAGCGAATGTGCGCTAGCTTCCTCAACTGTGCTCTACATTTAGCTTCGATTTTCACCTTGATTCTTACGTAATTTGAAAAAGTGTAAAAAAAAATTTATATATCTATCCCTTAGCTTTCTAAATCATCTTAAATCACCTCAATCGGAGCTCAAGATCAAAAGTTATTCTTGAAATACAAAACAGTGTCTGGATTGACTTCGTACTCGTGCATGTCCCGTAATAAGTATTTTCTTTCATTGTTTTCCATCTTCTTCAGCTCTTTTTCACTGTAACCCTACAAAAACTAAGAATTACCAAATTAAGCTCAGTAATAACTCAAATCTTGCTTACAACACATAAAAATGTGGTAATTGACATATAAAATATAGTACAATTATGAACTTATCAGGTTTGCCTATGAGCATTGGGGGAGAAAAGAACCAGGAATTTGCCTATGTCAAAGAAAGGATCTAAAGAGAGTTGAATAATTGGTAAGGAAAATTTCTAAATTAGGCAGTGGGTAATGAGGTTTTAATAAAGTTAGTGGTTTTAGCCATGCCTTCCTATACCATGTCAAGTTTCAAATTAACCAAAGGTTTGTGCAAAGAAATAAGTAGTGAGATGGATAAATTTGGATATGGAAAAGAGAGGGATGAGAACATGATTCATTGGATCAAGTCGGAAAAACTATATGTGACTAAGAGTGATGGTGGATTGGTTTTTAGAGATCTGCAATGCTTCAACAAAGCCCTATTGGCTAAGCAGTTATGGAGATTACTAATAAGTCCTAATTTGCTTGTATGCAAGATCATCAAGGCCAAATATTTTAAAAGAAAATCAATTTGGCAAACGACAACCAAACATGGGCTTCTTGAGTGTGGCAAAGCCTAATGAGTGTAAAAGACTTGTTGGAAATTGATAAGCTCATAATTATAGTATATTTTACATGTCGTTTACCTCCATTTTAATGTAATTGAGCAAGTATTGAGTAATTATGAGCTAAAATAGTTTTTTTTTTAGTTTTGTGTAGGGTTTGAGTAAAGAATAAGTTAAAATGGATCACAATATTGAAGGAAAACGTTCACCGGCATGGTGCAAATCGGATATAGTTTGGAAGATATGCATAACGCTCCTGTTCGAGCTCCGATTTCTATGATTTTGGATGATTCAGAAATTAAGGAAGAGTTCTACAACTTTCACGTTTTATGTTTTCTAGGATTCTATAGGAATATCATTCAAAATTGCAAAGTTGGAAAATATACACCGGCGAGGAGTGCTTTTGACACAATTTGGTAGATTAAGCATAACTTTCGTGTCCGAGCTCCAATTGAGGTGATTCAAGATATTTTGGAAAGAATAGAGCTACAACTTTCACATTAGGGTGTTCCCAAATTCTGCTTGCATCATAGAGAAAAATGAAGATGAAGTGGAGCCACCTTACTGAACCCAATGCCTAGGCGCCAAGTCTAGGAAGGTTACTTTTGCTTACTGGAAGTAGCGCCCAGGTGCTAGAAAAATGCAGTTCCTAGCAGTACCGATTGATGGACTGGTCATATAAGATGACTTATTTTGCAAGAATGTCCTCATGTGGGCCCAGTTACGTAAAAAAGCGTGTACTTATCATCCCGAAGCCCCAAAATCCTTAAAATATCTATAAATACACCAAGAGAAGGGAAGGAAATTATCGATCATCATCAGCCATTATTAGCTTATAGGTTTTCAATAGTTAGGTCAATAATTTAGCTGTAGGGTAGATTTTTTTCAATTGTTTGCGCAAGAATTTCATTCGCTTGTCAAAAATTCAAGATTTGACGATCATCAGCATTAGTTCTTGCTTCAATTATTGAGTTTCATTAATTTTATGCAATTTAATTTTCGTTCTTATTGCATTCTTACTCTTTAATTATCGTTCTTCTTTTATTGCCTTTGAATTCTTAATTACTTTCGTAGTTTAGTAGTTGGGGTTTTACTTCATCGTTTTTACTTGCTTTCATAGAGTAGATTAATTTAAATTTTTGTTTTGAATTAAATTCTCCGAACAAGTAGGATAGATTGAATTAGGGTTTTTAGTTAATTATTATTAATTGCTTTTTGTAAGGTTAGAATTTTACATTCTTGTCCTTAATTTAATTTCTTGCAATTAAATTTCGTTTAAGTTTAATAAAAAACCGCTGATTATTTCGTCTAACTAGTAAATAGGCTTGTAAACCTAGTAATTGTTCCAATAGTTCTCATGGGAACGATCCTTACTCATCCAATATACAAACTAACCTTATATACTTGCGAGTGTGTGGGAGTTGATTAGGATAATTGAGGTTTTCTTTTATTATTACTTGATCATTGTCTTCAAAACCTAATCAATTACTCACTGAACAAGTTTTTGGTGCCTTTTCCAGGGACTACTTTTGTTTGGTAACAATATTAGGTGTAGTGAGTCTTACTAGATTAGACTTTTTATTCCTTTTGCTATTTATTTCTTTTCAATTATTTCTTGTTCTCTCGAGTTTGTTAGGATTTTGTCTTCGATATTTGATCTTTGGCTTTTTTCTTTTCTTTTAGTTTATGGTCGATACTTGTTCATCCAATCAACCACTTCATCCTATTGATTTGGAGATTGAATGTAGATAACAAGACTCAAACCAAGGCGATCATCTAATGGAGAATCCAAACCGCCCTGTCAATGAACAAGAGGAGGTTGCATGTAACAATGGCAACTTGGCTAATGCTAATACTAACCCCCGACATTTTAGAGATTATTCCATACCTACTTTTGAGGGGGTAGGTTCTAACGTTGCTCAGGTTCCAGTACAAGCAAGTAACTTTGAAATCAAGCCTGCGCTAATACAAATACTCCAAACACATGCTATGTTTGGAGGAGGACCCAATGAAGATCCCTATGAGCACTTAATCAGATTTGAGAAGGTCATTGTTACATTTCGATATAATGGAGTCCACCCCAATTGTATCAGGATGAGAGCATTTCCTTTTTTCTTACGTGATAGAGCAAGGTCTTGGATGCAATCATATTGACGAGGCACTTTCACAACATGATGACAATCACTGACCAACATGCTCAAGAATTCCTAGCCAAACACTTTCTTCTGGCTAGGACCGCTAAGCTCTGAAACGAGATCACATCATTCAAACAAATCACTAGAGAAGCTCAGGTGAAGCGTAGGAACGTTTCAAGGAGCTGTTGAGGAAGTGTCTGCACAATACTATACCTCTATGGCTGTAAGTCCAAACCTTCTATAATGGACTATTTTTGGAGATGAAACTAATAGTTGATGCAAATGCAGGAGGTTCTTTCCCATATAAAACTCCGGAGGAAGCACAAGAATTGTTAGAAAGAATGACACCCACTCTTTACTATCATGGGGCAATAACTCCTTCAATTGGACAACAATAATCACAACTGAATCAAGCCAATGTCCAACAAGGAGGTATAACTAGCTATGATTCTTTCTTATCTCAGCAGAACATGATGATGAGTGCCATTTCAATCTTGACCAAAGCTGTAGAGAATATGGGAAGACGGTGAACTCCACAGGTTCGACAAACCAAGGGATTTTGAATTGTGATTTCTGTGGAGGAAATCACGAAAATGGCTTCTGTGATGCTTCGATGATGCAAGATGAGCGAGCTCAATATGTTTCTAATCAAAATTCAAACTCATATAATCAGCCCACAGACTATGGCAATACATACAACCCTTCTCGGTGAAATCACATGAACCTTTCTTGGACTAACCGAAATAATGTCCAAAGCCCTTCATTTCAGCCCAACCAACCATAGCAAAATTTTCCCAACCAAATCTCATTATCTAGACCATATCAACCACCACATCAAAGGTATACCCAAAACTTTCCACCTCAGCAAAATAGCTCATACAAGCCTCTACCATGAAGACCACCACTCAAAGTCCAAATTGTCTAGTAAATGTGAATCATGATTCATCTAAAGATGATAGCCTGAGAAGGGATTTTGAGAAGTTGCAATGGGAGTGTGAAAATTTACGGGCTACCACGAGGAACCTTGAGCTACAATTGGGACAAATAGCTCGACAAAACAATGAGAGACCGGTGGGTGCATTGCCATGCGACACAATTCGTAATCTAAAGGAGCAATGCTATTTCACTGAGGATCTAGAAGGAATTGGTTATACAAAATGACAAGATAAAGGTTGATACTGAAGCGGGAAAGCCAAAATCTAAGACAATTGAAGAAAAATTTGAAATTAAAGATAACAACGAGAAGATGACCAAGGAGAATGCAATGAAGGAATCGTGGAAGAAGAAAGTTGATGATTCTTTTAAATTGGATCCTGCAATAAAAGTGCCATTTCCTCATGAGTCATTGATCCAAAGAAGAAGGAAAAAGAGAAACAATTCCACAAGTTTCTCAAGTTGCTCAAAAAGGTGAATGTAAATATCCCTCTGGTTGATGTTCTCAACATGATACCCAATTATGCGTGATTATGAAGGATCTATTGGCTAAGAAGTAGCGACAGGATGATGATGAGATAGTTTGTCTTGACACCAAGTGCAGTGCCATTATTCAGCGGAGGTTATGCCCCCAAGCCCAAGGATCCCAGTAGTTTCTCTATACCAGTGAATATTAGAGGACACACGTTGAATCGTTCACTTTGTGATTTGGGGGCAAGCGTCAACATTATGCAGAAGGCCATCTATGACAACTTAGGGATCACCAATGCAAAACCAACCAACATTACACTCTAATTGGCAGATTTCTCTGAGATAAAACCATATGGCTTGTTGGACGATATACTTGTGCAAGCAGAGAACTTGGTGTTCCTCGTTGATTTCTTGGTGTTGGTCATCGGCGAGGACAATGAAATTCCGCTGATTCTAGGGAGGCCATTTTTATCAATCGCACATGCTTTAATAGACGTTAATAAAGGAAAGTTGATTTTACGAGTTGATAATGAATCTGTTGAAATTGATGTTTTTAATTATAATAATAATGTTCCAATATTAGAGAAAAAATGTGCTAATTATTTCCTTGATTCATTTGTTGATAGGTTTGAAGATGAGGTACCCAAGGTGGATCAAGGTAATGCATTCAAAAAGGATGATGACATAAATTAAGACTCCAAAATTGACTTGGAAATCAAACCACCGGATGATGAAAGTAAGATGAGAAGGATTTTTGGATCGATTTCACAAGCGTGGAAAGGTGAGGGTTTGGGTAAAAGGACCATGAGAAAGAAGAAGAAAAAGCAGTGCGAAGAGCTAATTGAGGCTATCATTTGTGCACTATCTCTGGTAAATGCTTGGAAACGAGGGCAAGTTCAAGTTCATGTTGGAAATCAACCATCAAGAGTGATGAAAATGGTGTTAAACTTTTTCCTTGGAAGCTGAAAAGAGAAGGATGGTTGACTATCTTTAAATACTTGAACTGATTTCAAGTGTCGAAGTCAAGCCTAAGACTATAAACAAGGGCGCTATGTTTTTTCTTAATTTCATATTTTTTTTTTGTTTAATTTCTTGATTTTATTGTTTCTCTTATTATTTTAAGTGTTTTTATGTGTTGTTTCTGGTTTTAATGATTAATGTTTTCCACCTAACCGACTCTGGTGAATTTATTTCAAAATAAACAGCACCAAATGTTCTTCATTAACCGAGAAGCTTCCCTTTTACCCTTTTTACTCTTTATTTTTGGATTGGGGACAATGCTATACTTTAAGTGTGGGGTGGCGAGTTTTCTTAATTTCTATTTTTTTGGTGTTTTGTTTTTTCATTTTGTTCAATTTTTGCTTTCATATTAGTGGCTAAACTTTTGATTTGAGAGGTTTTAGAATTTTTGAAAAAAAAATTCGCACATTGCTTGGCATGTTTCTATGATTTTCTACTTGATAATTTTTTAGCTAAGTTGTCATGAGTAGGATAGTCGGTGTTAATATTTTCCTAGCCTAATTTCTAATTTTGAGCACTAATTGTCCTACAATGTTATAGCTTTTTGGCACTAAGAGCTAATTGTGTAGATTCACTTATATTGCACTCTAGACACTTGCTTTATTACATTTTTTAGGTGAAATTTTATGACAATTTGATTTGATTTAAAGATGAAGGTAGACATCACTTTCTTTGGACGTTTGAGCCTTTCAAGCCAACCATTACTATAAAATTTATCCCTAGAAACCTATTTGAACTTTAATTTGTTTTCAATGGACAGAAGCACTATTTGTTTTTTTTTCTAACTCATTTGTTATCTACCTTTGTGAGCTATTATAAATGTCCCTTAAGAGCTTTAATGCGGCAATAATTATCAAGGGGATATAAGGATGGGAGGTAGTTGTATGAGAGTGTTAGAATGAATGGTGTACAGTTTACGATAAAGGGGTGTTAAAAAAGAAAATTTTTTGTTGACCATTGCAGGTGGTGTCCATCACTGGCACCTGCTTTAGAGTGTTAGTAGGTAGTTCCTATCACTGGAACCTGCGTAATTATTTTTCCGAGTAGTACCTACCACTGGTACCCGTTTTGGGAGAAAAGAAAGAAAAAAATGGGAGATATTTTTACAAGGTGTCGGCGAGAAGGGTTGAAATTGAAAATGTATGATTTTGTTTTGCATGTTACGCAAAATTTTTATCTTGGGTGTTTGGAGAATTAAGTATGGGGTTACCTCAATGAAGGATGGGTGTTTCAATATTCAAAAGAAGTTTTATGTTGATGTGTGGCCAACATTAATTTAAAGATCTTTTTCATATTTGTTTATCCTTTTTCCCTTCTTTGTTAGCCAATAGCCCAGCCTTACGTTAGAAGCTAAAAGTCCTACCTAATTTAAGTCGAGTCGATTGTCTACATTAGTGGAGAAATGTAAGAAAAGTAAGTTATGGAGTGTTTAGAAAAATTCAATGGGTTTGCATGATTTGATCTAAGTGTCTTAAAAGTTATTTTTTGTATGGCTACGCACATACCTACACCGGAATTCATGTATAAGGGTTTGTTATCGTTTGACTATTTCCCTTGTGATGGTTTTGTTCTTGGTTATTCGTGTGGATGATTGATGAGATGTGTTAAGTATGTTTGTGATTCATTTCTCTGTTTTGCTCGAGGATGATCAAAAACTAAGTGTGAGGTATTTGATAAACTCTTTTACATATAAATATAGTATATTTCATGTGTTGTTTATATCCGTTTTAATTTAATTTGAGCAAGAATTATGAGCTAAAATAATTTACTTTGAGTTTCGTAGGATTTGAGTAAAGAATGAGTTAAAATGGATCACAATATTGGAGGAAAATGTTCACTGGCGTGGTGCAAATCGGATATAGTTTGGAAGATCAAGCATAACTCTCTTGTTCGGGCTCAGATTTCTATGATTTTGGATGATTTGGAAATCTAAGAAAGAGTTCTACAAATTTCATGTTTTGAGTTTTCCAAGATTTTATAGGTATCACGTTCAATGTTGCAAAGTTGAAAAATATGCATCGGTAAAGAGTGATTCTGATATAGTTTGGTAGATTGAGCATAACTTTCGTGTCCGAGCTCCAATTGAGATGATTCAAGATGTTTTGGAAAGCATAGAGCTACAACTTTCATGTTTGAGTGTTCCCAAATTCTACCTGTATCATAGAGAAAAATGAAGATGAGGAGGAGCCACCTTTACTGATGCCCAAGCGCCAAGTCCAAAAAGGTTACTTTTGCTCACTAGAAGCTGCACCCAGGCACAGGTCGACGGACAGGTTGTGTAAGATGACTTATTTTGCAAGAAAAGTCCTCATGTGGACCCGATTATGTGGAAAAGCGTGTATTTATTATCCCGAAACCCCAAAATCCAAAAATATCTATAAATACACCAAGAGAAGGGAAGGAAATTATCGATCATCATCAACCATTATTAGTTTATAGGTTTTCAATAGTTAGACAAATAATTTAGCCATAGGGTAGATTTTTTTCAATTGTTTGTGCAAGAATTTCATTATCTTGTCAAGAATTCCAAATTTTACGATCATCAACATTAGTTCTTGCTTCAATTACTGAGTTTGATTTAATTTTATACAAATTAATTTTTTTTCTTGTTGTGTTCTTACTCTTTAATTATCGTTCTTCTTTTATTGCCTTTGAATTCTTAATTACTTCCATAGTTTAGTAGTTAGGGTTTTACTTCAAGAATGTATCATCATTTTTACTTGCTTTCATAGAGTAGATTAATTTAAATTTTTGTTTTGAAATTAAATTCTCGCAAGTAGGATAGATTGAATTAGGATTTTTAGTTAATTATTTTTAATTACTTTTCGTAGGGTTAGAATTTTACATTCTTGTGTTTAGTTTAATTTCTTGCAATTAAATTTCGTTTAAGTTTAATCAAAAAATTGATTATTTCGTCTAAGTAGTAAATAGATTTGTGAACCTAGCTATTGTTCCAATAGTCCTCATGGGAACGATCCTTACTCATTCTATATACAAACTCACCTTGTATACTTGCGAGTGTGTGGGAGTTGATTAGGATAATTAAGATTTTCTTTAATTTTTACTCTTTCATTGTCTTCAAAACCTAATCAATATCTCACCAAACAAAAATAGGCTGTAAAAGAAATGTTGGAGATAGAACTCACGTCTTAACTTCGGAACATAAGTGGCTGCCAAATAAGGGATCAAGGAAGATAAAAACAAAAAGGCCAAAGCAATGTCATTTAGAAACTATTAATCAACTGATAACAATGACTAAATGGAACTAGGAAGTAATCAACTACATCCTTGCTACAGAAGACAAGGAATGCACTGGTCAGATACCAATTAGTATAGTGGGGGTCCTGATAAGATTTGCTAGATTCATTCTTCACAAGGGATATATACTGTCAAGTCTGGATATGGGAAGAAAAATCTATGATTAGAGGAAATAATGGTAGAGCTATAGGAAGGGAAGGTAGTAGTAGAAGTAAGGACAACAGCTGTGTCTGGAAATTCTTGTGGCACCTGAACATGAAATAAAAACTCAAACATTTTGTGTGGAAATGCTTCCAAAAAATTCTTTCTGTAAATGTTATGATCAAGAATAGGATAGGAAAAGGTGAACTAATTAGTAGGTGTTGTGTGGAACAATTATAAAGAAGGAAATAAACAAAGCAGAATAGCGGATTGTTGTAATAGATGATAAAGCTAAACTTCTTAGGACCTCAACAGTGCCTGTTAATCATTGTTTCAATACTGAGATGGATGAAGCTTTGGCATTAAGATTGGCATTAACAAAAGTAGCAGAAAAAAGGGTGGAGAAAGGTAGAAGTCCAATTAGATTGCAAGATGGTGGTTCAAAAGATTATCAATGGGGATCCAAATGTACAGTTGCATACAATTCTTAAGAAGATTAGGCATTGGCAAGCAAAGTTGAGGAATATATGATGTCTTTTGTTAGTAGAGAAAGGAACAATACGAATCATTTATTGGCAAAATTGGCCATTCACTATTGTGAGGAAGTAAACTGGTGTTCAAACTCCCCATTTTGGCTAGTTTTAGCAGCCAAGGAAAATTGTAAGCACAGTTGTCCTAACTAACTTTTTTATATCCCTTTTACTGATGATGTAATATATTGTTCATTGACAAAAAAAATGTTAAAAAAAGTTATACACTACATTTGTTCAATATAACTTATTTTATACGAACTCGATATATTGGATACAATTAGAAAGCAAACCCTTCTAAACAATACCTTTTGGTAAGAAATTAACAAAAGGTCCGTTTGGAGCTTATTTCGGGGAATTTAGATTGCAAATTGATGTATCTCTATGTTATTCAAACATGTTAAGAAAATTGCTTGGGGTATGGGATCCACCAACATGTGGAAGACAAGTTAATTGTTAGAATTAGTGAAATTTAAATTCACCAAAATTGTATGTCATTTCAAATTCACTCATTTAATATACATTCCTTTAAAAATTCTTCTTACAATCCAAATCTTCCCACCCAAATGGACTCTAATAGAATAACAGAACAATATTTTCCATTTCGTTCAAGCAATATCATAAGTCTCGGTCTTATTATAATTTTATTACATATTTCCAAAGACATTCAACTTGGGATTCATGAAATATGTATGAATAGTATGCCCAATAAATGAGATAAACAATTTATAGATCATAAGAAACAAAATAGTGTCATTAAAATTTTATGAGATGAATTAATATACCCTCATATGCTTTGTAATTAAGTTAACCTGGAAGAACCGCTACAACTGCAGAATCTTGATACGTCGAATATCTAGTTATAAAATCTATTAACACCTAAATCAACTATTAACTAGATAACATATCACAAGTGTACAAGGTCAAATATTATATATTAGAAGTAGGGGGCGAACCCACAAGAATTGGTTTAGCAAGTACCGGTTATTTAGCTTAAACGCTATTTAAAAAATCAAATACAGGAGAGAGATTTGATTAAATTAAACTAAAAATTAAAGAGTTTAACTAATGAAAACAATATACTAGGGATAAGGAAAGCCAATTTTCAGTTTTGATTAATTCAATCATTTCATTGGTCCAATTATAATGCATTGAAGTTCAATTCTCATTTATCAATTCAATCCTGAAACCTTCGACAATTAAACCCTATCAGATTAATTAATTAACTAGGGTCAAGACCTCCCTATCTTGATTGAATTAATTTGAGTATTATCTATATGTAATTCTCATGTGAACCAATTAACTCATTAATCCTGCCATCTTGATCTCAAATAAATTAACTACATAATCTAATATGGGTCTGTGATAGAGGATCATTTACCATATCACCTTAGCCAACCTAACCAAAACTAAAGTTATTTACTTTTAGAATTGTCAAATTGTGTTACCCAATTCTTATGATTATTCCAATTGATGATCAAATTAATCATTGGCCAATGATATTGACATCATCCAACCTTAATCCATGATAAACTAGAACATAATTGAGAACACAAATACAAAAGAAAACATGGAAAGTAAGTAAACTAGTCTAAACATTATTCTAGAAACCAAATAAAGAAAGCATTTACTGAAGGCAAACAATTAAAGAGCAATAAAACAAGAAATAAAGTTTTAAGAAAGCTTCTCTAGTGAAGAATTGCAAGTTCTTGGTCCAAGATTGTCAATCTTGAACCATATCTTCAACCCTGCTTGAAAAACTAATAAAACCCTAGTGTACTGAATTATAACATCATTTTGAGATCCCGAAAGACCCTTATTTGTAGTTTTTATGAGTTATATAGTTTAGGACTCTGAATAAGTTTCAAAACGCACTATTACGACCCAAAATAGATACTCGAAACTCTAAAAATTGTCAAAATCATGTAACAGCTCGTCCCAACCCACCCAACTGCATTCAGCATTTGATTTGCCTTGATTCATCCACAGACTATGGGTATTTGTTCGAACCATAGTCTAGGGCTGATATACTCTGGATCACTCACTTTTTGCAAGTGGCCCTTCACAGCATCGTGCGGTTTCACCGTATTGCCTCCAAAATCCTCATTCGTCATTCGATTGACGTACCGTTTATTTTTACACAACCTAGAACAATAACACACATTGATATCTATAATTTAACACAAAAAAATAACACTTGAGCACTGATTAAAACTATAAACAAAAAATAAAAAATGATACACTAAGAACACTAATTCAGGGAGGAATTAGGTAAACAAGCTAAACACAATCCTAAATACATATGCACATAAATTATAAATTAAATAACATTAAATAAACACTAAAAAACTACAATAAGCATATATTAATACATAAATTGAAATGCACAAGAACAAACACATTTAACCTAAAAATGCCGAACCTGGTGCAAAAGTCATATGAAAAAGAATAGGATTAACCCTAATATCTTAGGGCTATCAATACCTCCTAATTTAAGGTTTTCCTAGTCTCAAGAAAAACAAAAACAAAAAAAAAACAAAAAAAATATAAAATACAAACATCTCACACATGAACAAAGGAATGGCAATGCTAAAAATTGGATTAAAGTAATTGGCTCATAAACCGAGTCTGAAATCCAACCAAACACATGAAACTCACATCACACAAGTACACACACCAAAAAAACCATAGGAATTCTTGTCAACAGAACCTTATAAAAATAAAAATTCAAAAACTTAAATGAACTAATATAGGCCACATTACGCAAATTAATTTGACTTCCCACAACTAACCTGAAAATTATTGAGATCAAGAACTTAGAGCATAACCATTAATTATAATGATAATCAAGCAAATGTCACACAATGGAAAAGCATTAAAGAACCATTAAAATTGTTTAACTCAAAACAACAACACAATCTTTCGTAATTCCTTTACGACTACCTTTTATTTGGCTCATCTTTTCTTTTCTTTGTTTGGCAAACACAATACATATTTTCACATAAATTGCCTTTGTATTTTTATCTTTTACCATGCTTATGCATTTTATGTAAAGCAAGCAATTTTTTCTTTTAAGCTCATTGGAGCACAAGGAACTAGACATGAAAAAATGGGTTTTAGCACTTGTAAGACTTAAACAACTGTAATAAAACCAAGTGCTTTGCCATGCATGAACACACATATGAACAAGCAAAGATCTAACTCATATCAACTCTTTTCCTATCGACAAATCCTAAGAAAATAATCTCAACAACTTGTAAATCAATTTTACTAATCAAAATAATTTTACACAATTCCTCTCTAATATCATTGAGTTCAAAAATTTATTAAATCAAGAAAGCACAACTTGATACAAATATGAGTTTCCACCCATTTAAGAAATAATGTGACATGGAATAACGTAGTTAAAAAATACTAGGTTACTATATAATTGACAATTAATATTGATGTTTTCCAAACCTTATTTTGATAATGACATAAGCACTTAACTCTGTAAACAAGTTTTACAGAACTGTTACTTGTTTTGCTGGGGACAGGGTGTTCGGACGCATTGCACCGTCCGAACTATGTCAAGCTTCTCAAACGCATTCCATCGTCCGAACCAACAGGCAGAAAGCAAGGATCTTACTGCTTCTCTAATGGATGCACACAACTGTCTGAACAAAGTCTCTTTCGGACGAACATGACCGTCCAAAACTCCTTTCGGACGATGAAACGAACGCATGGATGGCCATCCGAACGATGTTCTTCACTAACTGCATGGAGATCGGACGCTGTGTCGGACGCATCCTACGAATCTCGGACTTTCGAAACCCCAACGGCTACTTTTTGTGCATTGGCTGTATTATTCAACCGTTAGGAAGTAGTTACAACCACCATTTATTGCTCCAATAAATGATTGCTCTGATATTCTGTAAAAATCATCTAATACATTGAATACAAGCCTTAGAAAAGAGCAATTTTAGTACAAATTGGCTATTGTGCTTTTTTGTATTAGTGTGCAATTTAGAGTGCAATTCAATTTTGAATGGAGTAATAATCTTGTACGAAAGTGAGGTTGTGAGTAAAATTCTTGGCTCAACTAAAAGAATTTTAGTGTGAGCAAGAATTTCCCTACTTTGTGAAGATTATTGGCTCACAAAGTGTCTCTGAAGCATTCTAGTGATTTGATACTTCAAGCTTGTTAGCTTGGAAGTATTAGCTGTTTAATTTCCTCTCTTTCTTACTTCACTGTTTCATTGATTCTATTATATCAATTATTAATTGAAAAATCTTAATAAGATTAATATTTCTAAAAGTTTTTTTGAAACCTAATTCACCCATCCCCCTCTTATGTTGCTTTCGGACCAACAATTGGTATCAGAGCTTGGTCTCATTTTATTGCTTAAATTGCTTTTGAGAAAAGAACAATTATGGCAAACAACAATGCTCTATTTTTGAGGGTCAATCTACTACTAGGCCCCATATGTTTAATGGGGCAAATTTTATTAGTCGGAGAGATAGAATGAAAATATTTTTGCAATCTATTAACATTGACTTGTGGTATGTTGTCAATGAAGGTCTTTTTGAAACTACTATCATTGATGATCACACAAATAGAAGAAGAGAAAAGACAAGGGATGAGCTCACTCCACAAGACAAGGCAAACTTGACGTTAAATGCAAAAGCCATGAATGTGCTATATAATGCCTTGGATGCAAATGAATCAACTCGCGTGAAAGGATGCATTTCCGCTAAAGAAATCTGGGATAAATTGAAGGAAATCCATGAAGGGAGCGACGATGTTCGTGAGCAAAAGAAATCCTTACTTGTTGCCAAGTATGAATCCTTCAAGATGGAACCACATGAAGTAATATTGCCAAAATGTATTGTAGGTTCAATGACATCATCAAGGATCTTGAAGCCTTGGGTAAGGAGTATTCTTTGGGTGAAAAAAATAGAAAAATCCTAAATGCTCTATCCAAAGAATGGGATGCCAAAACAATTGCTATAGAGGAAGCCAAGAATTTAAATTCAATGTCTATTGAATCGCTAATCAATTCTCTTACATCTTATGAATTGAAGTTGAAGGCCAAAGTGGTGGATGATGAAGAAGCAAGGGAAAGAAGGAGCATTGCTCTAAAGACCCCTCAAGAAGAGGATGAAAATAGCTCCATCAATCTAGAAGATGAAGATCTTGATGAAGGAGATCTTGCACTCATCACCAAAGGATTTCTTAAACATTACATCAACAAATGAATAATGAGAAGAGGTGGAGCTACAAATTGAAATAATTTCAAAGGAAAGTCTAGGCTAGAAATGAAGAAGCAAAACAAAAAATGTTTTGAATCCGGTCAACTCGGACACTTTGCAATGATGAGTGCCCTTCTAAGAAAAAGAAGGAAGGAAGAAAACCTAGATTCAATAACTTTCAAATCACATGGGATGATTGCAACTCTGAAGGAGAAGTCAAAGAAGAAATGGAGTCGGCACAAATGGCCTTTATGGCCATTGGAGATGATGAGGTAAATTCTAACTATGACTCTAATGATGAAAATGATGAAAGTGATCTTGAAGCTTTCATTTTGAAATTGCATGATAGATTAAAGGAATTATATGCTAGAAATAAGGAGTTAGTGAAGAAATCAAATGCTCTATTGAATGCTAACTCTAAACTTGTGAATGAAAATAATAGGCTATCACAAGAAAATTGTGACTTGAAGAAAAGAATGCATGTGAGATCAAAGGTCAAGAAAGAACAAGCCTCCTTGAAGAAAAGATTGGTTGATTTGGATGTTCTCTTGACTAGAAAGAAAGAAAATATTGTTGATTTGAAAAGAAATAGAAATGTATTAATCAACAAAAATTTTATCATGTTTTAGAAGGGATGACTTATGTTTTGTAAAATCAAAATCATCTTTATATGGGAATAAAAATACTATTTGTAGATATTGCCAACAACATGGACATGTTAAGAATATGTGTTATGTCAACAAGAATGAAAAACTTGAAATGAAAGTCGCATGGATTGATAGCAATTTCACTAACTCAAATGGACCAAAGAAAATATGGGTACCAAAAGTTATCAATTGATTTATTGTGTAGGTACTTAACATCACCAACAATGCTAAGTGGTTCATAGATAGTTGATGTTCAAGGCACATGACGGGTGATGCTTCTCTCTTTGCAAATCTCATATCCAAAAACAGTGGAAAAGTCACATTTGGAGATAACAATAAAGCAAAATCAATCGGCATTGGTGATGTAGGTAAAAATGGTGAAACCTTGATTAAGAATGTGTTTCTTGTTGATAATTTGAACTATAATTTTTTAAGTGTAAGTCAACTTTGTGAAAAAATTTATATGTATTTTTTACCAAGAACCATGAATGTCTTATCCTTGATAAAAATCACGTTGTTTTATTCAAGGGCTCTAGGCACAATGATGTTTATGTGATTCATCTTGATAAAATTAGCAATAGCAATGTAAAATGTCTTACCGCTTCCATAGATGATCCTTGGCTATGGCATAGAAGACTTTGTCATTTTAACATGGATTTGATTGAAAAACTTGCTAAGAAGGATTTGGTAAAAGGTTTGCCAAAACTAAAATTTTTGAAAAATAAAATTTGCGTGCATGCTAATTTGGTAAACAAGTCAAAGTTTCTTTTAAACCAAAGAATTTTGTGTCCACTCATAAACCTTTAGAATTGTTGCATTTAGACTTATTTGGACCTTCTTAACATGCTAGTCTTGGTGGTTGAAAATATGCCTTTGTTATTGTAGATGACTATTCTAGGTACACTTGGGCATTATTTCTTGTTCACAAAAATGAGGCTTTTGAAAAATTTGTAAAATTGTTTTCCAAAATTCAAAATTTCTTGAAATTTAAAGATCATTCGTTTAAGAAGTGACAATGGTGCCGAATTTAAAGTTGGAGGTTTTTCCGATTTTTGTGATCACAACGGTATTTTTCATGAATTTTTGGTTATTAGAATCCCTCAACAAAATGGTGTTGTTGAAAGGAAAAATAAGACTCTTCAAGAAACCAATAGAACTATGATTAGTGAATGCGACTTACCACAATACTTTTGGGCCGATGCTGTTAACACGGCTTGTTATGTCATGAATCGAGTTTTATTAAGATCCTTTTTAAACAAAACTCCTTATGAACTCCTTTTTTGTAAAAAACCCATTGTGAGCTATTTCAAAGTTTTTGGTTGCAAATGTTTAATTTTAAAAATCAAAGAAAACCTTGGTAAATTTGACAAAAAATCGGATGAAGGAATCTTTCTAGGATATTCTAGTGACAAGAAAGTATACCGTGTTTACAATAGAATAACGCATTTGATTGAAGAAGTTGGGCATGTTACTTTTGATGAAGCTAATGATGTCTTAATATATCTCAAAGAATTTGTGCGAAGATGAAGATGTAGGTATTCTAAGGAGCTCGAAAAGCTCACTATTCATGGAGATCATCAAGAAATCACATCAAGCAATGATGTCAACGACCATCAAATAGATGATGAAAAAGAAAAGAACAAGGATACTCCATCTTCCGAAAGCTTGGAAATTCGTCTCTAGTCACCCTCAAGATTTAATCATAGGTGATCTATCCGACGGGGTAACTACTCGTTCTCATAAACCTTTGAATAGTAATTGTGCATTACTTTCTCACATTGAACCTAAACATATAGATGTTGCTTTGAATGATGAATCTTGGGTTAATGCCATGCAAGATGAACTTAGTCAATTTGAGAAAAATAACGTATGGACCTTGGTTCAAAGACCATCTTCTCATCCCATAATTGGAACAAAATGGGTTTTTAGTAACAAATTAAATGACCTAAGAAACAAAGCTAGACTTGTTGCAAAAGGTTATGCTCAAGAAGAAGGTATTGACCCTTTGATGAAACCTTCGCACCCGTGGCTAGATTAGAATCCATTTGCATGTTTCTCGCATTTGCATATTTCAATGATTTCAAATTATTTCAAATGGATGTCAAAAGCGCATTTTTAAATGGTTTTATCGATCAAGAAGTTTTCGTTGAACAACCTCCGGGCTTTGAAAATAAAAATCTTCCAAATCATGTTTTCAAACTCTCTAAAGCTTTATATGGTTTGAAACAAGCTCCAAGAGCTTGGTATGAAAGATTAAGTGGTTTCTTGATTGAAAATGGATTTAAAAGAAGTGTAGTTGACACCACTCTTTTTACAAAAATATATTTAAATAGTTTGTTAATTGTTCAAGTTTATGTTGATGATATTATTTTTGGAGCACCAAATGAAAGTTTGTGCAAAGACTTTTCACATTTAATGCAAAAAGAGTTTGTGATGAGTATGATGGGCAAGTTACAATTTTTTTCTTGGACTACAAGTTCACCAAACAAAGGAAGGAACGTTTATTACGTCTCATCACAAATCAAGTATACAAAGGAGCTACTCAAATGATTTGGAATGGAAGATTGCATACAAGTTGGTATGCCTATGTGTACTTCAACCAAACTTGATAAAGACGAATGAGATAATGGTGTTGATGAAAAATACTATAGAGGTATGATCGGAAGCCTACTTTAACAACCAGTAGACCAGATATTATGTTTGCTATTTATTTATGTGCTAGATTTCAATATTGCCCCAAAGAATCGCACTTGATAGCTGTAAAAAGAATTTTTAGATATTTGAAAGGTACAATGAATTTTGGTTTGTGGAATCCAATGTCCTCTACAGTTGATTTAATTAGTTATTCTGACGCTGACTTTGCTGGGTGTAAAATTATTAGAAAAAGTACCAGTGGTATGTGTCATTTCCTGGGAAATTATCTTGTGTCTCGGTTTAGCAAAAAACAAAATTCTATTTCTCTTTCTACGGCTGAATCCGAATACATTGCTTCTGGAAATTGTTGTGCTCAACTTCTTTGAGAGAGATGAAACATACTCTGAAAGATTTTGGTGTTGTTTTTTATTGTGTGCCTATAAACTGTGACAACACTAGTGCAATTAATCTCACAAAAAATCCTGTTATGCACTCTAGAACCAAACACATTGATGTTAAGCATCATTTTATTAGAGATCTTGTTTGTAAAAAAGAAATTCGTATTGATTTCGTGCCTACTTCAGATCAACTGGTCAATATATTTTTACAAAACCCTTGGCTCTAGATCGCTTTGAAATGTATCAGAAAATGTTTGGCTCTCTTCATTCGGACGCACTCGATCGTCCGAACAACACTATCTCTTGGACGTTCTCTATCGTCCGAAAACCTCCTCTCTGCCTCGGACACTTATAATCGTTCGAACGCTATTCAATTTCTTCACTTATTCTCCAGAATTCTTCCAGACGCTTACCATCGTCCGAAAGAACATCGGACGCACTGGCTCTTCAATCGGCCGTCCTTTCATCAGCTTTCGGACGCTTCATCGGACGCACACCAACTTCGTTTGGCCGTCCGAATGGTCTCCCTGTACGATTAAAACCATCCACTTTCCCCCATTCGGACTCACCCTAACCCCCGAAACCCACTCTGGCGAAATTTTTTTCTCCAAAAACTCCTCCAAATTTCTTCCTTCTCTCCACAAATTGTTTGGAAAATTGTCATTTCCAAAGTATTTATCACCATTATTGTACCTAATTCCACCCATCTACCATCTCATTTCATCAAATTCCACCAACCTTTCAAAAAAATTACATTTTTTCTCCTTTTTCTTCCTTTCATTCACAATGGTTAAATCCCGTGGAGGTTCATCTACAGCAACTCGTGGACGAAAAACAAAAGGGAAAGCTCCGGTGCATGGGGAATCTTCTTCTAATCCTCAAGTCTCCTCAAATCCAACCTTACCAAAATTCATCAATGCCAAGGCATCCGAACGGTATACATCTCTTCTGAGCAAATCTATAATCGTTCAACGTCCTGCTTCTCAAAGTCTTTTTGATGAATATAATCTTCTTTACCATTGTCAAATCATGCTTTGAAAAACAAAATTGGGGTCACCTAGTGCATATTGATTTACCCGTTTATCATGACATGGTGCTTCAATTCACAGCCAATCTTCGGAAAGGCCCCACTGTTAACACATTAATTTCTCGTGTAAACAGCACCAATCTTGAGATTTCCTCCAACATCATCAACACTATTTTTGAATGTGAAGTCTCAAATCTGAATGATTTCTCTTATTTCCTTTCTTTAGATAAATGGCCCGCTATTGATACTCGATTTGACATTGATGAGGTCAGAGCTATTTTTAACATCCATTTCAAACAGGCGTCGGAAACCAAAACCACATTGCTAACTCCTGAACTAAAAATTTTGTACACTCTTGTCACGAATTTGCTGTTACCAACCGATGGGCATCGCACTAAGCCCAGAAAAATGCAGCTTTACTTATTTTTTTGGTGTTTTCAAGGGCATTCCTCTTGACTTTGGTTGTCTCTTCTGCTCACTGTGGAACTCTTTCTTACTGTTATACCCGAAGAAACATTCCTTTTGGAAAATTTCTCAACAAAGTTTTTGATTTCCTCGATGTACCTTTCGGCGGCAACAAACAATTTTCCCCTTATTTCAACAAATCTTATATTGAACAAAAAGGCCTCTATTTTTTCAATGACCAATGGTTAACTAAGGCAGCTTTGGATATTGAACGTTCAAAATCCCAGGCCTCTGCCTCTGGTTTGGCAATTCCACATTCTCCTCCTCCTCAAACACCTCCACCATTCCATGATCCTCATCCATCTTCCTCTGAACCCTCACTTTCTCAAATCTGTGGCCTTCTCACTTCCTTGAGCACTCAAGTAAGTTCCTTTCAACGTCGCACTAATCAGAAGTTAAAGCGACTTGAAACTCGTCAGGTGATTCTCCAGGAGGCACTTGGCTTGGGCATGTCTGCTTCGGCTCAAGTTCAATTTGCCAACATTCAATCACAATATCCACTCGACTCCTCTATCGACAGTGATGACAATACTGAAGATGGGGAAAGGATTGTTCGTGAGGACGACGAAGAGGATACAAATAATCAAGGTTCTGCCAATGAAGATGAAGGCGACGATGAGGATGTTGACGACACGTTCAATTTCATCATGCAAAGCCGTACTGAAGAAGATGAAGACAGTGAGGCTACTGATGACAATGCTTCTTCCAAACGCCGCAAGATCAAAAAGTGCTCGAAGAAGAAAAATGACTCGAATTAGATTCTTTAATAATCTGTTTTTTTGTTTTGGCATTTCTCTGAAAATTTCCTTTGCCTAGTTAGAATCGCTCTCAGATTTACCCTTTTATGTATTACTTTGAACTAGTCCTGTTGAATATTTGGGTTTTATCCTGTTGAATATTTGGGCTTTATATCCTTTTTATGAATTTTTGTGCTATTTCAGTTGAATATTTCCACGTTCTCAGGGAGACCTTTGTTTGATGATGTCAAAAGGGAGAGTAGTAATTCATATTTGCAAAATGATTGGTCATCACTCATATCTGTTGATTTTACATAATTATCCCCTTTTCCATGAATGTTTGTCATCATCAAAAAGGGGGAGATTGATGTTTTCCAAACCTTATTTTGATGATGACATAAGCACTTAACTCTGTAAACAAGTTTTACAGGACTGTTACTTGTTTTGCTAGAGATAGGGTGTTTGGACGCATTACACCGTCCAAACTATGTCAAGATTCTCGGACGCATTCCACCGTTCGAACCAACAAGCAGAAGCAAGGATCTTACTGCTTCTCTAACGGACGCACACAACTGTCCGAACAAAGTCTCTTTCAGACGAACATGACCGTCCAAAACTATTTTTGGACTATGGAACGAACACATGGACGGCCGTCCGAACGATGTTCTTTACCAATTGCATGGAGATCGGACGCTATGTCAGACGCATCCTACTTATCTTGGACGTCCGAAACCCCAACGACTACTTTTTGTGCATTTATTATTTAACCGTTAGGAAGTAGTTGCAACCACCATTTATTGCTCCTATAAATGACTGCTCTGATATTCTATAAAATTTTCATCTAATACATTGAATACAAGCCTTAGAAAAGAGCAATTTTAGTACAAATTGGCTATTGTGCTTTATTGTATTAGTGTGCAGTTTAGAGTGCAATTCAATTTTGAGTGGAGTAATAATCTTGTACGAAAGTGAGGTTGTGAGTAAAATTTTTGGCTCAACTAAAAGAGTTTTAGTGTGAGCAGGAATTTCCCTACTATGTAAAGATTATTGGTTCACCAAGTGTATGAAGCATTCTAGTGATTTGATACTTCAAGCTTGTTAGCTTGGAAGTATTGGCTGTTTAATTTCCTCTCTTTCTTACTTCACTATTTCATTGATTCTATTATATCAATTATTAATTGAAAAATCTTAATAAGATTAATATTTCTAAAAGTTTTTTTGAAACCTAATTCACCCTCCCCCCTTTAGGTTGCTTTGGGACCAACAAACATCAAACCAAATAATAGTATATTATTCCACCATAACATCACAAAATAATTATCCAAATATAAAACATAATACAAAATAAAAAGAAAAATCTTTTGTTTAATCCTCTACAATACTTCAAGTAAAGAGGGTATAGAAATTCGGAAAACCTGTCATTCAATAAGTAGGGAGCCTTTTAAAGAGTTGGATCCTCAAGAGGTTTTTACTCTCTATTACTACTAAAACAATAAAACAAATTCTTTTTTCTTTTGAATTTTTAGAAATTTTTCTATTTTTTTTTTTCAAAAACTAACCCTAGTGACCACTTATAATTATACTTGGACAACCAAAAACTCTAATGAATGAGGAATAAAATCCATTTAAATGAATATGAATGACCTTGAAAAAACAAATTTCAACTTAATACCTAGTTTCACTTCTAGTTATGGAACTTATCAACAATGCACTCCAAACATTACAAAGAAAATGAGCAATTTTAAGTGAATAATATAAATGCAAGTAATCAGGAGAAACATGAGTTTGAGAAATTGATTTTCTTTTTCCAACCAACATGGCTACAATAAGTAGGGATCATTGGGGTTGTTCACAGGGTTCAAACAATTAAGAAAAAAATATCAAACATAGGTGTAACATGGTATAAAACAATACAAAGGTCATTTATGTGCCCAATTCTTAACCCCCAACATTGCATTGCATACTAATTAGCCTTAAAGAGGTACTCAACAGCGGAGACTATCCAAATCTATAACAAAAATTCATATAATATTCTCATCAAACTACTCATCTATCAAATACACTATATCAAAATCAAGTTCCATAGTCAAATAGCAAAACAAGTTCAAGTTCAATTGAGAATTCCATGACAACCACAAAACATCAAGGAAGCATATAATCCATCATTAATAGCTAAATCGGACTAATTTGTCGTCACGTAAAAATACATTATCCAAGCATTAGTTCATAACATAAAATATACACACCTAACTAGTAACAAGGCTTCAAGCCTTTATTACCCCACCGGGTTCTTAAACTAAAGTGTATAAAGTATAAATAAAAGCAAAAATTAAAAGAAATACTCTCTTAGAAGATGTGCAATAAAGTCAAGGAGGCATGCTGAGAATGTTCTAGTTCTTGCTTAGTTGTCTACATTGCGTAGCACATCCGAAATTCTTAATGATGGATAAAACTCCAACACATGTAGTTACCATATCCCTAATTTCTTCTAGTAGACACTCCACATCTTCCACTATAGAACCAACTTTATCAATACACCATATGACACCTTTATGGAATTGTGATAGGGAAATGTAAGCAATCATTTGGTTCATCTTCATTACTCATGCTCCATGACTTGGTTATCTCAAAATAATCCTCAAGTTGGCCATCTTCCCCTTCATTTGTAGGAGTCATTTGAACTTTGTCCACCAATTTACTTGCGAGTTCAGAAAGTTGGCCAGATAATTTCCTTATAGATTTGTCTAGGAGCTTTATCAATTCATCCCGGTACTTTAAAGATTTGGCTTGGCAATCAAGATAATCTTGGCACTGGAAGGCACTAGTTAACTCCTCCACATAGACAGCCATCTTCTTTTCCAATCAAGACATCTTGCATTAGCATCTTTCTCTTAAGTTGGTGATGGTTGAGTATAGTCATAACCATAATAGTCATATATCTTCATGAATACTATACTTCCAAACTTGCATTGTCCCAAAGATAAGGGTGAGTAGTAATTATTCATGTAATCTTCTCCACCATACCATTCCATGGTGTTTGGTTAGTCATGGAAATTTGCTTACCTCGGGTAGAGTACAAGATAAACTAAGTAATAAAATAAATCACACTAAACCTATTACTCTACCCTCACACTGCATGTATACGGGGTAGGTAGTAGTATATGGCTAGTGGGTATCGTCCCACAAAGATTGTTGGTTCAGTAATTACTGAGATTTAAAGGTCATTGCATAATTAGGCTAAACAATAATTAGAGAAATAGCTATCCAAAGTAATCTAAAGAAAGCAATTTATTTAGTTTTCTTGCATTTAGTATTTTTTATCTACATTTTTTGTAAATATCATCATTTTAGTATTAATTATAACTAGATTAAACGAAAAACAATTAGGTTTTTTGAATATTTTCATAGGTTTAGAACAAAGAATATGGAGCATAAAGGACTAGAGTAGTCATGAGAAGAAAGGGCAAAAGTGGAAAATCAAAACTGCTAGATTCCACTCCATATTGTGATATCGATTCGATATTGCGATATGGGCATAGAAATTGGAATTTTAAATTTGAGTGCCATATCATCATATCGTTTTCATGTTGCGATATGGACATGGCTTTCAGCATTATAATTTGCCAACTTTTGTAATTCTTAACTCTATTAATTCTTATGCACTAGACATGTAGGAGGAGAAGTAAGTAGTAATTAGTGTAGGGAACACATAGTCAGGGTGTAGTTGGTATTTTTAGTTTAGAGTAGTTTAGTGGAGATTTCTTGACCTTCAAAGTTTATTTTCTTAATCAAAATTCTCTTTAATTCTCCTTTAGATGTTGTCTTCAATTCTTAGCAAGTTTTAATTTTGATTTGATAATCGTAGTAGGTTTTTCATTAGCTTACAGCAAATAGATATAATTATTACATGCTTTCTTTTTCAATTTTTAGTAAATCAAGTTACTTACATGTCAAGTTTTCTATAAAGTTTTTATGGTTCTTGCTAATTTAGTACTTTTTCGTCAAAAATCTTCATTTTCTTGCTTTAATTTCTAGTAGTTTTTAGCGCACTTTCTTTTACTTAATTAAAAATCCAAAAATATTGAAATTTAGTTTTGTTTTCTTTACAAATCTATATAGCTTCATTTAGTAAAAAATGGATTTCTTTTCATTTTCATGTTCTATTTGTGCTTTCCTATCAATTTTGGATTACTTTTTTCTTTTAATTCTTATTTAGTTTTAGTTAATCTAGTGAATTTCAAAAATCTGTCTTAAAATTGAGAAAATACTAACAAAGGTAAAATAACACCAGTTTACTAGAATTGTCACACCCTCAAACTTGGCATTTTGCTAGTCCGGAGCAAAACAAAAATGAAAAATAAACCTTACCAAACAAGCAAACTATAACACACCACTAAAAATGACATCACAAAAGATGAACAATAGATGTACTTATGAACAATAAGAAAATCTCTCAAGGGACCTCAAATACTATATGACAATTGGACTATTTCAACTAGTCACCCCAAGTTTTTTACTTTCCCAAAAATCACAAATTCAAATGCCACACAACATTTCGAATAACCAAGCATTAACCTTTAAAAAGGTTTTAAAAAGAAAGTTCCATTCATTCAAAACACAATTTTTTTTCTCAAATCAAAAGGATTACCAAGTTGTTCAACCATCCCGACAAGGTCGCATGGAAATAGAAGTTCATTAGGAATCTACCTAAATGCATATGTCATACAAGTTGGGAATATCAATATATCAACGGATGAGTAGCATGATATCAATGGTAGTAATATAGACATTTCTCCCTTGACTTGTTGGTATTCTAAAATGCAATTCCTAATGGCTTAATTCATATAAACAACATAGGAACATGTCGAAATCCCGTACTCGTCTTATTACTAAGATCCAACTCTAATGGCTTAATTCAGAGAAACAACATGGGTACATGTCGGAATCCAGTACTCGCCTTATTCATAAATACAAAAATGATTTTTTTGGCACAATTCTAAACCAAGGAAGAGGAGTAAAATCTACCTAAGATTTATGTTCAACACCAATCATTCACAAGTTAAAATAATATTCCCTATGCAAACAAACAAAGTGTCCTAAATCCCATCCATTTCATTTGAACCAATTATTCTAAAAGACAAATTGACTAACAAAGTAATACTCATGATTTGATAAAAACCCATATTTCAAATGCATTTAGCCAAAAATATTAATCCCTCTTTTTGAAAATAGTAATACAAAGGTTTTGAAAATTGTTAAGTCACAAATGAAGTACTCAACACACACTTAAATTCATGGAGTATCCAATTAAAATAATTTAATCACAAGAAAAGAACACCCCCAAACTTGACACTTTTATTCTAGTGATGAGTAAAAACCCATCCAACCACTTCCCCAAAAGCTGTATACATTCACAACAAAACCAACATATGAATAAACTCAAACCAAGCTTCCTTAAGTGAAAATTAACTCTAATTAAACCAATCCTAATAAAATTGCTACTAAGAGTGCATTAAAACAAAACCAAGTATCATCTATATGAGTTCACAAAAAGTCAATCCATCCAATCAAATATCATCAAACAGTTACTTGGCATCAACGTAAGGCCCTTAGCTGACTTCTAAAAACTCAAGCAAATAAAGCACTAAAAGTATCAATAAGCTAATCACCAAGCATTCATCAATCAAAGCTCAACATGATCAATCCACATATCAATTCAAACAAATAATGCACTTGGCATCATCTTAAGGCTCTTAGACAACTAACTTTCAAAATATCCAAAAATCAAAACTATCCAAAAGTAAGTAAAACAATAAGGTAAATGAATAATAAATGTACTAAGAAAATGTAAATAGGAAATATGTCTCTCAAAGTCGAATTCTAGGATAAAGATAAGTGGTTATGTTTCATTAATTGAATAATGTCTAGCTGCCCTTAAAGTTCTACATTAATTTCATTAATGTCTTCAACACCCAGTGACTCTTCTGCTCCTCCATGCTAGTTCTCCTCATGATCCTCCTTTAGACATCCAATGGCTTCCTCTATATGGCCTACTCTACTTGCTTGTCGTTGCTCTGCTTGAGTAGTCTCTGTTGGTGGTGTGTAAAAATGCTATCCATGGGGTACTCCATAATGCAAAGCAGGTGTTGGTGATGGATGGATCATTGAAACCATAATAATCGGCTACAAATTTTGTGCCATGAGTGCCATGTTGTGATGAAGAAGCATCTAGTTGTAGGTTCAATACTCGTATAACTCATTCCTCTCCTTCTCATTTTGGGGTGCATTAATGACATTCCCGAGCTATAAGATCATAGACTGAATTGGTTGGAGTGGGGTTTTCCCTTGATGTTTTTTGGCATCCCTGAATATCTTCAAAACATATCTCATATTGATTCTACCTCTTTCTTGAGTTTGGGGTTCACCTAGGGTAATTTGGTAATGTGATTCAACACACAAGTGAAAAATTAATTGAGGTAGATAAAAAGTAGGATGGTTAGACATCCCATTCCCAATAAGACCCTGCTAAATCAATCTTCCAAGGTTTAATAGTATGCCCTGCACAATAGTATAAACAAGATAAGCTTTGTCCTTCAAAATCGCATTAAGTGCCATAGAACCCCAAATCTTTTAACAAATGATGCAAAACCAAATTATGGGCAGCAATTTAAATCCTGTATAAGGCAACCTCAAATAATAAGTACCAATCTAAGTCATGATCCAATTCACACCCGGATCACTCAAAACATTCTTTATTGCCTTCATGTCTTTCCTCTCCCTTACAGAATTTAGATATTTATCATGACGCATCTCAGGTATATTATAGAAAGCTTTGATATTTTCAAGGGAAAAATCAACCAAAACACCACGTACACGACACTTGTTATCAAAAAAATCACATAAATTGCAATAGAATTCTTTAATCATATTTTAGTGTAACCCGGTTTAATACTCTCCTCTGAATCGACCCCAATTTCTTGAACTTAATGGTGCATCCAATGCTTGTCTAACATTCTCTAACTCACCCCAATGGCTTAACAAGTCAAAATTCACTCCCTTATACCATCATGCATATTATAATCCTCAAAAATTGCCTTAGCTTTTTCACTAGCAAAAATCAAATCATCATTAGTTTTAGAATTTCCTCACTTAGTCCCTCATTGGCTTTTTTCTTCTTGGATGTTTCACCTCTTCCGCTACCACAACCACTGCCATACACACCCCTTGTCATGTTTTCAACAAGTAATAATAATCACACAAATTTCACAAAAGAAGTAATTCAAGCAAGCCACCACAAAAAATTCCAAAGCAAAATAGAAAACGCACCAAAAACAATCAACCAATATGAAACATTTGTATAAGGGCAGGCTTGATTTCAAAGTTATTCACTTGCACCAACATACATGGAATGCTAGAATTAGCTCCATCAAAGTTCCGACAGTAGTACGTAATCTCTTAAAGGAAAACAATTTCCATTCACCCCATTGCCATTGAAATTAGCACCTATGCCATTATTTTCCACTCCTACTTGCTTATCATCATCATTGTTACCAAGATTCTCATTCAAGATCCTTTGATATTGAGGATTAGCCATATTGAGTCTTGCCAATTCTTGTTGTACTATTTTCTCCTTTCGAATTTCTCACAACTCCCTCTCTTTTTCGTTGTCAAGGCAAATCAAAGTCTCTTTTTCTCTTCTTACCATGCACTATAAGAACAATTTCAACCAATTAATTACAGGTGCCAATTCAAACTAAAAGCAAGAAGTAAACATAAACAAGTGAATACTATTATTAAGAACTAAAAAAAAAAACTACTAAAATTAGTAAAAATGTCTAATCTATATGACCCTTAAAGTGCTCAATATTGCCAAAATACCAAGGACAATACCCGGTAACGGTATCAAGACCTTGTTCGCCTCAGGTAGAGTGCAAACTAAACCAAGTAAACATAATAAAATAAACCACACTAAACCTATTATACTATCCTTACTCCCACAGGGATTGTTGGTTTAGCAATTACCGATATTTAAAGGTCCTTGTATAGTTAGGCTACACAATAATAAGAGGAATAGCTATCTAAAGTAATCTAAAGAAAGCAAGCAAAATTACTTCTAAATCCACTAGATTAACAAAAACAAAATGTGAATTAAAAAAAAAAAAAAAGTAATCCTAAATTGACCAAGGAAATCATAAAGAGAACATGAAAAGAAAAAGAACTCCATTTTCTACTAAATAAAGTTATATAGATTTTTAAAGAAAACTAGATTAAAACTAAATATTTTTTTAATTTTTAATTAAGTAAAAGAAAGCCCACTAAAAACTACTAGAAATTAAAGCAAGGAAATGGAGATTTTTTACTTAAAGCACTAAATTAGCAAGAACCCTGAAAACTTTAAAGAAAACTTAAAATGGAAGTAACTTGACTTACCAGAATTAACAAGAAAGCATGTAAAAATTACTATCTACTTGAATCTAATGAAAAACCCACTAAGATTATCTAATCAAAATTAAAACTAGCTAAGAATTGAAGACAAGATCTAAAGGAGAATTAAAGAGAACCTTGATTAAAAAAATGAATATTGAAGTTCAAGAAAGCTCCACTAAACTACTTTAAACTTAAAATACCAATTACACCCTAAATATGTGTTCCCTACACTACTTCCTACTTACTACTCTTACAAGTCTAGTACATAAGGATTAATAGAGGTAAGAATCACAAAAGTTAGCAAATTACAATGCTAAAACCCGTGTCCTTATCGCGATATGGCACTCAAAATCAAAATTCCAATTTCTAAGCCCATATCGCGATATCGATTCGATGTCGTAATATGGAGTGCAATCCAATAACTTTGATTTTCCACTTTTACGCTTTCTTCTCGCGACTGCTCCAATCTTTTATGTTCCTTATCCTTTGTTCTAAACTTATAAAAATATTCAAAAACCTAATTAGTGACAAATTAAGCTATAATAATTAATACTAAAATGTTGATATTCCAACAAATGCAAATAAAAAAACTACTAAATGAAATAACCCTAAATAAAAGCACAAAAAATCTATATTAAAATCCAGAAAATACTAACAATAAGCTAAGTAAAATAGGTAAAATAACTCTACTTTACTAGAGTTATCAAACTTCCCTTGGGTTGCATTCATTATTCTGGACCATGGGTATTCATTCATACTATGGGGCTCCATTTGTTCATGCATAGGTTCTTGGGGTGTAGGAAAAGAATAAGAATAACCTTGGTAGCTTGAAAAGAAGTTGGATGGTTGGACTATCCTATTTGATAATCACAATATAAAAGAATCACAATATAAACCATTAGAAGAAATTGAATTAGCACGAAAGTTACTTATTTGTTCTTCTATGGCTGCTAATTGGATTAACATATCACGATACCCAATCCTAAGTGCATCCAAAAAATCATAAAAATCATGCTCATTGGTCATGCCTCCATAATCAAAAGATGATGATAACTGATTCCAATTCATTCCTTGCATGTTCTTATAAGACCAACACCAAAACAAAACATAAAATAAGTACTAACACAAAAGCACACAAAAATGAAAAGATGGGAGAATTTAAACTAGTAGCTAGCCTAAATTATCCACTAAAAAGATAAAATATTTTGGTTTTTTTGTTCAATAAAAGAACACAAACCATGAAAAAGAAAAATATTTTTAGTTTTTTTTCAAAATATTGGGCACACACAAAGATTCTAACACAAATAAAACACAATTTGCACTTCAAAGTAGTATTCCTGTAAAATTATACCGATATTGTCAAAAACCCAATCCCCGACAATGACACCAAAAACTTGATATTTTGTATTTTTGAACATCTAACTCCATTATTGACTAGATAGCGCACACCAAGTGTGCAGGGTCAAATATTATATAGTGGAAATAGGGGTCAAACCTACAAGAATTGATTTAACAAGTACCAGCTATTGGCTTAAAAGCTATTTGAAGACTATCTAAAATGGGAGAGAGATTTAATTAAACTAAATTAAAATTAAAGATATTAACTAACAAAAAAAGTTGATTAGGATTAAGACTAGCCAATTCCCGATTTTGATTAATTTAGCCAAATAATTGGTCCAATTATGATCAATTCAATATCAAAATCTTTGGCGATTGAACCCTATTAAGTTAACTAACAGGGGGTTAAGACCTCTCCATCCTGATTGAGTTAATTTGAGTATTATCTGTTTAGATTCTCTTGTGAACCAATTAATTAATCCCATCACCTTGATCTCAAATTAATTAACCAAATAATCTAACATGAGTCTATGATACCGGATCAGTTACCATGTCACCTCAGCCAACCTAACCAAAACTAAAGCTAGCTACTCTTTAGAATTGTCAAGTTGTGTTAATTATTACCCAATTCTTATCATTATTCCAACTGATGAGCAAGTCAATCATTACCCAATGGAACTAGCACTATCCAACCTTAATCCATGATAAACTAGAACAGAATTGAGAACATAAATACAAAAGAAAACATGGAAAACAAGTAAATTAGTCTGAACATTATTCTAGAAAGTAAATAAAGAAATCTTTGACTGAAGGCGAGCAATTAAATAGCAATAAAACAAGAATTAAAGGTTTAAGAAAGCTAATCTAATAAAGAATTGCAAGTTTTTGGTTCAAAGTTGTCAACAACCTTCTCTTCAACCCATCTTGAAAAAGTAATAAAACCCTAGTGTAATTTGCAGCCTCTAAGGGAGGAGACTGAATTTGAACGTCATTTTGAGATCCAAAAACCCTCATTTATAGTTTCTAAGAGTTACAAAGTATAGGGCTTTGAATAGCTTGAAAACACACTATTATGGGCCCAAAATGGACACCAAGAACTCTAAAAATCATCAAAATTGCGAAACAACTCGTCTCAACCAACCTAACTATAGTCTATAGTTGATTTGTTGATTCACCCACAGATTGCGGTATCATTCTATCCAAACCGCAGTTGAGGCTAAGTTTTGTACCTAAGGATATACCTTGGGTTACTCGTAGTTTCGGAGTGGCCTTTTACAGTTTCGCATGGTTATACCATTTTGTCTCTAAAATCGTCATTTCAGATACGATTAACGCACTATTTGTTCCTATATAGACGTAGAATAATAGCACACTAATATATATAATTTAACTCAAAAATAATACTTAAACACTAATTAAAACTATAAATAAAAGAAAAACAAGAGCATACAAAGAACACTAATTATAAGAGGAATTATGTAAACAATCTAAACACAACCCTAAACAAATACGCACATAAATATAATTTAAATAACATTGAATAAACACTAAACCACTAAACTAAACATATATTAACACATAGAAATGAAAATACACAAGAACAAACACATATAACTTAAAAATGCCGAAACTAGTGCAAAAGTCGTATGAAAAAAGAGTAGGAATAACTCTAATATCTTAGAGTCATCAAATCTATCCTAGGATGAGTTATTCTTAATTCTATTTCTTATGACCTTTTTGTACATGTTCATTCTAACTAATAAGTTGAGGCATACACCTTGGGTTTAGGTTGGTGTTAAGTGACTGGCCTTTCTCTTATTCTTGTAGATAGCACGCATGCAATTTTATTTCATTCATTCTTTCACCCTTCGCCCTCTTAGAATCACTAACATAGTGATTTTCCATTCTTTCTTGTCTAACGATATTTTTTATTATTTTTGTGAAAATAATGTACTGTCATGCACCTTATAATTCAAGACTTTAGAAATGGAAGGCACTTATTCTTTGCATCAAGAAGCTAGTGAACAAATCAATGCTGCTATGTGGTTCTTGTTGATTTAGGCTATTTTTTCCTTGTTTAATGCCATTCTTAGAATTGGACAGATTCATAGTATTAAATCTAAATTTGTTTAAGGATGTGGCCAGAAAATGACTCAAATGGCTAATTTAGGTCGAGAATATGTAACTAAAGAAAGGATTGCCTACCCGATCTAAAAATCTTTCTCCATTGGTTGGTTCATGATACCCCTTACTTTGGATGATCTCCTGTTGCCTAATAAACTAAGACTAAAGAATTTGTATAAAGAAATAATGGAAAGCAATACCACAATTTAAATGTATGATCTTTGCAATGTCAGTTCAAGAAGTTTTTATTTTGTTACTATTTTAGTAAAGTTTTTCAAAAAAAATTGAGACAAAAACCCTTAATAATTGTAAAAATAGGCATATTAATTTATGATCTTATCAAATTCATAATTTTCAATGATATAACATAGATTGTAGATAAATATATTGCATGAAAAGCTTTAGGAATACAAAAGGAATTCACATGTGTGATATAGAGATTACCACACTAAGGAAAAAAGGTCATGAATTCAAACCTTCATAGTTACATTATGCAATGTGTTGACAAATTTTGCAATTCTTGGTTACTTTTCTTTAAATTTCAGAATATAGATAGTAGGATAAAAAACTTCAATTGCCCTTGAACTCCTACCTGATAAGCTCATAAATGTAGTATATTTTATGTGTGTCGTTTATCTCCGTTTTAATGTAATTTGAGCAAGAATTGAGTAATTATGAGCTAAAATAGTTTATTTTAAATTTTTTAGGGTTTGAGTGAAGAATGAGTTAAAATAGATCACAATATTGGAGGAAAACTTTCGCTGGCGAAGAGCAAATCGGACATAGTTTGGACGATCACGCATAACTCTCTTGTTCGAGCTCCAATATCTTTGATTTTAGATGATTTGGAAATATAAGAAATATTTATACAACTTTCATGTTCTGAGTTTTCCAGGATTCTACAGGCATCTCGTTCAAAATTGCAAAGTTGGAAAATACGCACCGGCGAGGAGCGATTCTGATACTGTTTGGTAGCTTGATCATAACTTTTGTGTCCGAGTTCCAATGGAGGTGATTCAAGATGTTTTGGAAATTTACGACCTAGATCTACAACTTTCATGTTTTGAGTTTTCTCAAATTCGGCCTAAATCATGAAAAAAAATGAAGATGAAGTGAAGTCACCTAGCTGATTAACCCAGTGCCTAGGCACTGGAAAATTGCGGTGCCCAGGCGCTGGTCGATGGACAGGTCGTGTAAGGTGACTTATTTTGCAAGAAAAGTCCTCCCATGGTCTCGTTTACATGGAAAGTGTGTATTCATCATCTCGGAGCCCCAAAACCATAAAAATATCTATAAATACACCAAGAGAAGGGGTGGAAATCATTAATCATCATCAGGCATCATTAGTTTTTAAGTTTTCAATAGTCAGGTCAATAATTTAGCAGTAGGGTAGATTTTTTCAATTGTTCGTGCAAGAATTTCATTCTCTTGTCAAGAATTCAAGATTTGACGACCATCAACATTAGTTCTTGCTTCAATTACTGAGTTTGATTTATTTTTATGCAATTTAATTTTTTTTTTTACTGTATTCTTATTCTTTAATTATCGTTCTTCTTTTATTGCCTTTAAATTCTTATTTACTTCCATAGTTTAGTAGTTAGGGTTTCATCATTTGTACTTTCTTTCATAGAGTAGATTAACTATATAAATTTTTGTTTTGAATTAAATTCTTACAAGTAGGATAGATTGAATTAGGGCTTTTCGTTAATTATCTTTAATTGCTTTTAGTAGGGTTAGAATTTTACATTCTTGTCTTTAGTTTAATTTCTTGCAATTAAAATTCTTTAAGGTTTAGTCAAAAACCACTGATTATTTCGTCTAACTAGTAAATAGGCTTGTGAACCTAGTAATTGTTTCAATAGTCCTCGTGGAACGATCCTTACTCATCCTATATACAAACTCACCACGTATACTTGTGAGTGTGTGAGAGTTGATTAGGATAATTAAGTTTTCTTTTATAATTAATTGTTCATTTTCTTCAAGACCTAATTAATATTCCACCGAACAAGTTTTTGGCACTGTTGTCGGGGACTGTTTTTTGTTGGTAACAATATTAGGTGTAGTGCATCTTACTAAATTAGACTTTTTATTTCTTTTACTACTTATTTATTTACAATTATTTCTTGTTCTCTCGAATTTGTTTGGGGTCTTGTTTTTGCTTCAATATTTGATCTTTGATCTTCTTTTATTGTAGTTTATGGTTGATACTCGTTCATCCAATCAACCACTTCATCCTATTGACTTGGAGATTGAAAGGACGATATGTAGAAATCGTAGACAACAAGATTCAAACCGAGGTGACCATCTAATGGAGAATCTAAATCATGCTCTTAATGAACAAGAGGAGGTTGCAGGCAACAATGGCAATCTAGTTAATACTAATCCTAAACCCCGACATCTTCGAGATTATGCAATACCTAATTTTGAGGGGGCAAGTTCTAGCATTGCTCGGCTTCCAGTACAAGCGAATAACTTCGAAATCAAGCCTGCACTAATACAAATGATCCAAACACATGCTATGTTTGGAAGAGGACCAAATGAAGATCACTATAAGTACTTAATATAATTTGAGGAGGTCATTAATACATTCAGGTACAATGGAGTCCACCCCAATTATATCCGGATCAGAGTTTTTCTTTTTTCCTTACATGATAGAGCACTTAGGTCTTGGCTACAATCATATCGACAAGGCACTTTCACAACATGAGACGAACTCACTCAAGAATTCCTAGCCAAACACTTTTCACTGGCTAGAACTGCTAAACTCTGAAATGAGATCACATTATTCAGACAAATTACTCGATAGAGCTTAGGTGAAGCATGGGACAGCTTCAAGGAGATGTTGAAGAAGTGTTTGCACCATGTTATACCTCTATGGATGCAAGTCCAAACCTCCTATAATGGCCTATTTTCAGAGACGAGACTAATAGTTGATGCAAGAGCGGGAGATTCTTTCCCTTATAAAACTCCGGAGGAAGCACAAGAACTGTTAGAAAGAATGGCATCCACTTATTACTATCTTGGAGCAATAACTCCTTCAGTTAGACAACAACAACCACAAGTGAATCAAGCTAATGTTCAACAAGGAGGTATGCCTAGATATGATTCTTTTTTATCTCAGCAAAACATGATGATGAGTTCTATTACAAACTTGACAAAAGCCATGAGAGAATATGGGAAAAAACTCAATGAACACCATAGATTCAACAAATCAAGGGATCCTGAATTGTGATTTCTACGGAAGAAATCACTAAATGGGCTATTGTGAAACATCAATGGTGCAAGGTGAGCAGATTCAATTTATTTCTAATCACAATCCTACCTCACGAAATCGGCCCACCAATTATGGAAACACATATAACTCATCTTGGCGGAACCACCCTAACTTTTTCTGGTCAAACCAAACAAATGTTCAAAATCCATCATTTCAGTCAAATGCACCTCAACCAAATATGACCTATCAACCATCATCATCTAGACCATACTTAATACCACATCAAAGGAATCCCCAGAATTTTTCACCTTATCAAAATAACTCATACTAGCCTCTACAACGAAGACCGCCATTTCAAAATCCAAATTATTCCACACATGTGAATCATAAGGCACCTAATGATGATAATCCAAGAAGGGATTTTGAGAGGTTGTAAAGGGAGTATGAGAATTTGTCCGAGCTACCTCAAGAAACCTTGAGATGCAATTGGGGCAGATAGCTCGCCAAAACAATGAGCGACCAATGGGAACACTACCGAGTGATACTATCCCTAACCTACGGGATAATAACCAAGGGAGAGAACATGTTCAAGCAGTCACATTCAGGGGTGGAAAAATACTAGAGCCAAAGAAAGTGGAGGATGATGAGTCGAACAAGATGGAGAATGGTGCAAAATAAAAAGAAGACATATCAAAGAGCAAGGATGACAATGATAAACCATCTAAAGCTCTTGACCAACAAGGTAAGTCCGAGGAACATTCGGCATCTACAGGTAAGCACGTAAGTGTTCCTTGTCCCCAAAGACTGAAAGAGGATGATGACATGAAAAAGTTTAGAAAATTTTTGGAAATTTTTAAGAAAATTGAAATTAACCTTCCTTTTATTGAAGCAATAGAAAATATGCCTAGTTATGCTAAATTTATGAAGCAGATATTTTCTAGCAAGAGAAGATTGATGGGCTTGAATAAAATTTTATGCTTGAACGAAGGGTGTAGTGCTATCATTCAGAGGAATCTTCCCCCTAAGCTTAAGGACCCCGACTCGTTCTCGATTCCATGTGAAATTGTAGAAGTGACATTCTATTGAGCTTCATGTGATTTGGGAGCTTCTATCAACCTCATGCCTCATTCCAATTTTAAAAGGTTAAATGGAAGAGGATTGAAACCAACAAACGTCACTCTCCAATTAGCCAAAAGAAGTGTAAGGCAACCGGTAGGAGTAGTGGAAAATCTTATTGTTAAAGTTGTGAAAGTATTTCTACCGGCGGATTTCATTGTGCTTGACATGGAAGAAGATGTACTAATCCCACTTACATTAGGAAGACCTTTCTTGGCTACCGGGAGAGCCATCATTGATGTCCAAGCCGGAAACTTACAATTTAAAGTCAATGATGATATCATTTCTTTTAATGTTTTTTATTCCTTTAAATTTCTAGTTGAACATGACGATTTTATGAATACAGATATTCATCTCATTGATGATTTGGTAAATGATTTTTGTAGGAAATACCAAAAACAAGAGACTGGAGACTTGGACAACATCCATGAAGAAGAGATGGAAGCTAGCAGTAAAGAGAGCATGATGGGGGATGAGATAGTAAAGAAAGCGTCATGGAGGATGAGATGGAAAAGGCAATTGAGGATAGCACATTGAGGAATAAAGGTAAAGGGGGTATCCGACCAACAAACACCCCAAGGTTGAGCTTACCTTCTCATCTTAAATATGTTTTTCTAAGAGAGACTAATACACATCCAGTTATTGTAAATGCTTCTCTTTCTGAAATTGAAATGGACAAATTAATCTTTGTGTTGAAAAAGCATCATGGAGCCATAGCATGGAGTATTGATCATATAAAAGGCATAAGTCCCACTGTTTGTATGAATAAAATACTCCTTAATGACACTCATAAGCCTATTTGACAACCTCAAAGGTAGTTAAATCCAACTTTAAAAGAAGTAGTTAAGAAGGAGGTTTTACCTTAAGGAACAAATTGTTAGACGCCGGAATCATATATCCCATCAGTGATAGTGAGTGGGTTAGCCTAACGCAAGTAGTGACAAAGAAAAAGGGAATGACTATGGTTGTAAATGAAAAGAATGAATGGATTCCTTCTAGATTAGTGACGGGGTGGAGGATGTGTATTGATTATAGAAAACTTAATGAAGCCACTAGGAAATACCATTTTCCTTTATCCTTCATTGATCAAATGCTCGAAATATTGTCTAGACATGCATTTTATTGCTTTCTTGATGGTTATTCGGGGTATTTTCAAATTGCAATAGCCCCTAAAGATCAAGAGAAAACTACCTTTACTTGTCTATACGGCACATTTGCATAGAGGCGCATGCCTTTTGGTTTATGCAACACTCCTAGTACTTTTCAAAGATGTATGTTTTCTATCTTTCATGATATGATTGAGAAATTTATTGAAGTATTTATGGATGATTTCAATGTGTTTGGTTACTCTTTTGATTCTTGTTTAAATAATCAACCTTGCATGTGTGTTAGAAAGATGTGAGTCTTCAAATTTGGCACTTAACTAGGAAAAGTGTCATTTTATGGTTCATGAGGGAATTGTTTTAGGCCTTTGTATTTCATCTAAGGGCATAGAGGTAGATAAAAGCAAAATAAAGATCATTGAAAAATTACCAACCCCTATGACTATGAAGGGAGTGAGAAGTTTTCTTGGTTATGACGGCTTTTACCGGCGTTTCATTAAGAATTTTTCTTTGATTTCTCGTCCTTTATGTGCTTTATTGCGAAAAGGTGTGCCTTTTGTTTTTGATGATAAATGTTTGTCTACTTTTAATAAATTAAAAGAAGCTTTGATTACCGCACCAGTAGGTGCAGCATTGTGTCAAAAGAAAGAAAAGGTCTTGCATGTTGTGCATTATGCTAGCCGAATCCTTAATGAAACACAAATAAATTATTCCACCATAGAAAAGGAATTGTTGGCAGTGGTTTTTGCATTTGATAAGTTTAGGTCATATTTGAGTAGGTAATAAGGTGATAATTCATACTAATCATTCAACCCTTAAATACCTATTGACCAAAAATGATGCTAAACATAGACTTATTCGATGGATTTTACTATTGTAGCAATTTGATTGGGAGGTGGTGGATAAGAAATGAACCAAAAAGACTGTAGCAGATTACCTTTCAAGACTTGAAGGACCCATGCCAAGAAAAGGTGATGAAGTGCCCATAAATGAGACATTTCTGGAAGAATATTTGATGAGAATGGATGACGGGGCACATTGGTATGCGGATATTGTCAACTTCTTAGCTGCCAAGATCATCCCGTCCACTGTGGATCTAAATCAAAGAAAAAAATTTCTTTCAGAAATGAAGTATTATAATTGGGATGACCCTTACCTCCATCGTCGGTGCAAGGATCAATTAATTTGGCGGGGCATTCCTGAGAATGAGGTGCAAAGTGTTTTATTTCATTGTCACTTTTCACAAGTAAGAGGACATCACGGCTCACAAAGGACGGCTGTTTGACAAAAGTCTTGCAAAGCGGCTTGTTTTGGCCAACATTGATCCGTGATGCAAGAGATTTTGTGACCCAATGTGACCAATGTCAACGAACAGGAAATTTGTCCAAAAAAGACGAAATGCCATTGCAAAACATTCTAGTTTGCGAAATTTTTGACATGTGGGGTATTGATTTCATGTGCCCTTTTCCATCATCATATAATAATAAATATATTCTTGTGGCGGTAGATTATGTGTTCAAGTGGATTGAAGTTGCGGCACTACTAACAAGTTATGCAAATGTAGTGATAAATTTTGTGAGGAGAAATATTTTCTCACGATTTGGGGTTCCGCGGGCTATTATAAGTGATGGAGGATCACATTTTAGAAATTCCTTGTTCAAATTTGTCTTATCTAAATATGGAATCACCCACAGAATTTCCCTACTATACCACTCGCAAACTTCTGGGCAAGTAAAAATTTCAAATCGGGTGTTTAAGCGCATACTTGAAAAGACCGTAAACTCGTCAGCAAAGGATTGGTCTAAGAAGCTAGACGACGCACTTTGGGCATATAGTACCGCCTTCAAGACCCCAATTGGGATGTCTCCATACCGATTGGTTTATAGTAAAACTTGTCATCTTCTAGTTCAAATTGAACACAAGGCATATTCGGTGATCAAAACTCTCAGTTATGATTTGAAGGAGGCCGGCGAGAAGAGGCTTCTCGATTTAAATGAATTAGACAAGCTCCAAATAGAAGCGTATGAAAATACACGAATGTACAAGGAAATGACTAAATTGTGGCATGACAAACATATTTTGAAGAAAAATTTGAAGACCGAGGACATGGTTTTATTATATAATTCTAGGTTCAAGTTGTTTCAAGGGAAATTGAAGTCAAGATGGTGCGGCCCATTTAAAGTAGTGCAAATATTTGCGTATGGTGTAGTAGAACTCAAAGGAAATCAAGGCAATTTCAAGGTAAATGGCCAAATGGGTGAAGCGCTACTCTTGTGAGATTATTCACGAGGGACCCTTGCGGGAAACCGTCCACCTTGCCAACCATTGATCAGACGAGCCAAAGTCAAGACTAGAACTATAAACAAGGGCGCTACATAGGAGGCAATCCGTGTTCTTTTTTGTTTTTGTTTTTATGTTTTTGTTTCATTTTTCTTGCTTTAGTTTCATTTATGTGTGCATTAAATTAATTTTTGGAAAAATATTCAAGAAAAGTGAGTCATAGGGTCAAAGGGAGAGTACTTTAAAATTTTGGAATTGAGAAAAAAAAAAAACTCCTAGACCGATTGACCATTCTGATTGCAGTGCCTGGGCACGACAACTAGAAGGGTTAATTAACTCTATTGGTCTTCGTGCCGCAAAGTCTAGAAAGGGTTGTTTAACCCTTCAGGTAGCCTTCTTCACCATCATTCTTTTCTTCTCTTTTTCAATTCCTTTCCCAAAACTCTTCCTAAAAACCTTCTTCTACCCCCAAATTCCACACTTCCCAAATAAATTCAACATCATGTATTATTCAAATTGCACATCCACACAACTTCTACAACATCAAAGGTATGAATTTTCTTAAATTTGTTCCTTTTAGGGGTTTTTCTTACATATCACTAAAGATGCAACTTTTCATGCTTATTTGATTATAAGTTGTTTAATTTGTATATCTTATGCATGAAATTTTGTTTCTATTTTTGTGTGGAGTAATTTTGTATGTAAATGTTTGTTCAACAATTGGGATTACTTTTATACACGCCATGTGTTCGATAAAAGGTTTGGATTGATTTTATATAGGGAGTTTTATTCCTATCGTAAGGATTACTTCAATTATGGAATAATATGATCATGAGAATTGTTTGTGATATTTTTCACCTATTTTACCTTGTGATTTTGTTATTTTATAATTGTAAGGGTTTATGTGCTTGCATTTCCATTCAAACATAAAATACATGATTTTGTGGCATAATTATAATTATGAATTGCATTTTGAATTTCCATTGTGGTGTCTAGTGGTTGCTACTAGGTGATTAGATCATTATTTTTTCATACAAATTATGGAATTATTAGAATATGCATACCAAGTGTTTGTCAAAATGTCTCAATGAATGAATATGTTAAAACGCTTAGTATAATTGCATAAATTTTCATCCTAAGGCGACTTTGTTCATATTTTGATTATTTAGACTTGGGATAACTTCATTAATTTTGTGTTACTGAGAACTTATACTAATCTTGGCTTTAATTGTGCATGCATAGGATGAGTTAATAAATGTAATTATAGAATTGTGTAAGTGTGGGATTATTATTACTCTAACAAGTACTTTTTATAGGTATGTGGCATACCCGTGACCCAGCAAAGGGCAAGGCTCCTGCATCATCATCTACAAATCCACAAGAAGAAGAAGAACTGCCTCAAGAACTAGTAGTACCTACCCAATTTTTAAATGCCACTGCCTATAGCAAATACGAGAATGATATATCAAAATAGGCGGCCATCAAGGAAAAAGGTATATATATACCACCTCGTGGTGCACCAGCGCTTCGCCAAGTAACAATCTAATACCTAAGGCAGCATGGATGGAAGCAATTCATTACCACCCTTGTCGATGCCGTTTTACCTGTGGTAAGAGAATTCTATTCTAATTTGGCTCATTATAGAGACCAACGGGTATATATGCGAGGGCAGCATGTGGACATATCAGAAGACGTAATCACTCAGACTCTGAAATTAAATCAGGTCTGACAAAATGAGTGGCCTGAGATTCGCGATGCCATTCTGGAGCATAACACTATTACTTGTGTCTTATGCAATGGGGAAGTAGAATGGAATTTAACAACTGCTGGTGACGTAGCTTGACATTTTTCTTTTAATAGACTTAAACCTGCATGGCAGGTCTGGTTCAAATTTAAATGTTCCCGACTTTTACCAATGAGTCATATCTCTGATGTTACTTTGGAACGTGCTAAATTGTTATATTGCATTGCGACTGGGAAATCCACTGAAGTCGGCCAGTTAATTCATAATGAAATCTGCCATTCAGTGACTACAAAGAAATCTGGGTTATGGATATCCACATTTGACAACAGCTTTCTGCTTAAAGCAGGGGTGCCTATGGATCTAGCGGAAGAACTTTCGAAGGCTTGGAAAGAACTTGTTATGGAGGGGGTTGTTAAGCCACCTATGAGATGAATGCGTTCCCAGGTTTCTAGTTCTGAACCACATGCTGTGTAGATGAGTCAAGGCCTCAAGAGGAGCTCCTCCAGTAGATTTTACACGAACAACAATGTATGCGGCAAAGGTTTGATGCCTATATTATGTACCAGCATACATGGCAACAAACAATGGAGGCTAGACAATTGGCTAGGGAGCGTAGAGAGAATCCATCAACATGTCCACCTTTTCCCCTTTTTCCTCAGGGATTGGCTCCAAACGATGAAGATTGATCATAGTTTTAATTTTTCCTATTTTCTGCTTTTTAATTCAATCATACTCTTTTCTATTTTCTTTTATTGCTTTAGTTTGTATACCCATAAGGGGTTAGGATAATTTGATTTCTTGGTTTATTTGTTTCATATCATTTTAAATATTTTTGTGTTGTGTTTTTTGTTTTAGTGATTGATGTTTTCCACCTCAACTCTGGTAAATTTATTTCAAAATAAACGGCACCAAATGTTCTTCATTGAAAGATAAGCTTCCTTTTTACCCTTTTTCCTCTTTATTTTTGCACTGGGGACAATGCTATACTTTAAGTGTGGGGTGGGGAGTTTTCTTAATTTCTATTTGTTTGGTGTACATTTTGTTCAATTTTTACTTTCATATTTGTAGCTTAGCTTTTGATTTGAGAGTTTTTCAAATTTCTAAAAATTTTGTTCCCAAATTGCTTAGCATGTTTCTTTAATTTTCTACTTGATAATTTTTTAGCTAAGTTGTCATGGGTAGGGTAGTCAGTGTTAATATTTTCCTAGCATGATTTCTAATTTTTAAGCACTAATAGACCTACAATGTTATAGCTTTTTGGTACTAAGAGATAATTGTGTAGATTTATTTATATTGCATTCCAGACAGTTGCTTTATTACCTTATAATTTTCAAAGCAAAATTTTAGATAACTTGATTTGATTTAAAGATGAGGGTAGGCATTTCTTTGGACATTTAAGCCTTTCAAGCCAACCATTACTATAAAATTTATCAATGGAACCCTATTTGAGCCTTAAATTGTTTTGAATGGATAGAAGCACCCTTAGTTTTTTTTTAACTCATTTTTTATCTATCTTTGTGCTATCGTATATGTCCCTTAAGAGTTTTAATACCATATTAATTGTTAAGGGGATATAAGGAGGGAAGGTAGTTGTATGAGAGTGTTAGAATAAATAGTGTACAGTTTAAGGTATAGGGGTGTTGAAAAAGAAAAAATTGTTGACCATAACAGGCGGTGCCCATCACTAACACCTGCATTGGAATATTGCAAGTGGTGCCCATCACTGCCACCTGTATTGGAGTGTTAGCAGGTAGTGCCTATCACTGGTACCCACATAATATTTTTTTTGCTATTAGTGTCTATCACTGATACCCATTTTGGAGAAAAATAAAAAGTGCAAGCAAACAAACCAAGCCTTAATCCTACTAAGTAGGGTCGGCTGCATGAATTCTGCTACACCATTGTGCTCTATCATGGACCATATCCTCCTCAATTCCTAGATGAGCTATATCTTTCTTACAAGTTATTCACAAAGTCTTTTTCGGTCTTCCCCTACGTCTCCTATGTTGACTACTCTCTCTAAAATCTACTCACCCGACAGGCGCTTCTACTGATCGTCTTAACACATGACCTAACCACCTAACCACCTTAAGCGTGTTTCTCTCATCTTCTCATCAATATATGTTACTCCAATCTTCTCACGAATATGCTCATTGTGTATCTTGTCCATTCTAGTGTACCCACATATCTATCTTAACATTCGTATTTCTGCTACTCTCAACTTTTGCTCATGTTTTGGAGAAAAGAAAAAGGAAAAAAAAGGGAGATATTTTTACACGGTGTTGGTGAGTAAGGTTGAAATTGAAAAAAGTAGAATTGGATTCTGCTTGTTGCACAAAATTTATTATTATGGGTGTCCAAAAAATTTAGTGTGGGCTTACTCCTTTGTAGGATTGGGTGTTTTAATATTTGAAAAGAAGTTTTATGTTGATGTATGGCCAGCATTAATTTAAAGCTCTTTTTCTTATTTGTCTTTCCTTTTTTCCCTCTTTGTTAGCTAATACTCTAGCCTTATGTTACAAGCCAAAAGTCCTGCCTAATTTAAGTTGAGTCAATTGTCTACATTAGCGGAGAAATGTAAGAAGAGTAATCTATGGAGTGTTTAGAAAAATTTGAAGGGTTTGCATATCTTAAAAGTTATTTTTATATGGCTATGCACACACGTATACTGGAATTCATGTATAGGGATTTATTATCATTTGACTATTTTTCTTGATGGTTTGGTTCTTGGTTATTCTTGTGGACGATTGATGAGATGTGTTGAGTATGTTTGCGATTTATTTCTATGTTTTACTCAAGAACGATCAAAAACTAAGTGGGGTATTTGATAAACTCATAAATGTGGTATATATTTTTGTGTGTCATTTACCTCCATTTTAATGTAATTTGATCAACAATTGAGTATATGAGTTAAAATAGTTTATTTTGAGTTTTATTGTAGGGTTTGAGTGAAGAATGAGTTAAAATAGATCACAATATTGGGGAAAACGTTCGTTGGCGTAGAGCAAATCAGATATAGTTTGGAAGATCAAGCATAACTCTCTGATTCGACCTCCAATTGTTGTAATTTTGGATCATTTGGAAAGCTAAGGAAGATTTTACAATTTTTATGTTTTGAGTTTTCCAGGATTCTATAGGCATCTCATTCAAATTAGCAAAGTTAAAAAATATGCACCAGTGATTGCTTCGTTAGGTAGAATTCAACTTTGGAAGGACAAACAAGCAATAATTAACCACTACCTAACTTCCGCAAGTATACGGAGTTGATATTGGTATAGGATGAGTGGGTATCGTCCCATAAGGATTGTTGGAAGGCAACTACCAAGATTTACGGATATTTGTGTAGTTAAGCAAAAGTATCAAACAATGGATGGTGAAACTATTCTAATAAAAACCATAATTAAATGAAAGCGATAAAAACTTAATTTTTGGCTAGATTAACTGAAAAGCAAGTAAATGAAAATAACCAATTACGCTATTGAGAAACTAATTAATCTATTCTAGTGAAAGCAAGTAAAGGAAAGCACTTAATTCTAACCTAAATTAACCAAATTAAGATTAAATTTAAAAGCAAGCAAATTACCCAATTAAAAGGACTACAAATAAGAAACCTTGAAGACAAAAAGCATCCATTTCTAAACTAGAAATTGGAAAGAGTTAAATTTGAAATCTAAGTGTTTTTGGATTTTTGATAATAATGGAGAAAGCCCACGAGGAATTAACTAGAAATTAATGCAAGAAATTAAGAATTCTTAACTAGAAATGCAAGAAATTATCAAGAACCCTAATTTTCCTAAGAAACCCTAGATTACAAGTAAAGAAATTCTTACTAAATTAGACTAGAAAGCGAATAAAAATTATATATCTACGAGAATCTTGCAATTAACCCACTACGATTATCTAATCAAAATTCAAATTTGACAAGAAATTAAAAGAAGATCTAAGAGACAATTAAAGAGAAAATTCTATTAAAGAAGAAAACTTGGGGTTCAAGATATCCTAACAATCCTAAAATCTACTAACTATCTAGTACCAATTCCCTCCTCTACTTCCTATTTTTAAGTAGCTTAAATAGTGTAGTGTTACACAAGGCAAAAATCAGAAATTGTTGGCTAAAAGTTTACAAAATTTCCCTTACAACTTAACCCTCAGCGAGTCGAGATCATGATATGGAAAGTTTGAGATCGTGATCTCGAATCTAATACATTTAAAGCATTTTCCCAAGTCGAGATCGCGATATGGAACAATTGAGATCGCGATCTCGACTCTCTTCCCAGCATTCTTCATTTCTTCCATTATTGTAATTTGGTCCTTTGAGCTTTGTTCATTCCAACTTCCAACCTCGAATTTTAACCTGCATAATCATTAATTAACACCATTAAGCAATTAATTAAACTAGAAATTTAATAAAAAACTTATCATATTTAATCAAGAACGGAAATTCAAATTCATATGAAAGAAATTAACTAAAATCTTCAATTATTCACACAAAATTCGTGATTTAAACTATCAAAATGCTATAATATAGAATGAAATAACTCTAGTTTACTAGAGTTATCAACCAGCAAGGAGCGATTCGGACACAATTTGGTATATGGACCATAACATTCGTTTTGGAGCTTCAATGGAGGTGATTCAAGTTGTTTTGGCAAGCTAAGACCTAGAGCTACAACTTTCTTGTTTTGAATTTTCCCAAATTCTGCCCGTGTCATACAAAAAAATGAAGATGAAATGAAGCCACCTTACTGGACCCAATGCCTAGGCGCAGTCCAGAAGGGCCACTTTACCTAACTGGAAGTAGCACCCAGGCGCCGTCGATGAACAGGTCATGTAAGATGACGTATTTTGTAAGAAAAGTCCTCCCATGGGCCTATCTGACCGGTTACTTGGAAAACCGTGTACTTATCATCCCGGAGCCCCAAAACCTAAAAATATCTATAGATACACCAAGAGAAGGAGAAGAAATCATTGATCATCATCAGCCGTCATTAGTTTTTAGGTTTTCAATAGTTAGGTCAATAATTTATCCGTAGGGTAGATTTTTTCAATTCTTCGTGCAAGAATTTCATTATGTTGTCAAGAATTCAAGATTTGACAATCATCAGCATTAGTTCTTGCTTCAATTACTGAGTTTGATTTATTTTTATACAATTTAATTTTCATTTTTACTACATTCATATTCTTTAATTATTGTTCTTCTTTTATTGCCTTTAAATTCTTAATTACTTCCATAGTTTAGTAGTTAGGGTTTTACTTAATCGTTTTTACTTGCTTTCGTAATGTAGATTAATTTAAATTTTTGTTTTGAATTAAATTCTCGCAAGTAGGATAGATTGAATTATAGTTTTTAGTTAATTATCTTTAATTGCTTTTCGTAGGGTTATGATTTTACATTCTTGTCTTTAGTTTTGTTGGTCCCAAAACAATCTAAGAGGGAGGGTGAAATAGGTTGTTTAAAAAATACTTTGAGAGATATTGAGATTTTCTGATTGAATGCAGATATACAAATAACAATAGAACTGTAAAGTAAAGAGAGGAATAATTAAACAATTAATACTTCCAAGCTAGCAAGCTTGAAGTATCAAATCTCTTGAATGCTTCACACACTTGGTGAGCCAATAATCTTTGCAAAGTTGGGAAGTTCTTGCTCACACTAAAACTCTTTTAGTTGAGCCAAGAATCTTACTTACAACCAGACTTTCATACAAGATTATCACTCCACTCAAAGTTGAATTTACACTCACAATTGCACACTAATACAACAAAGCACTTTAGTCAATTTGCACTTAAATTACTCTTTTCTAAGGCTTGTATTCAATGTATTAGATGATTTTTTCAGGTTCTTAAAGAACCTATTTATAAGAGCAATAAATAGTGGTTTCAACTAAGCTTCCTAACAGCTAAGTAATAAATGCACAAAAAATAGCCGTTGGGGTTTCGGACTCCGAGAAGGATTGAATGCGTCCGAGGCAGCGTCCGATCTTCTTTCAGTTTTGTTTAGAGGCTTCGTTCGGACGTCTGTGCATGCGTCTGGTCCTTCATCCGACAGAGATTTCGGACGGTCCTGAGTGTCCGAAAGAAAGGCAGTAGGATCCCATTCTTTCTGCCAGTTCGTTCGGACGATGCAATGCGTCCGAGGAGTTTTGACCTAGTTCGGACGGTTCTGTGCGTCCGAAAGATCTGTTCCTGCAAAAGCTTATTTTACAGAGTTAAGTGTTTATGTCATCATCAAAATAAGGTTTGGAAAACATCAATCTCTCCCTTTTTGATGATGACAAACCTCAATTGGATATGACTAATTAATTTGCAATAATTGGATATCAATCATCAACATATCAATCATATCAAAGCACAATATAACTTTGGATATCAATCATCAACATATCAATCATATCAAAGCTTATAATAATAGAACTTTGGATATCAATCATCAACATATCAATCATATCAAAGTATAATAATATAACTACTCCCCTTTTGACATCAATCAAAAAGACTCCCCCTTAGAACAAGCACGTAGTTTGATAAAAATAAAACAAGTTTAATACATCCAACTGAAAAGTTTAATGGTGCTAGAGTCAAGGAAATACACAACCAAGCCACAGAACTGCAGAAAAACAAAAAGAAATGCTGAAAAACAAAGTACAAATAGGAAAAAGAGCTAATGTGAGTCATTGCGCTTCTTGGAGCGCTTTTCAGTCTTTTGTCGTTTGGATGGAACATCTTCAGCGGTGGCTTCACTGTCATCTTCCTCTCTGGTACGACGTTGCATTATGAAGTCAAACGTGTCGTCAACATCTTCATCATCGTCGTCATCATCATCGGCAGCTCCTGGAGCAGCTTCTGCATTGTCATCACGGGTGTGTTCATCTTCAGGTTCATCACTGTCGGAAGATGACTCAAGTGGATCATAATTGGGACTGAAGATTAGCAAATTGAACCTGAGCCGAAGCAGACATGCCAAGACTGAGTGGCTCTTAGAGAATCATTTGACGAGTTTCAAGTCGTTTTAACTTTCGATTGGTGTGACATTGAAATGAACTGACTTGAGTGCTCAGAGAGGTGAGAAGGCCGCAAATATGTGAAAGAGATGGTTCAGAAGTAGATGGTCCAAATGTAAGTGGAGGTGGTTGAGGAGTAAGAGAATGAGGAATAGCAAAATCAGAAGTGGAGGCATGGGATTGGGACTGTGCAATATCAAAGGCTGCCTTAGTTAGCCATTGATCATTGAAAAAACGGAGGCCTTTGCGTTCAATGTAGGATTTGTTAAAATAGGGAGGATATTGTTTGTTTTCGCTGAAAGGAATGTTGAGGAAATCAAAAATTTTAGCGAGAAATTTTCCAAAAGGAATGTTGCATCGAGTATTAGTAAGAAAGAGTTCCCATAGAGAACAAAAAAGACACCCAAAGTCAAGAGGAATCGACCCTTGAAAACACAAAAGAATAAGTAAAGTTGCATTTTGCCGGGCTCAGTACGATGCCCGTCAGTTGGTAATAACAGATTTGTGACAAGGGTGTACAAAATATTGAGTTCAGGAGCGAGCAATGTAGTTTTGGCTTCTGAGGCCTGTTTAAAATGGATGTTAAAAATAGCTCTAACTTCATCAATATCAAACTGAGTACCATCAGCGGGCCATTTGTCTATATGAAAAGAAATAGGAAAAAGCAGTGGGGTTTGAGTATTCACATTCAAAAATGTCTCTTAACGATCTTGATTGTCTAAGATTCTTTTGTGTTTTCAAGGGTATTCCTCATGAGGTCTCTTATACACAGATTCGCCTGAACTGAAGCAATGTCATGATAAACAGGTAAATCAAGATGCACAAGATGACCCCAATTTTGTTTTTCAAAACAAGATTTGATAATGGGAAGATTATATTTATCAAATAGACTAGAAGAAGCAGGACGTTGAACGATTAGTTCTGTAGATTTACTTAAAAGGGAAGTATACCGTTCGGATGCCTTGGCATCGATAAATTTGGATAGAATTGGAGTGGTGGAGACTTGAGGATTGGCTGATGATTCTCCTCATACTGGAGCCTTCCCTTTAGTTTTTCGACCCCGATTTGCGGTAGAGGAACCGCCGCGAGATTTCACCATTGTAATAGAAGAAGAAAAAATTGAAAAATTGCGAGAATGGGTGAGATTTTGAGGAAATGAGATGGTGGATGGGGGAAATTAGATGTGATGTAGGTGATAAGGGCTATGAGTAGGATGATTTTCCAATCAATTTTGGAAAAGAGAGTGGAATTTGGAGGGGGTAGTGGAGAGAAAAAATTTCGCCAGAGGGTTTTCGGGGGAGGTGGTGAGTCCAAAATGGGGAAGTCCGATGGTTTTAATCGAACAGGGGCACCTGTCGGACGGTCGAACGTTTGGTATGCGTCCTATGAAGCGTCCGAAAGCCGAAAAATAGACGGCCGAAGGAGGAGCCAATGCGCTTATTCAGAAGTTCTTTCAGACGATGGTGCGCGTCCGGAAGATTTCCAGAGAGTTTGGTAAAAAAGGAAAATAATGTTCGGACGCTCATGAGCATCCGAGAAGAAACATAGGCTTTTGGACGATCCAGATCGTCTGAAAGAAAAAATTGTTCGGATGAATAAGTGCGTCCGAACTATGAACCTATGCCAGATTTGTTTGTAAAATCCCCAAACATTTTCTCAACAATTCAAAGCGATCTAGAACTAAGGGTTTTGTAAAAATATCAGCTAATTGATCTGAAGTAGGCACAAAATCAACACGAATTTCCTTTTTACAAACAAGGTCTCTAATGAAATGGTGCTTAACATCAATGTGTTTGGTTCTTGAGTGCATAACAGGATTTTTTGTGAGCTTAATTGCACTAGTGTTGTCACACAATATAGGAACACAATCAAAAAATACACCAAAATCTTTCAGAGTATGTTTCATCCAAATAAGTTGAGCACAACAATTTCCCGCAGCAATGTATTCGTTTGGAGCTTCAGCCTAGAAAGGGAAATAGAATTTTGTTTTTTGCTAAACCAAGACACAAGACAATTTCCCAGAAAATAACACATACCACTGGTACTTTTTCTATCAATTTGACATCCAGCAAAGTCGGCATCAGAATAACTAATTAAGTCAAATGTAGAGGACTTTGGATACCACAGACCGAAATCCATTGAACCCTTTAGGTATCTAAAAATCCTTTTAACAGTTAATTGCTTTTCGTAGGGTTAGATTTTACATTCTTGTCTTTAGTTTTGTTGGTCCCAAAACAATCTAAGAGGGGGGGTGAATTAGGTTGTTTAAAAAATACTTTGAGAGATATTGAGATTTTCTGATTGAATGCAGATATAATAATAACAATAGAATAGTAAAGTAAAGAGAGGAATAATTAAACAATTAATACTTCCAAGCTAGCAAGCTTGAAGTATCAAATCTCTTGAATGCTTCACACACTTGGTGAGCCAATAATCTTTACAAAGTTGAGAAGTTCTTGCTCACTCACACTAAAACTCTTTTAGTTGAGCCAAGAATCTTACTTACAACCACACTTTCATACAAGATTATCACTCCACTCAAAGTTGAATTTACACTCACAATTGCACACTAATACAACAAAGCACTTTAGTCAATTTGCACTTAAATTACTCTTTTCTAAGGCTTGTATTCAATGTATTAGATGATTTTTTCAGGTTCTTAAAGCACCTATTTATAAGAGCAATAAATAGTGGTTTCAACTACTTCCTAACGGCTAAGTAATAAATGCACAAAAAATAGCCGTTGGGGTTTCGGACGTCCTGAAGGATTATACACGTCTAGCATGTGTATCTTCTTTCAGTTTTGTTGAGAGGCTAAATTTCGGACGTCCGTGTAAATATGCGTCCGGTAACTTCGTCCAAATCATTGTACATTTAATACTTAGCCCTGAGCGTCCGAAAGAAAGGCAGTAGGATCCCATTGTCTCGCCGTTCGACGATGCAATGCGTCCGATGAAGTTCTGACCTAGTTCGGACGGTTCTGTGCATCCAAAAGATCTGTTCCTGCAAAAGCTTGTTTTACAGAGTTAAGTGTTTATGTCATCATCAAAATAAGGTTTGGAAAACATCAAGTTTAATTTCTTGCAATTAAATTTCGTTTAAGTTTAGTCAAAAAATGTTGATTATTTCGTCTGACTAATAGATAGACTTGTGAACCTAGTAATTGTTCCAATAATTCTCGTGCGAACGGTCCTTACTCATCCTATATACCAACTCACCTTGCGAGTATGTGGGAGTTGATTAGGATAATTAACGTTTTTTTTTATTATTACTTGTTCATTTTCCTCAAAACCTAATCAATATTCTACTAAACATTACCTTAGTTTCATTTTGGTCCAGAACCACTATTTGTTTCGTTTTGCCTTCCAAATGCTAAAATCGTTACTTCTAACCTTTTGTCAATTTTAGGTGTTAAATTTAACGGATCCAGGGTTATATTTGTCATACTACAAGTTTGAGTATCATTACTTTAATTTTAGCATAAATTGGCCACTTACACCCCCTGTGGTTTGACCATTTTCAACCTTACCCCCTTGTGGCGTAAAAACCTAAAAATACCCCCCTTGCGCTTTTGGTTTGAGTGTCCAATAGATTAAAAACTACTTCATTAATAGACCTGTATGTTTGGTAAGTTATACCCTTGTATTTATTACTCTCTACTAAATATTATATTATTTTTTTAAAAAAAAAATGAAACAATACAAATCAAAAATTAAAAATAAAAAGGAAAAATGTATACATGGAATGAGAAAAAAGAAAAAAAAATAGAAAAGAAATAAGAATAAAAGTAAGAAAAATTGAAAAAATATTTTTTACACGAAATAAAAAAACCATAATAAAAATAAAATAAAAAAGAAAAACAATTAAAAATTATTTAAATAATTTAAAAATTAATTGAATGAAAAAAATAAAGAATGGTTATGTGGTGGTTGGTAGAGAGAAAGATGGTGGGGTGGGTAGAGGGATGGGCTAATCAGGTGGAATGGGGTTTATAGGAATAGATCAGAGTGGTGTTAGGGAAGGGGCTGGGATGGCGGGATGGGGTTCAGATCGGGGTAGGTATAGGGGAGATAAAGTGGGTGGCCTAAGGAGGACTGGCAATTCGGGTGGTAGAGAGATGAAGTAAGGTGGCAGGATAGGGTGAAGAGCCTGAGAAGAAATTAGATCAAAGTAGGGATGGGTTGGTATGGGGTTATGGAATTTTGGGAATGGGGTGACAGGATTGGAAAGTGGGCAGTGGAATTGGTAGTGGTTGGTTGAGAGTGGTGGTGGTGGTAGCAAGCGGTTCGAAAGATGGAAGAGGAGAAGAAATTGGGGTGGGAGGGCCTGGGGAAGATGGGATAGGATAGGCCAGGGGCGGGATAGGGGTGGGAATGGGATTGGTGGTGGTTAGTTGAGGATGCCAGTGGTGGTAATAGTGAGGAAAATGATAAGTGCCTTCTTATTTGGCCCTAAAAATTTTATTTAATTCTAATATACCCCCCAATTTAGTTAAGAATTTGATTGATCTAAAGTAAATAAATTTAAAGGGGTATTTTGGGTAGATAAGAGTTAGAGTTTCAAAATTTTCATGAATAAATACACATTTAACGTGCTTGTCAGTCAATCTCTGTAATAGGAGGTATTTCCGTCCCTTGGACACTTAAACCCAAAACACAATGGGGTATGTTTAGCTTTTTAAACCATGAGGGGATATGTGGCAAACGGTAAAACCATATAGGGTGTAAATAGAATTTACACTTAATTTTGAGGTTAAAAGTACAACATTTTAAGCATAAAGAACAACTAAAAAAAAAATTTCCTTCCCTCTCCCATCAGCCACCCTCCTTTCTGTCTCCTCTTCTATTCCCTTTTCTTCCTTCCTATTAACCTAATCCCTTCCCAATCAGGCCCCTTCCCTTTTCTCTTTATTTTCTCTAATCAGCCCTTCCTTTCTCCTCTCCTGTCACTTCTTCATCCATCTACCTCTTCATTTTCTTTCGTCATCAATGCTCGCATTCCCCAGTCTTTCCCCTACCCTCTTCTCGACTCGCTTTCCCGTCAACCATTCCCTTTTCCTTCCCCTCTCTTCTCCTATCAACTCGCCTTTTCTTCCCCTCAACTCCCCTTTCCTTCCTTTTCTACCTATCTCTTGTCCGCTTGCCTCCCTCTCCCAGATGCCATTTTTATTTATGCTCACAAAATTTGATTTTTTTTTTTTTTGCAACTATTATATTCATACTTTTTCTTTAGATCTATTGTTTGTTTATTTCAGGGAATATGTGAAATGGGATTTTGATGTAGAATAAAAATGGTCTATATATTTTTTGTTTGCTAATTGATTGTGTTCCATATTGTTAAATTTGACGATGGTAGAGAATGATTGGTGCTTTTGGTGGGAGATAGAGTGATGTGAATGGGGCAGTGGTGGGTTGGGTAAGAGACAGAAACGAAGGGAGGAGAGGAAAAGGAGAGGAAGGATTTTTGAATTGTACCTCAAGAATAATAAGTTGTACATTTGATTTTAAATTTAGGATATTGATGAACAAAGTTTTGTTTGGTAATCAAAATTATAAAATGACAAATATTACACTGGATGCATTAAATTTAACACCTAAAATTGAAGAAAGGGTTAAAAGTATACACTTTTAACAGATTGAGGGTCAAAACGATTTAGGAGCCGTTGAAGTTTTATACCCTATGTAGTATATTTACAACTTAGGATGTTCGAAAGAAAACAAATATATTTTCTCACACGTAGTTATTGTATTCAATCACTTTCAACAACTCTATTTTTATTTATCTCCTCTTCTTTATTTCAATATATCGTTTTTACAATATGCTCATTTTGCCCTTTTTTTTAGAGCATGAATAACGTTTTTTTTTTACGTAAGAATAACATATACTTCTAAACCAAAGTTTACAAACAAGTGTTAATGAACCAGTCTTACAAAATATCCCTACACAAAGCCTTGATCAGGTAAAATGGTGGCTTATTCATGTTTCTTTAGCCAACATATCGACACCTTCATTTCTTTCTTTGCTTTATAGAAGAAATTTGGACATATTGTCATCATGTATGATGAGCTCGCTATAGCCATCACCAGGTTATTCCTTTTATGTTCTGTTGGAATACAAAATTATGCATGCTAATTACATTATTAAGTGCACTAATAAGACAAATAATAAAGTGATTTGGGGGTGTTTGATAACCTCATTAAGTATTTACATTTAATTCTTTAAATGCATTTCATATTAAGTGTGTTAGATAATGAAATTCTTAGATCTTTGACTATAAGTGCCACTTAATTTCTATATAAAATTTTAAGTGAAAGTCTATCACTTAATTTGCTGAATTCTTTGCTAATAAAACAAAACTCACTCAATTTTTCTTTATTTCTCATCGTATACTTTTTTTACAAAAACAAACACACTCATCAACATACATTTGTACACACTATATTTATTCTCTCACACGTAAACACATACTTGAATAAACTATATTCATTCTCTCACACACAAACACATACTTGCACACACTATATTCCTTCTCTCTCACACATAAGGAAGAATAAACACACACTTGCATATATTGTATTTCTTCTCTCTCACACATAAGCACATACTTCACACATTATATTCCTTTTTTCTAATACATAAACACACACTTTTACACACTATATTCCTTTTTCTACACAAAAATACAGACTTACACACATTATATTCCTTCTATCTTACATATTAACATACACTTGTGCATAGTACCTCTCTCTCACACACACACACATACTCTATATTAATTAAACTATTTATTTGTATTAAAAATATAATAAAATGAACCTACTATAAAATATAATATCATATTATCATCAAATTATGTAATATGTACGAGATAAAATATTGCAATTTAGTATTGAACTTCAATTGATTATAAAAAAGACACAACTTTTTGAATTCAGCAAATTAAGACTTCAACACTTAATTTCCATAATTCAGACTTCAAATCCAGATTTAGTTTTATAAAAACATAGACTAAATGTATCATTGCCACAGAACTAGAATGTGTAGTCACCAATTCATATAATAAGTTCAATTCAATCTTGTGTGTCATTTGAGAAAATCAAAAAAAAAAAAATCTTTTCTCTAAATCTAAATTACTTTAAGTGTTCAAAAATAAATCAAAGATCATAAATCATACATGTAATTAAATCATAGTAGTTTAAAAATGAATTTTAAAATTGCAACTCAAAATTTAAAATACAGAATTCAAATAATCAGAATAATTCTATAAAAGAAAGTTTTAGGAAGTTGATTTCACCTAACAAACATACCTATGAAATCATCTAATCATACTGATTCAATCTCTAGACAAGATAGTTGAATTGACTACTCTCAAATCAATTAATCGGACAACACGACTAATTCATGTATATTCTCTTGAATAGAGGATAAAGTTAGTCATGGAATGTATTATCACGGAGTAAAACTCACAGATCAATTCAACACAGAATCAAATTGATTAACTAAGATCTTTTTACAAACAAAGCTTAGAACAAATCCTTGATCAAATATAGAAAAGCATTAAATATCTCTATAATACATACTTTCATGGAATAAAAGATAGAATCATTAATCATAAATCAAGTCATGGAAGGCAGTTTAAAGGTACATCAATCTCTAACTAAATGACCTACTCCAAAAATAAGTTATTAAAATACAAAATTGAAGTAAAAGACATCTTGAATTAAAATAATGTCTAAAACTAGTGAATCAAATGCTTAGAAGGTTCGAAGTTGCAAAGGGAATCGATACTTGGGACTCCTTACAGATATGGACCAAAATCCTCGAATAAGTCTTCCATGGTCTTCTAAGAATTTTCAAACTAATATAATAAAGCAATAAAATCTAATCATGAAAGCTAAAATCAAACTAATCTAAACTAATCTAATGAATTTGACTTAAACTATTCTGAAGCATAAGAACCAAGAAGAACATATAATTCTTCTTCTGAATGTATTTATTTTGGTCCTAATTTGTTATATTTATAGGTAATCATAACCTATATTTAGGGTTGGTTCTAGCTTTTAGGAGTATCTTTCAAAACAGGACCCAGGCACGAGCTTAAAATAGTAAAAAACACAAAGTTCCTTATTTTGCAATTAATCATAACATCGTGGTGCTTGAAAATGCCTTGACTAGAACGTGGCGACACTCGATTTCTAGAATCTCAGGAAATTTCGATGAATGCCGCGATGCTTAGATTAGTGTAAAAATGAATTTTGTGATGTTTGACAGCCAAAATCACTTCTCAAATTTCGCTCCTCTTCGCATATCCTTTACAAATCAAACCATCAAACCTTCCACCAACCTACAATACAGATAAACAACTCATAAAAATCACAAAAATACCTAAAACATAAATAATCACTAAAACATCAGAAAGCATGAAAATATAGCCAAAAATAATAGAAATATCGTGAAATCTAAACAAATGTAGATTGAAATGAATAGAAAATATTTATATTAAAGAGTTATCAGAAAACAAGACAACAACTCTAGTAGGTGTCAGAATGATTTGGTGCAGTAGCGCCAGTAGTGCTTCTGGTGCAACAGTGCTAATAGGACTATTTTTTTCCCATTTTGGTGCATGAACTTGTATACTTCATTTTGTTCTCAACTTAGTTTATAAAACTGACATAAAACTAAATATATAAGGATAATCATACAATAATGCGATAGATATAAGTTAGATAACTTGAGAGGCAGCAAACCTTATGAAGAGTCATAACTTTTCATGAAAGATTAGCATCTTTTCAAGTCTTGTACACTTGAAAACTTGTGTATATTCAGCAAAAGTATGCTCAAACCTTATGAAGAGTCATAACTTTTCATGAAAGATTAGCATCTTTTCAAGTCTTGTACACTTGAAAACTCGTGTATATTCAGCTAAAGTATGCTCAAATCTAGTAAAAGAGATTTAGCATGTCTTAAATATCAAAAGGGTGTTAACTTGAAGAAAAATGTGACATCTTTTTAAATAATGTATACCTAAAAGTCACAAACCTTCATTTGAAGGAGTGTAAGTTGGCTTTCCGAAGAAGGTATCACACTCCACTATTCAAAATAGATGACCTTTGATTTTTCATATTTTTTTGTCTATAAATAGATTACTTATGCAGTATACAATAAACACAATAAAAATATTAGATTTCTTTCTCCTTCTTAGTTCATACTTGTTCTTTAGATATTCAAGGATAAAACATTTCTATTGTTGACTACGTTTTGGCAAATCGTGAAAGTTTTGTAAGAATGAAATCTTCAAAATACTTTTATAGTGGGAAAAGGGAAACAGCAATTTAAGGACAAATATTATATACATCTGGGGCTGTTAATTTCTTACACGACAGGATAATATAGCAGAACTTAACAAGTTATGACATGACTCGAATTTTTTCGAGTCATTATGGGTAAACCCGTTTATGCTACGAAGGTAAATGGGTTTAGGTTAGGTCAACCCGTGGATTGTCACAATAACCCGTTAAGTTACAGAATGAACAGAATTTGTTGAAATGTTATCTCGATTATAATTTAATGTAGCATACTTTAAGATTGTAATTTTATATAATAGTTTTAATGTAAGATTATTAAATTAAAGATAATAACAATTTAAATACAATCTAAAAAATTCAATAAATTTAATAATATGATCTAAATTTCTAAGATAACAATGTAAGTAATAATAATTGTTTAAGTTATTAAATAATTAAAATTTAAGATTTTAATTCAAATGGATTGTAAGTATTTAACTTGTTGAATAGGTTAGTACATCTTTGGTAGGAGTAAACAGATTAAACATGCTAGACACAAAAATGATATGAAAATAAACGGGTCAAGCATGAACATGAAATGATAAGAAATTAACCCCACATGACACGACACAAATATGACACAATAAGAAATGTTTCTCACCTAATACGATACGATAATGACCCAATACGACCATTGTCACCATTACTTGCATCAAAGCCATTAAGTAGTATCTTCCAAACAAGTATTCTAGTTGTCTTCCACAAATTTTTGTTCATTTTACAATCCACGTGTTTTTCACTAACAATCTTAAACGTATTATTGTTTCTCAAATTGAGAAGTGAAGGCCAGACACTTATTATTATAATCAAAATGAAGGAAAATAAGTTTAAGTTGTGCCATTTTGATGGCAATAGTCTAAACTTCACTTGGTGGAAGGATAAAATCTTCTTGTCGCTGATGAGTTGACTATCTTTTATGTTTTGGATTATAAACATCCCAAACCTTCTCCACTAAATGTAAGAGCACTGATACTGAGAAGGCTTCGAATCAGAAGTATGACCAAGATCGGGTTCATTGTAGAGGATACATAGCATACACTCTCTCCAATTGGTTATATGATCTTTTTTATAGGAATGAAGATCTTCTAGAATTTTGGAAGGTTTTGAAGACAAAATGCACCAATAGAAAACCAGGTATCGATAAATTTATTTCAATGAAGTATTTTGAATTTAATATGATGGAAAATAGGTTATGCATATTTTCTATCTATTAATATTCACATACTTTTATCACTAACTAAATGACGCACCACAAGTATACATCGGGTGAAGTAGTAGTAAGTGAAAGTGGGTTGATCTCACGAGGATTGTTTGGTAAGTACCGATTATTTAGTTTGATTACTATTCAGATGATTAAAAGATGACGATATTTATTTGAACTAAACCTAAAAGATATTCGATCTATTGGTTCAATTAGTCAGATTAAAAGTCAATTCCTAATTTTAGCCTAATCTTGATTCCTCATGTCAATTAGGTCTATCAATCGACCTAGTCTAAACGTGAATTTCTCCTATCACTTAGAACAAACTAAATTTGTGTTGGTCCTAAAGCAACCTAAGAGGGGGGTGAATTAGGTTTCTAAAAATATTTTTAGAAATATTAAGATTTTCAAATAAAAACTGATATAATCAAATTAGTGAAATAGTGAAGTAAGAAACAGAGAAAATTAATCAGCCAATACTTCCAAGCTAACAAACTTGAAGTATCAATCACTAAAATGCTTCACACACTTGGTGAGCCAATAATCGTTACAAAGTAGGGGTATTCTTTTGCTCACACTAAAAACCTTTTAGTTGAGCCAGAATCTTACTTAAAACCTCATGCAGTTGGTGAAGAGCTTCGTTCGGACGTCCGTGCATGCGTCCGTTCCTTCGTCCGATAGAGGCTTCAGACGGTCATGTTCATCCATTTGGAAAAGCAGTAGGATTCTTCCTTCTGCCTGGTCGTTCGGACGGTGGAATGCGTCCGAGAAGCTTGACACAGTTCGGACGGTACAGTGTGTCCGAAAACCCTATCTCTAGCAAAACAAATAACAAACCTGCAAAAACTTGTTTACAGAGTTAAGTGTTTATGTCATCATCAAAATAAGGTTTGGAAAACATCAATCTCCCCCTTTTTGATGATGACAAACCTTCATGGAGTAATTATGTAAAAATAATTAGATATGACTAATCATTTTGCAATATAGATGACTACTCCCCCTTTTAACATCATCAAACAAAACTCCCCCCTGAGAATGCGCAAGTATTTCAACAGAAATGCATAAACCAAAGCTCAAATAAAAGAGACTCAACACAAAAAATAATTAGCACTTAGTTCAAGTATTCAACAGAAATGCATAAAAACACAATACTTAGTCCAAGGGAATACACAAAAGGGAAATCTGAGAGCAGTCCTAACTAAAAACAGAGAAGTGCTAAAAATTAAAAATAGATGTCAAAAGAACTAATTCGAGTCATTTTTCTTCTTGGAGCGCTTTTCAATCTTTTGGCATTTTGAAGAAGCATCTTCATCAGTGGCCTCACTGTCTTCCTCTTCTCCAGTGTGGCGTTGCATGATGAAATCGAACGTGTCGTCAACATCCTCATCGTCGCCTTCATCTTCATTGGCAACACCTTGAGTATTGGCATCTTCTTTGTCATCCTCATGAACATCCCCATCTTTATTGTCATCACTGTCGGAAGATGAGTCAAGTGGATATTGTGATTGAAGGTTGGCAAATTGAACCTGAGCCAAAGCAGACATGCCAAGGCTAAGGGCTTCTTGGAGGAATCACCTGACGAGTTTCAAGTCGCCGTTTAACTTACGATTTGTGCGACGTTGAAATGAACTGACTTGGGTGTTCAAGGAAGTGAGAAGGCCGCTGATATGAGAAAGTGAGGGTTCAGAGGTAGATGGATGAGGATCATGGAATGGTGGGGGTGGTTGAGGAGGAGGAGAATATGGAATAGCGAAACCAGAGGTGGAGCCCTGGGATTTTGAATTTTCAATGTCGAAAGCCACCTTAGTAAACCATTGATCGTTGAAAAACCGGAGGCCTTTTCATTCAATATAAGATTTGTTAAAATAAGGGAAAAATTGTTTGTTGCCGCTGAAAGGAACATTGAGGAAATCAAAATTTTTGGTTAGGAATTTTTCAAAGGAAATGTTTCTTCAGGTATCAGTAAGGAAGAGTTCCCACAGGGAGCAAAAAAGATACCCAAAGTCAAGAGGAATGCCCTTGAAAACACAAAAAAACAAGTACAGCTGCATTTTTTCGGGCTCAGTACGATGCTCGTCAGTTGGCAATAATAGATTTGTGACAAAGATGTATAACACTATAGATGTGAGAATGTTTAGTTCAGGAGTTAGTAAAGTGGTTTTGGCTTCTGAGGCCTGTTTGAAATTGGTGTTAAAAATAGCCCTAACCTCATCAATGTCAAATCTAGTATCAATAGCCGGCCATTTATCTAAAGAAAAGAAATAGGAGAAATCATGCGGATTTGAGACTTCACATTCAAAAATAGTGTTGATGATGTTAGAGGAAATCTCTAGATTGGTGCTGTTTACACGAGAAATTAAAGTGCGAACAGTGGGGCCTTTCCGAAGATTGGCGGTGAATTGAAGCACCATGTCATGATACACAGGTAAATCAGTATGCACTAGGTGACCCCAATTTTGTTTGTCAAAGCATGATTTGACAATTGGAAGATTATACTCATCAAAAAGACTCTGAGATGCAGGACACTGAACGATTATAGATTTACTTAGAAGAGATGTATACCGTTCAGATGCCTTGGCATCGATGAATTTTGGTAATGTTGGATTTGAGGAGGCTCGGGGATTTGCAGACGATCAGTTAAATGCATTATATCTCCACGCACTGGAGCTTCCCTTTTGTTTTGCATCCACGATTTGCTGTAGAAGAACCTCCGCGGGATTTAACCATGGTGAAGGAAGAGAAAGAAAAGGAGGAAAATTTTGATTTTTTGAAAGATTTGGGAGAATTTGATGAAATGAGATGGTAGATGGGGGAAATTAGATATGATAATGGTGAGAAATACTTTGGAGAAGATAATTTTCCAATCAATTTGTGGATAGAGGGAAGGAATTTGGAAGAGTTGTTGAGGGAGAAAAATTCGCCAGAGGGTTTTTGGGGGTGAGGTTGAGTCCGAAAAGGGGGAAGATGGACGGTTTTAATCAAACAGAGAGAACATTCGGACGGCCGAACATTTGGTGTGCGTCAGATGAAGGTCCGACAGCTAATGAACGAACGGCCGATGGAAGAGCCAGTGCGTCCGATGTTCTTTCGGACGAAGGTACGCGTCCAGAAGAATTTCCAGAGAGTTGGTGAAGAAAATGAATATTGTTCGGACGATTATGTGCGTTCTCGCATCCGAGGCAAATAGGAGTACTCGGACGATAGAAAGCGTCCAAAAGATAGTGTTGTTCGGACGATCGAGTGCGTCCGAACGAAGAAACTATTCCAAATTGATCTGTAAAATCCCCAAACATTTTTTGAGAGATTCAAAATGATCTAGAGGCAAGGGTTTTGTAAAAATATCAGCCAGTTGATCTGAAGTAGGCACGAAATCAACACGAATTTCCTTTTTACAAACAAAATCTCTAATAAAATGATGCTTAACATCAATGTGTTTAGTTCTAGAGTGCATAACAGGAATTTTTGTGAGATTAATTGCACTAGTGTTGTCACACTTTATAGGCACACAATCAAAAATTACACCAAAATCTTTCAGAGTATGTTTCATCCAAAGAAATGAGCACAACAATTTCCAGCAACAATGTATTCGGTTTCAGCCGTAAAAAGAGAAATAGAATTTTGTTTTTTGCTAAACCAAGACACAAGACAATTTCCCAGAAAATGACACATACCACTGATACTTGAGCTTTGAATTCTTTCTATCAATTTTACACCTAACAAAGTCAGCATCAGAATAATTAATTAAATCAAATGTAGAGGACTTTGGATACCACAAACCAAAATTCATACCTTTTAGATATCTAAAAATTCTTTTAACAGATATCAAGTAAGATTCTTTGGGGCAAGATTGAAATCTAGCACATAAACAAACAGCAAACATGATATCTGGTCTACTGGCTGTTAAGTAAAGTAGGCTTCCGATCATACCTCTATAGTGTTTTTCATCAACACCATTACCTCCTTCGTCTTTATCAAGTTTGGTTAAAGTGCACATAGGCGTACCAACTTGTTTGCAATCTTCCATTCCAAATCGTTTGAGTAGCTCCTTTGTATACTTGATTTGTGTAATAGATGTTCCTTCCTTTGTTTGATGAACATGTAATCCGAGGAAAAATTGTAACTTGCCCATCATACTCATATCAAACTCTTTTTGCATTAAATGTGAGAAGTCCTTGCACAAATTTCCATTAGTTGCTCCAAAGAAATAATATAATCAACATAAATTTGAACAATTAAAAAACCATTTAAATCTATTTTTGTAAAAAGAATGGTGTCAACTACACCTCTTTTGAATCCATTTTCTATCAAGAAACCACTTAATTTTTCATACCAAGCTCTTGGAGCTTGTTTCAAACCATATAAAGCTTTGGAAAGTTTGAAAACATAATTTGGAAGATTTTTATTTTCAAAACTTGGAAGTTGTTCAACGAAAACTTCTTGATCAATAAAACCATTTAAAAATGCACTTTTGACATCCATTTGAAATAATTTGAAATCATTGAAACATGCAAATGCGAGAAACATGCGATGGATTCTAATCTAGCCACAGGTGCAAAGGTTTCATCAAAGTCAATACCTTCTTCTTGAGCATAACCTTTTGCAACAAGTCTAGCTTTGTTTCTTATGATTTCACCTTTGTCATTTAATTTGTTTCTAAAGACCCATTTAGTTCCAATAACGGGATAAGAAGATGGTCTTTCAACCAAAGGTCCATACGTTATTTTTCTCAAATTGACTAAGTTCATCTTGCATGGCATTAACCCAAGATTCATCACCCAACGCAACATCTGCATGTTTAGGTTCAATGTGAGAAAGTAATGCACAATTACTATTCAAATGTTTATGAGAACGAGTAGTTACCCCATCGGATAGATCACCTATGATTAAATCTTGAGGGTGACTAGAGACGAATCTCCAAGCTTTCGGAAGATCTTTTGGAGTATCCTCATCCTTTTCATCATCTATTTGATGGTTGTTGATATCATTGCTTGATGTGATCTTTGTGAATAACGAGCTTTTCGAACTCCTTTAGAATACCTACATCTTCATCTTCACATAAATTCTTTGAGATAATATCATTAGTTTTATCAAATGTAACATGCACAACTTCTTCAATCAAGAGTGTTCTTCTATTGTAAACTCGGTATGCTTTCTTGTCACTAGAATATCCTAGAAAAATTCCTTCATCCGATTTTTTCTCAAATTTTTTCCAAGGTTTTCTTTGATTTTTAAAATAAAACATTTGCAACCAAAAACTTTGAAATAGCTCACAACGGGTTTTTTACAAAAAAGGAGTTCATAAGGAGTTTTGTTTAAAAAGGATCTTAATAAAACTCGATTCATGACATAACAAGCCGTGTTAACTGTTTTGGCCCAAAAGTATTGTGGTAAGTCGCATTCACTAATCATAGTTCTAGCGGTTTCTTGAAGAGTCCTATTTTTCCTTTCGACAACACCATTTTGTTGAGGGACTCTAACAACCGAAAATTCATGAAAAATACCGTTGTGATCACAAAAGTCGGAAAACGGATGCTGTGTTAAATTCGGCACCATTGTCACTTCTTAAACGAATGATTTTTAAATTCAATAAATTTTGAATTTTGGAAAACAATTTTACAAATTTTTCAAAAGCCTCATTTTTGTGAACAAGAAATAATACCCAAGTATACCTAGAATAGTCATCTACAATAACAAAGGCATCTTTGCAACCACCAAGTCTTGACTAGCATATTGAGTAGGTCCAAATAAGTCTAAATGCAACAATTCTAAAGGTTTATGAGTAGACACAAAATTCTTTGGTTAAAAAAAAACTTTGACTTGTTTGCCAAATTGGCAAGCATCACAAATTTTATTTTTCAAAAATTTTAGTTTTGGCAAACCTCTTACCAAATCCTTCTTAGCAACTTTTTCAATCAAATCCATATTAAAAGGATGACAAAGTCTTCTATGCCAAAGCCAAGGATCATCTATGGAAGCGGTAAGACATTTTACATTGCTATTGCTAATTTTATCAAGATGAATCACATAAACATCATTATGCCTAATGCCCTTGAATAAAACAACATGATTTTTTATCAAGGATAAGACCTTCATGCTTGTTAAAACAATACATATAAATTTTTGTCACAAAGTTGACTAACACTTAATAAATTATAGTTCAAATTATCAACAAGAAGCACATTCTTAATCAAGGTTTCATCATTTTTACCTACATCACCAATGCCTGTTGATTGATTTTGCTTTATTGTTATCTCCAAATGTGACTTTTCCACTATTTTTGAATATGAGATTTGTGAAGCGAGGAGCATCACCCGTCATGTGCCTTGAACATCCACTATCTATGAACCACTTAGCATTGTTGGTGATGTTATGTACCTACACAGTAAATCAATTGATAACTTTTGGTACCCATATTTTCTTGGGTCCATTTGAGTTAGTAAAATTGCTATCAATCCATGCAACTTCCATTCCAAGTTTTTCATTTTTTTTGACATAACACATATCTTAACATGTCCATGTTGTTGACAATATCTACAAATAATATTTTTATTTCCATATAAAGATGATTTTGATTTTACAAAACATAAGTCATCCCTTTTAAACATGATAAAATTTTTGTTGATTGATACATTTCTATTTCTTTTCATATCAACAACATTTTATTCCTTTCTAGTCAAGAGAATATTCAAATCATCCATTCTTTTCTTCAAAGAGGCTTGTTCTTCCTTGACATATCTTTGATCTCTCATGTATTCATTTCTTCAAGTCACGATTTTCTTGTGATAGCCTATTCTTTTCATTCACAAGTTTAGAGTTAGCATTCAATAGAGCATTTGATTTTTTGACTAATTCCTTATTTCTAGCATATGATTCCTTTAAGCTATCATGCAATTTCAAAATGAAAGCTTCAAGATCATCTTCATCATTTTCATCATTAGAGTCATAGTTAGAATTTACCTCATCATCTCCAATGGCCAGAAAGGCCATTTGTGCCGACTCCATTTCTTCTTCAACTTCTCCTTCGGAGTTGCAATCATCCCATGTGATTTGAAAGTTATTGAATCTAGGTTTTCTTCCTTCCTTCTTTTTCTTGGAAGGGCACTCATTTGTAAAGTGTCCGAGCTGACCGCATTCAAAATATTTTTTGTTTTGCTTCTTTATTTCATACCTTGTCTTTCCTTTGAAATTATTTGAATTTGTAGCTTCGCCTCTTCTCATTCTTCGTTTGTTGATGTAGTCAATGTTTAAGAAATTCTTTGGTGATGAGTGCAAGATCTCCTTCATCAAGATCTTCATCTTCCAGATTGATGGAGCTGTTTTCATCTTCTTCTTGAGAGGTCTTTAGAGCAATGCTCCTTCTTGGCCTTGCTTCTTCATCATCCACTACTTTGGGCTTCAACTTCAATTCATAAGATGTAAGAGAATTGATTAGCGATTCAATAGGCATTGAATTTAAATTCTTGGCTTCCTCTATAGCAATTGTTTTGGCATCCCATTCTTTGGAGAGAGCATTTAGGATTTTTCTATTTTTTTTCACCCAAAGAATACTCCTTACCCAAGGCTTCAAGATCCTTAATGATGTCATTGAACCTACAATACATTTTGTCAATATTTTCATGTGGTTCCATCTTGAAGGATTCATACTTGGTAACAAGTAAGGATTTCTTTTGCTCACGAACATCGTCACTCCCTTCATGTATTTCTTTCAATTTATCCTAGATTTCTTAAGCCGAAATACATCCCTTCACACGCGAGTTGATTCATTTGCATCCAAGGCGTTATATAGCACGTTCATGGCTTTTGTGTTTAATGTCAAGTTTGCCTTGTCTTGTGGAGTGAGCTCATCCCTTGTCTTTTCTCTTCTTCTATTTTGTGATCATCAATGATAGTAGCTTCAAACGGACCTTCATTAACAACATACCATAAGTCAATGTCAATAGATTGCAAAAAGATTTTCATCCTATCTCTCCAACTAATAAAATTTGTCCCGTTAAATATAGGGGGCCTAGTAACGGATTGACCCTCAAAAAATAGAGCATTGTTGGTTGTCATCTTATACTTTTCTCAGAAGCAATTTAAGCAATAAAATGAGACCAATGCTCTGATACCAATTGTTGGTCCCAAAGCAACCTAAGAGGGGGTGAATTTGGTTTCTAAAAATACTTTTAGAAATATTAAGATTTTCAAATAAAAACTGATATAATCAAATTAGTGAAATAGTGAAGTAAGAAACAGAGAAAATTAATCAGCCAATACTTCCAAACTAACAAGCTTGAAGTATCAAATCACTAAAATGCTTCACACACTTGGTGAGCCAATAATCTTTACAAAGTAGGGATATTCTTTCTCACACTAGAACTCTTTTAGTTGAGCCAAGAATCTTACTTACAATCTCACTTTCGTACAAGATTATCACTCCACTCAAAGTTGAATTGTACTCTAAACTGCACACTAATACAACAAAGCACTATAGCCAATTTGTACTAAAATTGCTCTTCTCTAAGGCTTGTATTCAATGTATTAGATAGATTTTATAGAATATCAAAATAGTTATTTATAAGAGCAATAATTGTGGTTGCAACTACTTCCTAACGGCTAAATAATAAATGCACAAAAAGTAGCTGTTGGGGTTTTGGACGTTCGAGATAAATGGGATGCGTCCGACACTGCGTCCGATCTTCATGCTGTTGGTGAAGAGCTTCGTTTAGATGTCCGTGCATGCGTCTGTTCCTTCGTCCGATAGAGGCTTCGGAGTGCAGTCATGTTTGTCCGTTTGGAAAAGCAATAGGATTCTTCCTTCTGCCTGGTCGTTCGGACGGTGGAATGCATCTGAGATGCTTGACACAGTTCGGACGGTACAGTGCGTCCGAAAACCCTGTCTCTAGCAAAACAAATAACAGACTTGCAAAAACTTGTTTACAGAGTTAAGTGTTTATGTCACATCAAAATAAAGTTTGGAAAACATCAATTTGGTTATCTACCGATGGAGTTCTAAACAACTAACTAGGTGAATTAGACTGTCAAGATCAAATTCTAACCTAATCCAATCACTAATCTAGGTTAATAATAAAAGTCTAACTTCCGTTCTCGTATTACTTAACCGAACAAGTGGAAAAGTTGTCAATTCCCCGAATTAAGTTTTATAGTTCACACTAATTTCTACGGTTATATGATAAATTGCATTTCTCTATGGGTAGGTTCTCTACTGGCCAACCAAATGGCCAGGAATAGTTGGCTAGCACCAAAGTCATGCTGGCATCCTGGATGAGCTACCAAGTTTGTTCTCTGCTAGTTTTGCCGTGCACTTCCAATTTGATGCTTTCCTATCCAAACCATACATAAAACACTCTACATAGTAATTAATACTAAGTTAACACTTAAAACTAAATAAAGAACTCACTAATACATAAAAGAAAAAATACACGAGAATAAACACATTAACCCTAACATACTAATGCTTTGAGCCTTGTGTTTATTTCATAAATGCTTTGGTGTTGTGAATCACTTTTGGCTATTCTTGGTTTGTTTAGTGATACTGATAGAATTATGTGAATCCTTATGAATATGATGGTTATGTGAAATGTATAGATAAACTTGAAACTTGGTTTTAGGATTTGGTAATGAAAATTCTATCTATTGGTACATTTCTTTGATAAGTTTAAGTTGATTTTGAGGGAATTTTTATGAATGTTTGTTGTAACTAGCTTCTGGATGATCTTGGTTGTTGAGTACCTTTTGAATCTAGTTGGTTAGTAGAGAATTGGGCACAATGTATAATCTTTGTATTGTGTTAAACCCATTACCATTATGGTTTTTCTTTCATTATTTGTTTGAATCCCATGAAGTTCCAATGACTCTTTTTTGGTGTAACCATGTTGCTTGAAAAAGGAAAGATTTTTATTATTCATGTTCTTAATTGCTTTACATTTGTAGATTTATTCGAATTTGCTCATTGCTTAGTATTGTGTTGAGTTCATTGTTGGTAATTTTCATAATTTAAGGTAAAGCATAACTTTTGAGTTGAAATTGTATTTAAGTAATTACTCTACAAACTTTTTCCCTAATTTCTCGTAGGATCGATACCTTACTCCCACTCTATAACAGAGACCTCATGTACTTGTGAATAGGAGACTGGGTTAGTTCGAATTCAGTCAACTTGGGTCACACTAGCAGTGAAGAGTGACATCTTTTGAGGTATGGTAGGTGTCTTAGATCCGAACTAAATCCAAGGATGTAATTATGAAGCTTTCTTTTTGATAGCAGGAAGATCTGAAGAGTGAGACAGGAGTAAGCAAAGTACTCCTAAAAGTCCCAAAAGAAGGAATTTCAAAAAGTCATCTAGTCAAAGGGGCAAAGCAAATTGGACTTCTTGAAGCACCCAAATGTGTTCAGAGCCCAAATCATAATCAAACGGAAAGGCAGTGAACGTACCTTTTTTGGCCAAACTGGTTAGAACTGTTGAATGTCGCAGACTTGTTCTATGAAGAAGCCATTGAGTATTGCTTGATTAAAGGATGAAAAGTGCTTGATTAAAGGATGAAAAGTACCAAAACGTAATACCTACATATTTTTTGTTAATTTGATACTCTTAAAATAATTTATTAATGTCTATTGTTGAGTTTAATGATCAATTTACCCTTCCTAGTCCTAGTGTGACACTTGAACCTTTTTCCAATCATTCTACTTGGACTTTTTCAATTATTTCATATAGATTTGTCCAACCATTCCACAATTATTAATGTTTATTCTCATCTTTAAATGACATGCATAGGCATCTCTTCTCATAATGTCTAGTGACCATTCTATCCTTCTTAGTTCTTATTTTAGTTTTGGGGCAGCAAATAGAATAAGATTGAAATTGAGGGGATAAAGTGCAATTTTTGAAATTCAGCCCCTACAAATTATGATAAAATCCTTCATTGCTTCTTTCTGATACCAAAAAATAAGCCTCCAAAACCTTTTAATCCTTCCAACCTTTTTCTCATTTCCTGAAATTTTAGCCAGGAAACTTGTTGATTGTGGTTATTTGAATGCCCAATGGTTTTCCTAATTCAACATTTCAGCTTATTAGTTGAGTTTTTATACATTTCTTGAAGTAGGGTTTGTAAGTTCTTTGTCAAGAATCAAAGTGCCAAAATTTTCTTGTTAATTATTGATTCTTGTTGTCGAAATGTTCTCTATTTTGTCTAGCCTTGATTTATGAATAAAACACTTCTTAACATGAGATGTAAGGGTGCTTAGATTTGGGGAGTTGCTGGTTGGACGAATTTCACATGTTTTTGGCATTTAATACATCCTAAGATTTTGGTGTTTAATCACACTTTCACTTGCCTAGTATTTCCACAACTTATGCCTACATGTTTTAACACTTATTTCTAAGCATTTGGAGTGATTTTCTGTCATTAAATTGAGCTTCTTCATGGTTGGACTTGAGTAACTAGTTGGCTTGTTCATATCCACCTAATAGCTTGGTCGTGTGCACCAACTAGCTTGAGCATCCAAAAGCGAGTAATTTGACATGTGAACAACCTATTTTCATTGAAGTGTACATGTTCATGGCAACCAGAGCAAGTCGACAAAAGTGATTTATAATATTAGAAGAAAAGACTTAGAGGTATGAGGGTTGTAATGGTTATCACTAGAACTAGATGAGTTTGATCCAGAGTTAGGGAGATAGGTTGAGTTGACGGAGCTTCAAGTAGGTGATCTTCCAGTAGGACACAAAGAAAATCAAGGGTGAAATGAGAGAGAATTCCTATAGCAGTGATCGATTAATCGAAGTTAGCAGCAATAGTAAGCGAATCGAGTTGTCCATACCACCATTCAATCAGTTTCACCTAATATAGTATCGAATTCATCGTAGCAACCAGGGGCAAAAGATGTTGGCCACTAGCATAAACCAATGAGAAGAATGGAATCCTAGCCTATGATGGAAGATCAAATCTCGATGAGACAAAGAAGTAGCAAGAAGAAATGCAAGAAATTTTGGTAATATTGGTAATTCTGAATGAACTTAAAGTTAGGGTAGCGAAGCCTTACTTGATTAGAGAAGCTTCTATATAGTGGAAGAGAGAATTTTTTTGTTCTTAAGTTGAACCCAATCACATAGGAGTTTATTAGATGAGCATTTCTGGATTACTTTGAGTCCTTGGTGTTTTGGACAAGAAAGAAATATGAATGCGATACATTACTGGAGAACAAATTTGGGAAAGTTCGGTATGCTTCACCGTTTAGTTCTTAGTGATGCTATTTGGGTTTACCTATTCCCTTGAAACTTTTACGGATCTGATGAATAGGGTACCCAAGCCCATAAGATAGATTTTTGATAGTGGTCATTGATGACATTTTAGTATATTCACTAACTGAGGAAGAGCATAAAGGATATCTCAGCAGAGTATTGTGAACTCTGAGGGAAAAGAAGTTGTATGCCAAGATTGACAAATGTGAATTTTGGCTAAAAAATGTAGTATTCTTAGGGTATATCATTTTAAAAACTAGAGGATCAGTGGACCTTAAGAAGAATGAGATGATTTTTGATTTTCTGAAACCAACAAATATGACAGAGGTTCGCAGTTTGGCAGGTTATTACAAGAAGTTGGTGGAAGAGAATACTTCATCTAACTATCTTATGCTAGACCAATTACATGCGAATTCTTTGGTCGAGCTTTCTTGAACCACTTTTACTTCTTGTCACTTTAGAAAGGAAAGAAACGGGTTTTAAGAGCAATCGATGAGGACATTGATGAGAAAGTTGTGTATACTCCATTTCAGGGTCCAAGGACTTATGACACCCCTAGCTTATGTGGTTCAGCTACCACCGTTACTGGTGCCTCAGGTCCACAATTTCAGACCAGCACCACCATTAGTAAGGCCTAAACCATCATCATTTGTTGCTAGCCCTTTTACTGTCATCAGAAACATGATATTCCTACTTAATCCTATACCAGCTTAGGAGACCACCTGGAATTCCTGAATGTATATTTTGTCATAAGCATTATTTTGGGGAACATAGATGAAAATTTGAAGCATGTCTATCTTGTAACAGTTTTGAGCACAGAAACAGAGATTATCTAATGGTGAGGTAACCACAGTAGTAGGATTTATGAGAGAAAACTATTAGTGACACTCAAGGGATGCATGGGTCACACTAAACAATGATAGGCATTGTTCTGATTCAACATGGTGCTTATAGTAAGTCATCTAATTGTGACATTATGTAATCATGCATATGTTGAAGATTATTTGGGCTTGGAACATGATACTTTACTAACTTAATTCTCATTAAAAAGTTAGAATAGTTAGCGACAAAACTGTTAAATTAAGATGGCTAGATATTATGTGTAGGCAAACACAAGTAGAATAAATAACATTGATGCAACTTACTATGTTTGATTTTGATATGATATTGAGTAGTATGATAAAATCAATAGAGTAGTTTGACTTCAATGACAACAACTTTACAAGTACAAATGATATTAAGAAAAATGAATATGGAGCAATTCTAATCGAAATGAACCATATCAAGGAGGAAAGCCTTAAATTGGAAGATACTAACATGATCAGGGACTTTCAGTTGTGCCTTTTGAAGCATTAATTACTAGGGTTATTGTCAAAAAGAGTAATTGAAAATGCAGCTACAGGAATGGTTTTGATTAGAACAGCATAGAGCCCAGTGTTCCTTCTTGGGGTGTTCCAGTATGGATTGTCAAGAACACAATGTGAGCTTATATTATTCATTGCCTACAAAAAGCTGAATACAATTACTATCATGCACTAGTGTTCTTTGATAGGATGGAGGATACACTTGATTAGTTAAAGGGATATAAGAGTGTTCATGAAAACAAATCTGGTATCCGGGTACCAATGACTGAAGCTTAGAATCAATGATACTTGAAAGATTACTATCCAGATCAGTATGACCACTATGAGTTCCTGGTGATGACATTTGGGATAACTAATACAGTTATAGCTGTTATTGACCTGATGGATAAGGTGTTCAAGCCTTATCTGGATAGATCTATGACAATATTTCATGGTGACACCCAAATGTATTAACCAATAAAAAAGGAGCATTTATCAATAATACAACAGATTTTGAAGAAGTATAGATGTAGTTGAGGAACATAGAATTCTTGGATCATATCAATTCAGAGATTGACAGTTAGAAAATCTTAGGAGGACAATGACAATCACTGATGGACTTAAACTAACTGTAGCTAAGATTCGTGCCTTCCAAGTCCGGCAAGATATTTCAAGAAACTTACAAAAGGGGTTCACCTTCATAATAATGCTATTGACTAGGCTTATTTAGAAAAAAAGACTGGGAGAACTTTTAAATGGGATGAAAACTATGAGGTCAGTTTCTGGGGTTAAAGAATGGATTGAGTATGCAATAGTATCAACATTGCCATTAGGGATCAAAAAATTTGTGATTTATAGTGATGCTTTCGAAAAGTGTTATGGACTATATATTTATGCAGAATGGCAAAATGTGGTCCATGCCTCGAGACAGTCGATGACTATTAACAAACTACTCCGCTTATAAGAGTACGTATAGTATTTACCTTGATGAATCAAGTGCACTAGCCCTTTGCGAAATCAAGCATAGCTCATAGAAGTTAACAATAGAGCAGAATGAGTATGTATCGTGCTAATATTGTCAATGGGATACTGGAGTTGAGTCAAGTGGAAAAGGTCTACTTGGCTTCTACTAATAATAATTACTTCAAATTGAGGTTTGTGGTCATAGTGAAGTTATAGACTATTTATCATGGGATCTATGGGTTGTATTGGGATTCTGGATTGTTTACACCTAGAATATAGATTCACATACGGAGTATACTTTTGGGTTTATATAGGCATGTAGGTCATATGGTTCTGGGTTCAAATGAATAGACAGTTAAATAATTTCAGATTCAGATGAACAGACAGTTAAGAAGGGTTCAATAAGGGTTCAAAGGGGGAGTTGTGCCATTCATATGAAAGGTCATTAGCATTACTCACAGAAAATAATTCATGCTCAAGAAATTTTGCAGTATATCAGGAGAATAGGTCCTTTATCACTAGTTTCTCTCTTTCTTGTAGGAGTTTTTGCTAACTTCGGTTCTGACTTGAAAACTTGATGGAGTCCCACAAAATGGATATCCCTTATTACTCATGATAGGAGTGCGTTAAGTTTCAAGGGCGAAACTTTTCTTAAGGAGGGGAGAGTATAACACACACACATTTTTTTTGTTAATTTGATATTCTTAAAAATATTCATTAATGTCTATTCTTGAGTTTAATAATCAATTTATCTTTCCTAGTTCTATTGTAACACTTGGACCTTTTTTCGATCATTCCACTTGGACTTTTCTTTCTAAATCATTCTACATGGACTTTGTTCGACCATTTCACAATTGTTAATTTTCATTCTTATCTTTTAATAACATTCATAGATATCTCTTCTTAATGTCTAATAACCATTCCACCCTTCTTAGTTCTTATTTTAGTGTTAGGACAGCAAATAGAATAAGATTGAAATTGAGGAGATAAAGTGCAATTTTCAAAATTCAGCCCTACAAATTACTATGATAGCACAAAATCCTTAATTTCTTATTTGTTATACCAGAAAGTAAGCCTGTAAAACCTTTTAATTCCTTCAACTTCTATTTTTCACTTTTTGAAATTTTAGCTAAGAAACTTGTTGATTAAGGGGATATGAAAGCTCAATAGTGTTCCTAATTCAACATTTTAGCTTATTAGGTGAGTTTTTGTATAATTAATATTCATTTCTTGAACTAGGGTTTGTAAGTTCTTTGTCAAGAGTCAAAGTGGCTAAATCTTGTTGTTAATTATTGATCCTTGTTGCAGAATTGTTACTCTACTTTGTCTAGCCTTGACTTGTGATTAAAAACACTTCTTAAACACGAGATTTGGGGATGCTTAGATTTGGGGGGGTTGCTGGTTGGACAAATTTCACAAGTTCTCAGTGTTTAATCTTAAGGTTATGGTGTTTAATCACATTTTCACTCGCCTAGTACTTCCACAATTTGTTCTTACATGTTTTAACACCTGTTTCTAAACATTTGGAATGACTTCTAATCATTAAATTGAGCTGCTTCATGGCTGGACTTGAGTGACCAGCTAGCTTGTTCATGTGCATCGGCTAGCCTGAGCATCCAAAATTTCTTTCTTATTTTTAGTAAGTTTTTGCCCACAATTGTATTTTAAGGTTTGCTCTAATGTGTGGTATTTCCCTCCAATAGTTTTAGGTTAAGGAGGTTAGTTTTCCGGCCAAGAGAAGTTGGGGTTCCGAAAGAACATATCGCAAGGTAAGTAGTTCTTAACACTTTTTTATTGATTGTATCATATATTTCTACATTGTGCACCTTGCAATGATATTTACTATTAAATGAAGATAAATAAGAATGGTTATGGTGTTATGTATGGTGGTTATGCAATCATATCTTATTTTGCTAAGTCTAGTGTTTAAGATCGTTCATGTTTAATTTATATTTGCATTGATACATAGAGTGATGTTCTGACTTGTATTGCATTGATACCTACTTAGGTTAAATTACTAGATTATGTATTGAATTGAAATGCACAATTTGTAAATATTAAATGTTCATGGAAGCAAATTGTCCTTTTTGTCCATGAGCAATTGTCTATAAGACATATCATTGTCATTCATTTTGCATGTGCTCAATGGGTCATTTTTGTGGACTCAATTTTATGTTTATGTAAATGATTACAATCAAGTACTTGACTCTATTATTGTTATATTCAGTCTATCAGGAATATAGTTATTAAATCTAGCTTGAGAAGGAACTCGGCGAGGGAGGTGAATCAATGCTCTATTGGTTCAATATGTAGGAACTGGTTCAAAGGGTAGGTCCCACTAATATATATTATTCAAATAATTGTATAATACTTTGAAATTATTAGACACAAGACATATGTTGAAAAAATTTATAAAACACAACTATCAAATTTTAATTTATTCTTAAATATTTTAGAGTTGTTAATTTCTCTTAAGCTATAATAAAATATACTAAAATAGATATGTTTAAGTTTTTGAAGAATAATGTTGTATAACAAATGTAAAGAAAATAATTTTTCATTATTTATTAAGTGGTTATTTTGTTAGAATAGTCTATTTATAACATTATGTCTATTTATTTAGATTTTTTGATATATTTGATTTACTTTTCTTATTATTTTGAATATCTTTAAGTTTTATTTTGAAAATAAAGTTGTAAAAATGTTTGATTTAATTTGAAAGAGAGAGTGCAAGGATAAAGTTTACAAAGATATTATAAATAAAAGAAAAGTCAAAAGCGCTAAGTAGGCAAATGGCCTAGTGGTGGAAGCTATAATAATCTTAAAGGAGGTCATATTTCATCTATTCAATCTTTGCAACTGGAGTTTTGCCATTAACTTTGGAACCCACTGGGTTCCTTTAAAACTCACAGGGTCACTGGATTACCGGACAATGTTGGGTTTAATAACTATGATCGGAAGACAAGTTATAAACACTCCGTTATACTCAGTCTATACAGGCAAATACTAGATAGATCTGGATCTAGTAGACAAAAGACTTACTTGAACCATAGCTGAGTTGATGCGATTGTATAACATGAGTTTGATTGCATTGCATAATCTTACACCCGAGCACCATCTAAGGGTTATATGCTTATATATTAGTAACTAGATTTAAGTGCTATTTACTGCACAATATTTTGCTCATCTTATGCTGCTAATCATATTTTGTAGTTGAGGTGTTGCTTGTATACTTTTGCTAGCTTGAACGTGGAATAGAATTGGGAAAGGATTCTTGGTAAAGGGCTCTAGCTCTTGAACCCAGGGTGTTGCTAATTATATAGTGTGACGTTTTACTTTTTTATTTAGACTGCGTGCCAGTATTGTATAGATAGGATTTGTTTTTGCTGTTAAACAGTATATTGGATGTTTTGGACCTTTCTTATCCCTTAGTTCTATATAAGTATGTATTAAAAGGATATTACCCCGATTACGTGTTATGTTTTGGTTGGTAGAAATTTAAGGATTAATTTTGAAATTATGATTATCAGATGCTCTTTATCGATACTTTCATGCTCGAGATAGGTCTGAAATGTAGCATATTATGGTCTTGATTTTGAGGCGACAAAAATAAGGGATATTTAATAAATAAAAATGGGGTAAATGTAAAATAAAGGCTTTAGAAGAGAAGAAAGGTGACTTGCTTGGGATTTAGCACACAAATAAGGATTGGAATGTAGTTTTGTGGGGAAGTAGTGATGAAAGCTTGAGAATGTAGAACATGACAAAAAGTAAAGAAGTAATTGTTGGATAATTTGTAGTAATTATGGAAGAAGAGTTATATATTGCTTAAAAGGTTTATTATTCAATAAGATGACTAACTAACAATAGTACAGACAAAGAGATTCGGTCACCACAGGCTCTATGTAAATATGTCTGAACTATAATCAGAGCATAATTTGAGATTGTACACATAGATAGAATGTCTGAACCTTTTAAATTGGGTCTAAAGTGTTTGGCGGACGGTTTCTGAACTAAATGATACAACTCTTCTTGAAAAGTTATCTTGGAAAAAAATGTGACTTCTCTAGATTAGGAACACACCCATTAAACATTTATATAAGATTTCTTTATATCAGCCATTCAACACACATTTTGTCATATGAGAGACTGTAGGAAAATTTTGCTGTATTATTATAGAAGATTGTTTTCATTTTGGGGCAAATTCTTATTAACAAAAGTGATTTCTACACACCTCAAAGTAGATTATTGTTCGGGTAAAGTTACATGAACCATCTTTTGGGGGGAGATTGAAAAAGTGTTTGGCGACCACGTGGGGACAATAATGATAGTTCAAGTGATCGTGCTATAACACGTGACACTCTTATCACGCGATTGGGCCAAGGATGTTTGTTTGAGTAAATTAGACATTGATATCGGGACGTTGAGGTGCAATCTTTAAAATGATTTTGGATTCAGGGACAATCAACTGTCATTTTCATACAATGGGATAAATAGAGAATCATCCATTTATTCCTTTAAATGAGTGACACCTTATTATTTGTTTAAATTAAGAGTTAGATTTTATCTACATCACTATTTTGCTATTTCAAATATTCAAAACTATATAGTTTCAATTGTTATTTGACTTTTATAACAAATTTAAGTTTAAGTATAAGGAAAAAATAAATACTTCAAAATATTTAATGAAATTATAATATTATATTACTCCAATTTAATGACTTGTTAAAATTTTTGTTATAAATTTTTATTTATAGCAAGAAATCAATTACGTATATTTTTTAATTAAATAGTATGAATCTTAATAAAATAATTTGATTAATTTTCTTAAATGACAATGATTTTTAAATTTAATTAATTAACAATGAGAAGCAGAAAATGAAAACTGATTAGTTTTGTCTAAAAATTTTATAAAAATTATGATTTGACAAATATGTCACATTTGATTATACATTTAAATAACGTGTCATTCATCGAGAGGGATAAATGAAAAATCATCTATTTATTCTTAAATGAAGAGAGTCCTTGTCGCACATGTAGTCGGACAAGGGATTGACTATCACGGTCGGGTTTAATGTGTTCAGATAATTTGATCACTTGGGGACTGATCTAGTTCCAAGATACAAAATGATTGCCAAAGAAATATAAATGAAGGAATGTAATTGCTCGGCTCGGTTCAAGAGCTTTTGGCTCTAAACCTAGCCAAGTGAAATTACATAAGGGTGTGCCTAGGGTGTTCATCAGTCGGTGTTTGATTATTCGGTGCAAAAATTTTGGTTAATATTCGGTTATTTACCAAAAAATTCATATCCAATATTCGGCCGGTTATATAACCGAATTTTAGAATAGGTTTGGATATTGGTATTAACCGTTTTATCCAAAAATTTATCCCTATAAATTAAAAAAAAAAAAATCAAATTCTAACTTTTCAATTTTCACAACTTTCAATCTTTCACAATCTTGACAAAAAAAAAAATTAAAACTACCCAATTCTTTAATTACTTAAAGAAAATTATCTCTTAAATTTATTTTAAAAAATCTTTCTATTTTAACAATATTGAATTGTTTAATTAAAGTTATATTTATATTTTTTTTAAATGACACACACATAGAGTGTGCCAAAATCACTAGTAGTAAATAATAACTAAAGAATTATCTTATTACTTATTGCATTTTTCGGCCGGTTATATCCAATCACCGAATATCCAATTACCGAATAAAATTTCGACCGGTTATTCAGTATTTCGGTTGTTGAAATTCATAATCTAATTCCAAACTGTTTTACCCAATATTTGAATTTGGATATTAATTGGATAAACCGATATCCAATTTACCGAACACCGATATCCAAACTAAAATAGTTCGATCGATTTGTTCGGTTGATCCAAAATCAAAACTGTCTATGAATACCCCTAGGTGTGCCTAATCGGCCCACTAGTTAACATAACTTGTCAACTTTACTATTCTTTAAGAGAATAACAAAAGTAAAAGGGAAAATCGCTGATATAGTCTTCTAACTTTTTTATTTTAGTCGAAATAGTCACTCAACTTTTTTTGTAGCTAAAATGGTACTTAAACTTTTATTTTTTTTAGCCAAAATAGTCCTTTTGTGGTAGAGCCACCACAAAATCTCTTTCTTTTTTGATAAATTCTACATACACCCCCTATGGTTTAGTTATTTTTCACATTAGACTAATTTAAAAATTTTACAAAATTTTATGGCCAACTTTTTGAAAAATAAAGCCTAGTGGTTGACTGAGGGGATGGTAGTAGCATTAGTGAGTGGCAATTGGTATCTCATGGGTGGGGACAGGCGCTTGGGTGGCTGAAGGGGTTGTTCTAGAGTTGGGTGGGTAATAGTTTCGGTTGGGAAAAGGAGAAGAGGGAAGAATTAGGATTTTAAGATTTTTTTAGTGTAAAAATAAAGTTTCATTTTTTTAAAATTTATTTTGAAGTTTTTTTTTTCACCACTTGAAATTAATTTCTTTCTTATTTTTCCCATTTAAACTATACATGTTATATAAAAAATAAGTAGACTTTAGGGGGTGTATGTGAAATTTATCAAAAAAAAGAAAAAGATTTTTACGGTGGCTCTACCATAAAAGGACTTTCTTGGCAAAAAAAATATAAGTTGAAGGATTATTCTGGCTAAAAAAAAGGTTGAGGGACTATTTTGGCAAAAGTAAAAAAGTTGAGGGACTATTTTGGCGATTTTCCCTAAGTAAAAAAATAAATAAATAAAAACATTATTCCTAGCATAATTGCCTTTAAAATGGGACGAGTTTCCCTAATATCCATTCGATGCTCAAGATCTTTTTTTTTTATTCTTTTTTTATGCAAAATATATAAATGACGTCAAAAGTGTTATTTTTTAAAAAATTTTGCTATCAATCTTCTTCAAACCAAAAAAAAAAAAAAAAAAAAAAAAAAAAAAAAAAAGTGTAGCTGGTTGGACTCATCTGCAAAAGGCCAACTGGCCCAATCCCAATTTGGGCTTGGTGGAAAACCGGAAAATGTTTTTCTTCTTTTGACCTCTGTGCTACGCTTCTCCATCACTCCCCATTTGTTCTTTCACACACAACACACACTGCTGCCTCCCTTCTACACCGTCGACATACATTTCCATGAATTCCATTCCATCTGACTTCGATCCCTAAAACCCACCAACAAAATCATGAAAACATCCGTCAATTTGATCTTTAATGTTGTATTTCTTCTCCTTTTGATCAGCCCTTCAGTCTTCTCTTGGAAAAAAGATGAGTTCAGAAACTGCAACCAGACACCTTTCTGCAAACGCGCTCGTTCCCGGAAGCCCGGCGCGTGCAATCTAATCGCCACCGACGTTTCCATTTCTGATGACGGTGACCTCATCGCCAAGCTCATCGCAAAAATCCCAGAAAATAATGAAGCACAAGACCTCCCTACTGAGGTAAATAGTAAGCCTTTACTCCTTGTTGTCTCAGTTTATCAAGATGGTATTTTGAGGCTTAAAATTGATGAAGATCAATCTTTAAACCCGCCCAAGAAAAGATTTGAGGTGCCTGATGTGATTATTGATGAATTTTTGAGCAAAAAGTTATACTTACAGAGGCTTAGTGAAGAGAAAGTTGATAATGATTTGGTTTTTTCATCAGTTGTTTATTTAGATAATGATTATGAAGGGGTGCTTAGGCATGATCCATTTGAGGTTTTTGTGAGGGAAAGAGGTAATGGGAAGAGGGTTTTGTCTTTGAACTCAAATGGGTTGTTTGATTTTGAGCAATTAAGGGAGAAAACTGAAGGGGAAGATTGGGAAGAGAAGTTTAGAGGGCATACTGACACAAGACCATATGGCCCGCAATCGATAAGTTTTGATGTGTCGTTTTACGGGGCTGATTTTGTTTCTGGGATCCCTGAGCATGCTACAAGTTTGGCTTTGAAACCTACTAGCGGCCCTGGTGTGGTAGGATGGTTTTTCTGAGCCATACCGGCTTTTTAATCTCGATGTGTTTGAGTATATTCATGAGTCACCTTTTGGCCTATATGGTTCGGTTCCATTCATGATTTCTCATGGAAAGGCGAGGGGGAGTTCCGGGTTCTTCTGGTTGAATGCTGCTGAAATGCAGATTGATGTTTTAGGTTCGGGGTGGAATGCTGGTGAGGAGAAGATAAAGTCACCAGTGGATGAGAAAAGGATTGATACGTTGTGGATGAGTGAGGCTGGCGTGGTAGATGCTTTCTTTTTTGTTGGTCCTGGGCCTAAAGATGTGGTTAGGCAGTATATTGGTGTCACTGGAAGACCAGCAATGCCACAGTTGTTTGCAACAGCATACCATCAATGCAGGTGGAATTACAGAGATGAGGAGGATGTTTTTGGTGTTGACTCAAAATTTGATGAGCATGATATCCCATATGATGTGCTGTGGCTTGATATTGAGCACACAGATGGGAAGAGGTATTTTACTTGGATGACAAACTCCTATTTCCTAATCCAAAAGAGATGCAGAACAAGTTGGCTGAAAAGGGCAGGCATATGGTTACCATTGTGGATCCTCATATTAAGCGGGACGAAAACTATCACATACATAAGGAGGCTTCAAATAATGGTTATTATGTCAAGGATGCAAGTAACAGGGATTTTGATGGGTGGTGCTGGCCTGGATCCTCTTCTTATGTTGACATGGTCAATCCAGAAATTAGGAACTGGTGGGCTGATAAATTTTCCTATATAAACTATGTCGGTTCAACTCCATCCTTGTACATATGGAATGACATGAATGAGCCTTCCGTGTTTAATGGTCCAGAGGTAAAGGGTTCTTACTTCTTATTAGTTTTGATAAGCAAATGGTTCCTTTCCCTTATTATTTCCACACTTCATTCTATGTCTTTTCTGGTCATTGTTTAACTATTTTAGTCATATTTTTCTATACATAGCTTGAATGCCCATTCAAATCTTTTTGTTTCCCCATAGTTTTCAAAAATTAAATTTAAATATGTAATTCATTTGGACAAACTATTGATAAGTATGTAGTTATATGTGCTACATAAGCATAAACTCCAGGACTGCTTGTTTGACTTTGACATTTGTCATATACAAGGATGTATTTTTTGATATCTATATAGGGTGGTTTGGTAGTGAGGAAGGTTCGAGAGTCATTCTCTTCTTTAGCCTCGTATGACCTAAGCTCTGAGGTCTCTGCCAATTATTCTGCATGTGATCTTAGATTGTATAAATATGTCAGGCTGATGAAGTTGCCATGCTGAGTGTTTATCTCTTAATTGAGAAGACTAGACCTAACATGTTATTTATCCCACTGTTGCTCAAATAACCAATAACTGTCTTCAAAGGGCTTTGTGTTCCATATTTCCTGCTTGCCATAGGATGGTCCTAAATTGCTTCCTAAAGGCTGAAGTTTATACGGTTAGTGTTTACTTCACAAAAGGACTTGAATAGTCATTCTTGGGTTTTTAGCCTAGCTATAGAAGTTATAATTTTATTCCAGTATGTTGGAAAATTAAGCAAACAGGAAGGCAATTTGGAGATAGAGGAGATAGATAATGCCAACATTGAAGGAGTTTTGGAGCCATACTTAATCTGGGTTAGAGTGCATTTCGCTCCATCAATTATCAAATGAATTATAAATGCTCTATCTCCTATATTTTGCATGACATCTTTGGACCCCCATTTCTAGATGCTAGAATACCTTATTAAGACTTCTAATTAGACTAGGACTTGGCCCATTTAAAAATGTGATATTTAGGACTAAAGGTACATCAAAACAGTGAATCTGAAGCTGACATGGGGTTTGAGTCCATTGATGCAAAATTTACTAATTCTAGCAATAAACTCCTAAGCTGTCAACAATAATTAGTAAGGAAGACAGTAGAACATATCCAGTGTAATTGATAAAATCTCGAAGCAAACCCTCAGTGGAAATTCTAGAAGTGCTGTCTGCCAATTTCTGTTACTCCTTCACCCATTCAACCAATAAGAGACTATATAGTCGTTTATGCGACATAACTCTCTCTCTTTTGGCTCCTTTGACACTGTGTCCAAGTGATAGTAAATATTACTTATATAGTCATCTTTTTGGGTATTTCTTTTATTTTTGTTCTCCTACTACTAATTTATTGCATATGACATTGAAAGTATCCTTTTGTTGCACAAATGTCACGGAGGTTATCTTTTTGAAGCCCATTAAGCTTGAGGTTGCTCGTGTATCGTACTCTGGCACTGGCATTGTGATAAAGTTTATCTTCAACTTTATGAATGTTGAATCTCTTTCTTGCTTCAATTGTCACCCTTTTCTTCTTATGTTGCTCCATTTTCTTTTTCTTTTTCTTTTTCAATGTTCTATAGAAAAATGCTTATGACACTAATATGCTGTTTACGAAAGGAGTTAAAAATCTGCCGGAGGAATCGGGCATTATAAAGATGAATCGAGTTATTTTTGGCCTGCAATTTGCTTGTAGTTTTATGTAAGAGGTGGATGATTCTTGAGATTTTGAATTGTGTTTAGTATGTGGAATATTCTTTCTTGGGCATTTCATGCATCTTTCCATGGATTCAAATTGACTTTCATTGTAACATGTAGTTCAAGTACCTTCTGTTCCTGTTGAATGTGACATAACAAACTAATTCACAATGTAATGCCTTCTTAAAGTGAGTTATAAGGTTGGCCATGAGTCAGATGTTGTGAAGAAGTTATTTTAATAAGCAGACATGAGGATATCCTTTCTGAAATACATATAAGTGACCTAATCTACACACTGGGTGGATGCGCTGAAAGTTATGTTGTAAGATTCAGGCAAGAGTATATGTAAAGGTGCAGCACAAGAAAACTGCTGATGCATCACCATGTATATAACAATGATATAATATAGCTAGGTGCTGTCTTTTAAATGCTTTGTATTGGAGGAATATGCTAGAGAACTGCATGAATATATGCCACATATTATATTTTAATTAGCGGTATTGATGCAGTAATTACGTCTTCATTTGATTAGCAATTATTATGATTATATTTTGCATGTAATCAGGTGACCATGCCCAGGGATGCTTTGCATTATGGAGGCATTGAAGACAGAGAATTACATAATGCCTATGGTTATTACTTTCACATGGCTACATCTAATGGTCTTCTTAAGCGAGAAAATGGAAATGATAGGCCTTTTGTCTTGTCGAGAGCCTTCTTTCCTGGAACCCAAAGATACGGAGCAGTATGGACAGGAGATAATACAGCTGACTGGGATCACCTAAGGGTTTCAGTTCCAATGATTTTGACCCTTGGTCTTACTGGAATATCGTTCACTGGTTAGTAAATTCCCCTCCCCCCCCCCCCCATCAAATGCTAAGTAGTTGTGCTTTATTACACATCTAGTGATGCCAGGTATACTTTGCAGGTGCCGATGTTGGTGGATTTTTTGGCAATCCCGAGCCTGACTTGTTAGTTCGTTGGTATCAACTCTAATGCTTACTATCCGTTCTTTAGGGCCCATGCGCATCAAGACACCAGAAGACGTGTACGTTTTTGAACCTTGGTTGTTTGGGTATGTCTTCTCCAAATTGGTAGATGCAAGAAATTTTTGCCTAATGCTATAACCGTCTTGTTTTCTAAGTGTGTATTTTCCATGTTTTTAAGTTCAAAGTTGTTCTTTTTGTAATCTGTAAACACCCCCTCTGTTTTTACCGAAGTACAAGGCTGGCAAAAAGGCCGCATGTACACATACTAAAAGCTGTTATTTTGCTTCTGGATATTTTAGTACATGGTAAGTTTGTTTCTCGCCTGTGTTGATTTTCCTTAAGAAGATGCTTAATCTATTTGCCTGTTGTCTGGGGAGTAGGCAATGGATGTAAGATTCAGAACAGCTATAAAATTGTATAAAGTGCCTGCTCAACACCCAGCACGAAACAAATAGGAAAAATATTTATTGTGTTTAATAATTGTTCTGATAGATAACATGATACATTATAGCTATACATGGGTGGAGATGGCAATAATGTGAGAATATGTCTTCTAGGATTTAGCTATATGAAAGAATAGCCAGAATGAGGAAATTTCGCTTTGAAGGATGCATAATATGCAAGTTTTTAAGCTTTTGAAGACTAGAAGTTGAGGCTATCATTAATATACAAGAAAATGAATTTCTTGTAATGGATTGTAGTATCAAGCTCAGTGGCTACAATGGATTGCTAAGTTAGCACTTTCATTTCTTTAACACATCTTCGATGTGTATAAAGGAAGTTGAAGGGTGTCTTGCTACTGTAGCATGTTAATTTTGCAAAGTTTAGTCACCATACATTGAGCTTGATGTTTAGTTCAATCAACTGCAGGTACTAGCCTAAGGTTATCACTTTGTGCAAATATTCTAATAGGCTTTATGCCCTTGTATCTTCAAAGTTAAATGTTACTTTAAGAAGTAATGGCTTCTACTACATGGGCATGAAACGATTCAATATGATGTTCACCTTTTTATAGAATTGGGAGTCCTCTGTTGTGGAAATGTGGTTTCAATAAAAAATTTCCATTTATAGAACTGAAAAGCAAATAGCTCATAATATTTGCTTGTAGGTGACGGATATATACTCTTTGCGAAAGAATCAAAAAGGTTGTCTCAAGAAAGGCATTTTTCTTCCATCGCAAGAAGGGTGTTTTTCTTTCTTTCTTCTTTGTAAAATCTCCAGATGTGGGAATTAGGATATTGTCCAGTAAATATGATGCCCCAGTCTGCATATTCTAGAGGTATCTAGCCATTTGATGGTGTATAAACTAATTGTAAGTGGGTTTCTTCATCCCTTCTGTGCATGAAAAACTAGATATAAATTTTCCTCCAGTGTTAGCCCCAGGTAAAAAGCTTCTGTGTATGGTTTCCAAGAAAAAGAGCTACCCTGTTGAGGGCTGTGAATATGCTTCTATGGAAAATCATCTTCTGCTCTCTGCTTGAGCATGTTATAGTAAGTTCTCAAATTAGCAGCTAGTTGGAAGAACAGAACCAGTGATTTGGTAAATCTTACTTGTTCCAAATCTGCCTTATAACAGTGCCACATCAATTTTCAAACTTCAAAAAGACCTTTAGTCCTTGTTGCAATCATGTTTCAACAATCTCTTATTATCCTGCTTCAGGTCTCGGTCAATAGAATAAGAGAATAAAGGAGATAGTATCCTTAGGCCCTTGAATCATGTCCCTTTTGCTGCAAAAAAGAATCATCTGATGAGTTGGAATTGATTTTGCATCTCCTGCCCCAAGGTTCCATATATAAATGAATCCTTTCCTTTTGAGCAAAAATAGGTAACCACAATTATCTCATTTAAAGGCCTTCTAAATTATCATATGTACAGCATCCAGTTTTATTCTTTTCTAATTCACTTCATTGGTATTTAAGTGATGCATAAGCGCTCTTCTGCCTTCAAGAGAAGCAAATTGATTCTCCCAGATCAACTTTTACATTACTCTTCAACCTTGAAGCAGCATTTTAGAAGTAATCTAATATGTAGATTAAGAAGACTGATTGACCTATGATCTCTATTCCTGTTCATTAGTAGTGCATGTGGACACAAAATTAAATTATTTATGAATTTATGCACAAAATATGGGGAAAAAAAATGAATCATACGTTCTTATGTGTTTCATAAACCATTTCGAAATGAAATGAAAAGCTTCTGCATTGCAAGTGTCTACTCCCTTTTCTAATCTAAGAGTAAACTCTGAAACTGAATTATGAAAGCTAAACATGTTAATCAATATAGAACCAAATAGAGCAGCCATAAGCAATTAAAGAACACTTGTTTCTTCTATTCGGTGCTATTCCATGCGCCACAAGAATTGTTCATTCTCTTCGAAATGCTAAACATTGTTGTCCCATTGTAAATTTACGGGTCCTCCTTCCATAGAATCTAGAAGTCCAATAAAAGGCGGGAAACCTATGTTTACTAGAGTTATAACAGATCCCCTCCCTTAACAAGATTAAATTACAATCATGTTTTTGGTCAGTGTATTCATAAGAATAAGGTGAAGCAATCCTACTTGTGGCGTTACTTCTTCTTGTCTATTCCTGTCTCTTATCACCACTTTTTCAACGATGCAATGTGGTAGCCAAGGGGAGGATTATCTCTTTCTCATTGGACATGGTATTTGTGTGTAAGAAAGTTTTACCATCTCTTATATTATCATAATCTTGTAACTTATCTGATACGTTACTTCTCTTATGCGTTACAGAGAAAGGAATACTGAGCTGATAAGGGAGGCCATACATACACGCTACATGTTTCTTCCTTATTTTTACACATTATTTAGGGAGGCAAATGTTACTGGTACTCCTGTTTTACGTCCACTTTGGATGGAATTTCCTGCTGATGAAGAAACTTTCAGTAATGACGAGGCTTTCATGGTTGGTAATAGTCTTTTGGTGCAAGGAATTTATACTCAGGTGATGCCAAAAGGAGATTTTCAAGTTATTCACTGTACAGCAAGTTATTTTCTTTCATATTCTGCTTTATCATCTACTGACTATTATAAAAATTGCAACCAGCGAGCTAAACACGTCTCGGTGTATCTTCCTGGAGACTTACAATCTTGGTATGACATGAGAACTGGAGCTACGTACAAGGGAGGTAAGAGACACAAGTTTGAGGTTCTGGAAGAGAGTGTTCCTTCATTTCAAAGGGCTGGAACTATCATGCCAAGGAAGGATCGCTTTCGTCGAAGCTCCACACAAATGGAAAAAGATCCTTATACACTGGTATGTATGTATTAAAATGAGATAACATGGTGTACTTCTCTTGTGAATTTGTCCAGGATTATGGGCTCTTATCTATTTTTCCCAGCCATTCTCACTTTGACTTGCTGATTAGAATGAGCATTATCCATGTATCAATTAAAATGACCAGCCAAAATGCATGTGCAATGCATGTGTCTTGGATTTTGTATAATCAAATTAATATAAAACTGGCAAAATGAATGTGGAAAGAAATTGATTAAACTCATCGAAGTTGTTAAATGTTAAGTTGAAGCAAGCTCTCACTTTAAAGACAAATATTGATGTTGCTAAAACACTGGGGAGGTAATAATGCTTTCAAGGAGAGTTTTTAGCGTAAACTTTTTTATAGTGATATTTTAAATCTTGTGAATATATTAATGTTGAGAGAATTTATACGGAGGATATGATTTACTCCAGCTAATTTAGCAATTATATTGGGCATAATTAGCAACTTCAATTACCTATAGAAAAACTTATAGGGCATCAAACATTATTTGCCCATAGAGGATAGGGGTGGGCAAAAATACCTGCTAATCCGCTAACCTGCCCGCTCCGTCCCGTTCGGCTCTGAAAAATGATTGACCGGGTCAACTAAGGGTCGGGTACCCGCTTCTGTGAGGGTCGGATATGGGGCAAGGTTTTAAAACCTGCGGGTACCCGATCCAATCCTCATATATAATATTTTCTACAATTTTTAGTGTAAACAAGTCATTCATTCATTTTTAAAATCCTAATTTATAAGTAGTATTGATTTTGTTTAACTTTTGATAAACATTATGTTACTTTTGTTTTTCTTTTAGTTTCAAGAAATGATGTCCATTTCTTAAATTATATTTTGTTAACTTTTTCTTTTGAACAATCTAATATTTTCTTTTTCTTTGTCATTCTCGGTTTTATATAGAATATTTGTTAATCACCTTGTTAGCTCTAAAAATTATTGTAAGTTTGGTGTTCAAAGTGAGGTTGGTTTAGTTTTGTTTTATTTTTTATTTTTTAGAAAAAGAATTATGATACCTGACCCTCTTTACCGGGTACCCGCTCTCTGGATACCTAGTGGTGTGATTGGAGTCAAAAAATGGCTGACCTGAGAAGTGAGGGTTGGGTCAGCCAAATTCCTTTAGGGGCGGGTACCCGCCCCAGCGCCCTCCGGATTGGCAACTACGTGCAGGTTTGATTGGGCAACAATTCCTGTTATGCTCCTTTCTGATATTGAATAATTTTACTTTAGTTTAATATGCAGTTCTTTTACTCCAAGGGGTTGAGTTAATTGTAATCTTAGAATTGGCACATCACCTACTGAGGTGCAGCAAGTTTCCTTTTAGATTGTCCCCTTCAATGGACTTATTCTGCTTTTCTTCTTGATAATTAATTCATATTCTGTAATAGAACAAAAGGTTGAATGTAATTCTATTTCCTTTATAATACATCAAAAACAGGGAGAAAAGGGTGGGATTTTTTTTTTGGCTGGAGGGGGAGGGGGAGGGTGGGCCAGATCTTATCCACTTTACAATTACAACATTTTTTTAGACTCTATTTCTGGATTATACAAATAGCAAAAGATTTAGAAGAATATCCAGGAAAGATGTGAAAAAGGATACTTTTCTTTGTCATCATGGGTCTAGGAGAATTTGGCTGTACAATGTTATGTTTGTTGATTTTCTTTTAAAAATCCTTTTTAGTTTTTTCTTCTATTAAAAGATATAAATCTCATTTTTTGTGGCCATTATGTGAACTCTGTCTATATATGAAAGTTTAACTCGATTTTACCAATTTTCATTGTGTTTCACATTGATTAAGTTGAATGTTGTCACCTTTTTGAATAGCTAATCTCAGGAATCTTTTATAGTGGTTTTGCTAAAGCAAGGCATCTTATGTGCAATAGGTTATCGCACTCGATAGCTCCAAGGAAGCTGAAGGTGAGCTCTATATTGATGATGGCAAGAGCTTTGAATTCGAGCATGGTGCTTACATTCATCGCCACTTTAAGTTTTCAAATGGAAAACTTACATCTTCGAATGCTGCCCCTTATGCTGCTGGTGGAAAGAGATTTTCCACTGAGTGCATTGTGGAGAGGATCATATTGTTAGGATTGTCTCCCGCCCCAAAATCTGCTCTTATCGAACCCGCAAACCAGAAGGTAGAAATCGAACTCGGACCACTGACACTAAGACCGGGATGGAGCCCTTCTGTTCTAACCATCCGGAAGCCAAATTTGCGGATTGCAGAGGATTGGACAATCAAAATCTTGTAGGCGCTGGTTATTGTCATGGCATGCTTGATGCTGCACCTCCACTGTTGCCAGGATTACAAACTCGTTTAAGACAAATTTTGGTCTGTTGACTCGTGGAGCAATTTAGAAGGCATTTGCTTGCTCATTGAAAAATTTGAGAGCTGGATGCATGCAACTGGAATATACTAATAGGCAGTTGCGCATATGTTTCTTTAGCATCTTTGAAGTTCTAGTCTCTTTGAAATGCATCTTATGGATTTCTATTGAACCGACCCTTTAAGCCGAAATCACGTTGCAAAGAAGGCATAGGGAAGAGTATTAATGCTTGATTAACAGGATGCCGAGAACATGTTCTTTAATGAAATAGTTTTCTTTTCATGTTTTTAGGATATCTCAATTGAGAAATTTTCTTAACTACCTCCCAGGTTGCTTTTCCTGCAATAAATAAGGGTTCCTCGCACATGATCTCTTTAATGTTAAATTTGGTTTTAATTTTTGTCCCGCTAATTATCTTTTGACTTGTCCCTTGGACCTACACTTGAAATTTTTGTTGCCAAATAGTGTCAATGATCAAAGAAGAGCAACTAAAGAAATTATTCGCGTGATGCACAAACAAAGAGCTTAGTTGTCAATACTTGTCGAATCCTATTGCAGGACAATACTTGTCAAACCCTATTGCAGGAAGTTTTAAAGTGATTTGTATCATTTGACAATCAAGTGCAGCATCTTACATTAATTTATTAATCATGTATTCGAGTCATATAAAAAATAAGAGAAGGAAGAGGACGGTTAAAAAAAATAAATTATAGCATTTAAAGAAAATGAGACTTACCAAGAGCTATCGGGATAAAGAAAATTATTTAAATATGATTTTTATTGATTTTAAAAAAGCATACGATAGAATCTCTAGAGAAATTATGTGAAGAATTTTAGAAAAAAAGCATACATAGAATCAATAAAGGAGATGTATAGGGATGTGGTTATAAGTGCGAGGACACCAGGAGAGTTGACACGAGAGTTCCCTATAAATATAGATTTACACCAAGGTTCAACTCTAAATTCTTATCTATTTGCGGTGGTCATAAATTAACTTACAAGGTACATACAGGAGGAAATATCATGGTGTATGTTATTTGCAAATGACATTGTATTAGTAGATGAAACAAAAGATGGGGTTAATGCTAAACTCAAGATTTGGAGAGAGACACTTAAGACAAAAGGGTTTAGAATTAGTAGATCAAAAACAGAATATATGGAATTCAAATTTAATAAGGGTGCACGAAGGAATGAAATAAGAGTTAGTATCGGAGATAAAAAATTTACCCATAAGTGAAAATTTTAAATATTTAGGATCAGTTATTCAGAATAATGGTGATATAGATTGAGATGTTACACATCGGCTACAAGCGGGATGGACTAAATGGAGAATGGTATCGGGATTATTATGTGAACGTAAAATTCCTTTACGACGTAAGGATAAATTCTATAGAACTGCAATTAGGCCAGCGATGCTCTATGGGTCTGAATGTTGGGCAGTGAATCACACACATGAGTAAACGATGAGACTAATAAAATTGCGAATGTTAACATAGATATATGGGTACATTAGAATGGACACAATACTAATCATGAGCATATTCGTGAAAAATTTGGAGTAGCAACTATTGATGAGAAAATGAGAGAAACACGCTTAAGGTGGTTAGGTCATGTGTTAAGACGACCAGTAGAAGCGCCTGTCAGGCGAATAGATTTTAGAGAGAGTGTCAACATAAAAGGGGTAGAGGAAGACCGAAAAATGTTTGGTGGATAACTTGTAGGAAAGATATAGCACATCTAGGAATTGAGGAGGCTATAGTCCATGGCAGAGCACAATGACGTAACAGGATTCATGCAGTCGACCCTACTTAGTGGGATTAAAACTTGGTTTGTTTATTTGTATAGCATTTAAAATTAACAAGTATAGGAACAAGTGTTTTGTACGTTTGAAAATATTAATTGTTTTATTTTTATTGCTGTGAATTAAAAAGTAAAATATATTTAGATATACTAAGTGCTTCATTTTTTTTAGTTCACTTAATTTTCTAGTTATATAATTTTTGTTTAAATATTTAACTAAGTCAAAAAAAAATTTGTAATGATAATCATATGGGTTTAGAGAAATATTTGCTCATAAGTGATTTTTATACATTTTCTTTATATATACTTTGATAGAAATATAAGATATTTATTTAGTTTAATAGTTTAACCAATTTCATAAAAGGTAAGTAATTGTGTCTTGTGAATAACACATCTACTTTGCCATTTTTAAATAGAAGTCCATTTCCTAAATTGAGAATTATTGAAGCATTCTAAAGTGAGATCATTGATATTCTATTTAATTTCAAAGATAAGAAAGTTTAAAATAACATCAAATTAGAGCACAATATATGATAAAAAAGTTTAAAGTATTATCAAACTGATATGAAAGGAAATAATATTAGAATTCATTATTTCATCCATTCTATAAGTTTAGTAATCATAGAGAAGAATGTAACCATGAAAATGTTGGCAATTTATAATTTATAGGAATCATTTATTCTCTTCAATTATTCAACTTTTATTCTTACAACTTTAGATTTATCAAGTGTATTAGGGTATTTGTGATTATTCTTGAATCTCTAAACCTCTCCTAGAACCAAGTTGAAGGAGCCTTCGTGTGCAAAAACTAAATAGCAATTTCTAATTTAAGAAACAAAATTTCTCTTAAATATATAGTTTGCACAATTATAGGAATTTATCATGAAAATAAAAAAATAAAAAAAAAGTGAAAAATAGTCTACCTCCATTTAGCCATTTACATTTTGAAATATACTAATTAATCTATTATATTAAAACTATCAAAATTTATAGTTGTAAATTGAAATGAAGATATTCAATATTATAAATTTTATTTGATAAAATAAAATTAACACATATAGTTGTAGTAGCTATCAACTTATATAGCAATAATTCTAAAATAACAATAAACATTTAGTATTTACGTTATAGTAGATAAAGTACACTTTAATTTAAAATTTAATTAGTAATTAATTTGATATCCATATTTTTAGTAAGTAATTTATACGGTTACTAATATTTAACATTAGAAATTTACAGGTTTAAATGGGATAATTGAAGCCGTGGTTGATCCTATTAAGTTGTGAAACTTTTGTATTTGAATTCATTCGTTTTATGCCAAGTATTGATCATTTTTTTGCATTAACTTTATGATTGATCTCTTTTATTTGCTATTGCTACAGGATAGTGAGTTATTGAAATTAATCTACACCTAAATTGTTTTAACTGCGTGTGTTTGATTCAATCTGTGAAGCAACTAAATTTGATGATTGCTCGATTAGCATTATTGAATTTAGAGAAAATAATCAACTAATTAATATAACTGTGTGTATTTATGTTTAGTTAGTCTAATTATTCTGGTTGATTTTAATGCATCTATTAACTAATCTTTGGTGCGTGTCTAGGTTAAATTAATAGTTAGGGTTAATTGGATTGCGTATTAGAAATTAACCAACTTTAGGATGAAATAAGAATCAACTTCGAATTGAAATTCGGGTTAATTTTTCAATTAGTGTTTGGTATTATAATTGAATTATCTTTTTCGTATCGATGATCGACTTGAAAGGATTTCCATAGTAGATATGATCGGAACCAAGATTCTTCTTTAATTGAGTTTTCTTAAATTTTAATTGCCTGTGCTAGTTTTTAATTTACAAGTATTCAAATCTCCTCCTTGTACTTTGAGCACAAATATATATATATATTATCCCTGTTCTCTATGGATCGACTTGAACTCACCGTTACTATATTTTTACAAGAAGAATTTGATTAATTTTTGAGAAGTTTGCAACAACACCACCAATAACCAATCTTTACTCTACAAGACCATCAATTGAACCTTTTGGAATCACTTGGTTGCCCTAGGCTAGGTCATAATTAACATCTTTAGAAAGGCATAAAGCAGTGATAAGGCATAGAAACCACAATCCCTTAACTTGAGTTTTAGCCATTCGAAAATTTTGTTAGCTCAATCCTTAGTCACATCAGTCATACTTGTTGATAATAACAATTTAGCATTCACAAAAGCATACAAATTTTTGCAATTTGTGTAAAAAAAGATGTTTAATCTAAATTCTAAATGATGTTGGTGTTTTCATTACATTTGGCTATTTTCCAAGTAACAGTGACACCATCACACAAAAAGATAGTCACTTCTAGCAAATGAGGTTTGATGTCTTTGACATCCACTACAGACATCACGAGGAATATTAGGGAGTTGAATATATGAATTTATAGTTGCAGAACAATTAACTGTCTTAGCCCTCACAATTGCTTCATCATTAGTATATTCAATTTAATTCGCATAAAACTCATGCACCAATGATTCAATAGCAAATTTTGGGTGAATATAAAATGCTACCCAAGCCCTTTTTGCAATCATGAGCTCCACTCAATTTGAACACCATCATTGAGCCATTTTTTGTAAAGGAAAAACCTCTTTCAAGAATCAATAATTTGTCTTGCGAGTGATTACAATACCTTGTTACTGCTTACAATCAATATTTTCTTAGACCCCACAATTTTGTTACCCATAGAAGTCATGATGTTAAATTTTACTAAATAATTCTTGCTATTTTACAAGAGGTGATTTCCCAAGGAAAACCCCAAAACAAGTAAGACAAACCCTTACCCAAAAACAACACAACTTTTGCAAAATAGAAGAATAATATGCCCAATAGAACCCCAAAGAATTAGACAAATTTAACACATAAAGACTAAATAAGAATAGAAATAAAAAATTTAAAGTCTTGGAGATCCTCTTTGATGTTGGATAAAAGCCTAGGTAGAAGTCACCATCTTTGGGTTCTTGATGGTTCTTGCAAAAAGCTCCCTTCAATCTTGAATTTGTGCAGAAAATTGGTATAAAGATGGAATCTTTCATAGTTTTTTGCTTGGATTTGGCTTGGGATTAAATGGGTTTTGTGTGGGGGAGGCACTAAGAATCACATGTAAGAGAAAAGAAGGGTTGGAAGAGTTTGATATTGGAAAACAGGCTCAAAAAAGGAATTTCTAATTTTTTCACAAATATGTCCCATTAGCGATTGGAAGCTATAGGATGGTCTCCTAGAGTGAGCGACTCCAGGGCCATTTTTCTTGGCTAATGTATCATCAGACTTTAGAAGCCATTAGAACTTTGGAAGTACTCCTGTAGCCGTGTGTCTCCAGGCTTCTTTTTTTGAAGCATTAATACTCTCCTTATGTTCACCAACTTGCTTCCACTTTGTCAATAATTTACAAAATATTAAAAAAAAAACACATTAATCATACTTCAAATCAAAATACCATTTAACAGAAAAATTAATCACAAGGACAAAATTGAAATGAAACACTTGAGTTGGCTCTCGAGAAGTGCTTTATTTATAGTCTATAGCTATGCTCTGCCAATTCATTTATACATTCCCAAGTGAAATTGAGGCTTTTGGGGGCTCCATAGTCATACCACAATAGACTTTTTATGTCTCTGAGCATCAACTTTAAATTGATTTCCTTTGTCATCAACCAACTCAACTGCATTATTTGGAAGAAATTGTGTGATTATAAACAGTCCCGACCGCATTGACTTGAGTTTGCCAAGAAACAACATTAGTTCATAATGCCTTGAATTAAATAGGTGAACATTTTATCCAACCTCAAACTGCCATTGGAAAATGTGCTTATCATGCGATTGTTTGGTCATTTCCTTGTATAGTCATGAATTTATGCTTGAAACCTAAATTCATCCAACTCATTGAAATGTAGATAGTCGCCTTTCACTTGCAGTATTTAGATCGAAATTAAGTTTTTTCATTGCCCAATAGGCCTTATGTCCAACTCTACCAGTAGATGTTAAGGATTTCCAAAGAGCAATTTATAGGATGACATATCAATTGGAGTTTTATATGCATTCTTATATGCCCACAATGCCTCATCCAAGCACTTTGACCAATCTATCCCCTTAGACACTTTTTTTTCCATAATTCTTTTAATCTCCCGGTTTGAGATTTCTACTTGGCCACTTGTTTGAGGATGATATGCTGATCCCACCTTATGCTTGACTCCATATTTTGCTAATAACGCTTCAAAGTAGCGGTTGCAAAAATGTGAGCCCCCGTCATTGATAATTGCTTGAGGTGTGCCAAATCTTGTGACTGTGTTTTTTTTCCCCCAAAAAGTTGAGCACCACCTTTGAGTCATTTATAGGCAAGGCAACTATTTCCATCCATTTGGACATATAATCCACAACTATAAATATGTATTTGTTGTTGTGTGAGGATATGAATGGCCCCATGAAGTCTATTTCGTACACGTAGAATACCTCTACTTCAAGGACATTATTTAGTGGTATTGCCGCAAAGTCTTGCACGTCTTTGGATAAGGTTGGCCAATAATACCCTAATTGTAGAACCTTTGCTTCCATCTGAGCACCTACAAAATGACTACTATAATTAGGTGAGTGGCATTGATACAAAATATCTTCCATTTATTCCTAAGGTACATATCTACCAATTCTCTAATCAGCACAACATCTGGATAGGAACGGTTTGTCCCATATGTACTTCTTGACATTGATCAAGAAAATCTCTTCTTGTGCTAAAAAGGCAATTCAAGAGGTAAAACATTAGAGACAGGTGAATAATTAACAATATTGGAAACCCATGTAACTTGATTATTTGAAGAAAACAATTGTTCACTTGGAAAGTTTCTTTAATCTGAAATCTATCTTGTTCTTTTTCTCTCCTTTCCAGCCTTGGTAAATAATCTGCTACTTGATTCTCAACTCCATTTCTATCCATAATCTCTAAGTTGAATTGTTGTAACAAAAGAATCCAACGGATCAGTCAGGGATTCACAATCTTCTTTCCAATCAAGTATTTATAGCTGCATCTAGATGTGAAAAACCTTTGTGCCTACCAAATATACTCTAAACTTAGTGAATGAGAAGACAAATGCCAAGACCTCTTTTCAGTTGTTGTATAATTCTATTGAACTTCAGTCAATGTTTTTCTTGCATAATAAATGCAATTAAAATTTTATCCTTGTGTTGGCCTAAAACTGTGCCAACTACATAGTCGTCAATATCATATATGAGCTCAAATAGAAGTTCCCACTTTGGCACAATTACAAGTGAGGTGCTGAGATCAATTTTATCTTCAATAAATAAAATGCTTCTTCAAAAGCAAAAGGTGTATCCTTCTCTAGCAAGCTACACAAGGGCTTGGAGATCTTTGAGAAGTTCTAGATAAAGTGCCTTCAAAATCCTGTATGGCCAGGAAAACTCTGAACCCTTTACTGATATTGGTGGAGGGTGCTTTTCAATACTTTTAATCTTTGATTTATCCACTTCTATGCCTTTAATGGACACTTTATGGCCTAGTATAATGCCTTCTTGTAACATAAAGTGGCTTCTCCCAGTTGAGCACCAAATTCATCTCCTCGTACCTTGTCAATATCTTGTCTAAATTTAACAAGCACAAATCACATGTATTACCAAAAATTGAAAAATCATCCATAAACACGTCTATACAAAGCTCAACCATATCCAAGAAGATAGCCATCATGCATTTCTGGAAGGTTGCCAAAGCATTATACAAACTAAAAGACATAGGCCTGAATGCAAATGTCCTATATGGACATGCAAAAATGGTCGTTTCTTGATCTTTGGGCACTATGATAATTTGATTATAAGATGATGCCCATCTAAAAAACAATAGAATACCTTACCTGCCAATCTGTCTAGTATCTGATATTGATGGTGAAGAGAATGATCTTTGTGTGTAACCTTGTTAAGTTTCTACTAGTCTATGCAAACTCTCCAACCAACAATTGTTTTTGTTGGAATCAACTCATTCTTAAAATTTTGCACAACAGTCATGCCTCTTTTCTTGGTTACACATTGCACTGGACTTACCCAAACACTGTCTCAAATCGGATAAATGATACCACTTCTAATCACTTGATAATTTCCTTCTTCACCACCTCTTTCACGATTTGATTTAACCTTCCCTGATGTTCCACAGTGGATTTAATATTCTCTTCCATCAAGATTTTGTGTGTGCAATAGGATGAGATAATCCTCTTGATGTCTATAATTGTCCATCATCTAGCTCTTTTATTCTCTTGAAGGACCGGGTACTTAAAAGCTTTTCCTCCTGCATACTACTAAATGCCTATGAGATAATAATAGGTAAACTGGAATTATTACCAAGATATGCATACCTTAGCTAACTTAGAAACGGTTTAAGCTCCATTGTTGGTGGCTCCTATATTGATAGATTTGGCTACTTTGTTGAAGAAGCAAGAGTATCTAATGGCTCGAAATTTTGAGTCTTATTAATCTAGAATAATGCCATATCTAAGTGTTGGACATATTCCTCGAATCTTCCTCCTATATATCGATTTCTGCCACTATAGCTATCTCCAATAAAACCTCCAGATATATTTGCCAAAACACTTCTTCCGTGACTTCACCTATCACTGCATTCACAGAAAAACACTCTTGCACATAATCAGGCATTTTATACCTATAAAAATAGTAAAGTTACCTCTTGGTCTTGCACTCACATTATAAACTCTCTTTTCTAGACGTCTATGAGAGTTCTACCTGTTGCTAAAAATGGCCTACCAAGTATAATGTAATGGAAATATTTTGCTACCCTCTTCACAATCCAAAACTGAAATCAACAGGAAAAATAAATTTATCTACCTTTACCAAGAATGTCCTCAGTGATTCTACAAGGATATGTGAGTGAACGGTCTGCCAATAGAAGAGTGACTCTTGTAGACTTCACCTCACCTGAGCTCAATTTCTTGGAAACACATAACGACATTAGATTGATGCTAGCTCTCAAATCACAGAGAGTCCTCCCAAAGAACTGGGTCAAATAGTGCATGAAATAGTGAAACTACTTGGATCCTTCAATTTTGATGCTAGCTTTTGCTGAAATATTGCACTATACTCCTTCGTTAATACAATTGTCTCGTAGTCAGCAAACTTCGCTTTTCTTGACAAATTTTCCTTCATGAACTTCACATAACTAGGCATTTGTTTCAATGCCTCTGCAAATGATATGTTTATATGAAGCTTCTTGAAGACCTTTACGAATTTCTTGAATTAGCCATCCATATTTTATTTCTAGACTAGATAAAACCGTTGAGATACAGTACTTGTAGTAGCATTGCAATTTTATTTTGTGTTTCCCCTTGTCATTGTCATTCACTTTAATCCTTTCTTCACAACAATTAGCTCATGAGCTTGTTGGTGGGCTTCTTGCTGCTTAACTTCCCCCCGTTTACTTTTCATTTTTCAATGTGATTGCATTGCAATGTTTTTTTTCTTCACATCTTGTATTCACTTCAGTGTCACTGAGTAAAGTACCCTGAGGTCTGCGGTTGATTAAATTGGATAATTTCCCCATTTGATTCTCTAGAGTTCGTAGAGCTACTGATTGACTTTGAATCAATGTTTTTGGGATTTGATATAATGACATTATTTTTTGCCATATATTACACTAAGAACTCCTCCAATTTAGATTTTTTTTCCAGGTGCCGGTGTTATATTCTGATTCCAAAATCATGGTGGGAACATTAATCATCCAAAACATGAAAGACCTCCTTGTTGGTTATTGCTCCAAGGAAGTTCAGGTTGTTCCTCCTTCATCCAAGGTTGTAGGTGCCAAAATAAGGATAATGCTAATTCCTATTAAAATTTCTCAAATAATTTTCTGACTTGGGATTTGTTGGGCTTTTCTCTATTGAATGCTCATCCTGACATAAATCACAAGTGATGAAAGGACCCTGCATTTGTGGATTTTATATTTCCATAAGATCAAACCTATTGATCAGAGCTACTGCATGTGTTGTCAATGTCGTGATAGCATCAACATCATCAACCCCTGCTACCCTTCATTGTGTAGATCTCTCGGATGGCCATTGATAGTTGTTCAATGCCATTTCTTTTAACAATATGTATGCTGCATCAAATGGCTTGCTCATAATTGCTACTTTGATAGCTGTATCAATTAGAGTCCTTATGGAGCCTTGCAGTCAATTGTAGAAAGTCTACACTTGAAGCCAGTTCAGTAACCCATGATGAGGAGACCGTTGATAACTCTATAAAATAGAGTTATTTTTCATTCATTTTGATCTAGGTTCTTAGCTGTGTTTCGAAATGAATAGAAAATAACCTAGATCTAAATGAATGGGAAAAAAATCCATTTTATAGAGTTATCAAACCCCAACTTTTGCTAGTCCCAAACAAAATAGAACAACAAACACATAAACAAATAACGTAACAACAAGAACAAACGACCTTATAAAATTCACAACTATAGTAACAACAAATGCCCAAGTAAAGAAAGAAAAGAACCAATTATGTCAATAGAAAAATTTGAAAATCGATCCCCTATAAATGTAAAAGTGTCAACACTCAATTCACTCAACAAATAATAAAATACTCGCTCAACAAATTTATGCTACTAACCATATAGATAAGGCTTAACATGGGACAACATAGTCAATACAAATGCTACACCCCCACCTTCACTGGTACATACTAGCTGAAATTAAATATTAATTAGGACTTATATAATCTTGTAATGTCGGCTAAGGTAAAAATAGATAGGATAAATTGGATATAATCACCTTATAACTTTCTGTTGAATGATCTTATTGAAGCTCTTGACCACAAATCTAGCTTTGTATAATGGAAGTGAAGGCCCTTCTTCATTCTTCAATCTGTAGATCCACCGATGTTTTAAAGCTTTTATGTTCTTTGGTAGCTTCATTAGCTCAAATGTGTAGTTTCATGTAGTGATTTCATCTCCTCATTCATAGCATCAATGCACTTTGCCTTCTGCTCATTTTCTATTCTCTCATTGTAGCTCTCTGGTTCTCTCCTGTTAATGAGGATCACATACTCATTTGATGAATAACAGGTAGAGGAAACTCTAGTCTTTGTTGACTTTCTTAGTGGAACTTCGGTTTATTTACTCCACCAGCAGGATCATCTACCTCATCAGCAACACAGTTAGTGTCACCCTCACCTTCATTATCCTGATGCCGTACCTCATCATGATTTTCGTCATCAACTACACCGGACACACATGTCACAGACGTAGGAGTTGGATCTAAAGTCTCCCAGGCCATCAGTAGTTGTAGACTCTAACTTTCTTCCTTGGTCGATATCTTTAATGGTTTGATCCTCTATGAAAATGACATCATGACTTCTCACAAGTATCTTAGAAGTCGGATCATAAAAGTTACAACCAAAATCATCATGACCATAGTCAAGAAAGATGCATTATCTAGTATTGACCTCTAATTTGGGCCTCTCATCTTTAGGCATATCCACAAATGCTTTGCAACCAAATACGAGCAAGTGGTCGTAGGATACCTCCTTGTCATACCACACATGATTAGGAAAATTAGCCTGCAAAGCAATAGCGAGAGACAAATTAATAACATGTGCAAAAACATACAATGCCTCACCCCAAAATACATATGGCAATTTTGCTTCAGAAATCAAATATCTAACTCTCTCCACGAGTGTCCTGTTCATCCTCTCGGCCAAGTTATTCATCTGATGAGTCTTGGGAAGGGTCTTTTGGTGTCTTATATGTGAAACCCAGTATTTTAATAGTCTTGTTCTTTGATTTTAACTGGTTTAAAATATTTTTCATCTACATTATAAATAGTCATAAAGTACTTCAACTTATTCGTTTTTCAATTCGGCAAATTTTTCGGTTTACGCGATTTCGGTAATAGACAACGGGTCAAAAATTGGACTAAGTGTAATTAGTGCATTGTGGTGTGTAAGTGTTGTATGATGGCTGATTATTCAGAAAAAAATGTTAAGTTAGTAGCAAAAAAATTAGTTTTTGGGTCAAATAGTCAACTTGGAGACTATTTGGTCAATTTGGCACTATTTGGGTCAACTTTGGAATTTCTTTTAAGCCTTCTTCTTGCTTTATTTTTCCTCATTTCTTCCTTGCTGCTGGCCGACTCTTCTCCTCCATTTTTCCCTCAAAAATTTTCTTGGATTTCAAGTAGAAATCACTTGGAAGGTAAGATTTTATGTATTTTAGCATTTATGGCTTATGGGCTTTATGATTTAAGCTTTAATTTCAAGTTTTGTAGGATTATTTATGGCTGAGAAAACCCTCTTTGCAGCCTTATAAGTTGTAACTTTATGTATATTATGGGTTGTTTTTAGTGTTTTGGAGGTTGGGAAGTGATTGGGGTTGATTTTTAACAACTTTCCATGGTTAGATTACAAATTTTAAGATTATGAGTTAGGGTTTTGTCTTCCATATGAGCCTAGAATGTTATGCTATGAATGCTTATGTCTATGCTTGTAATGATGTTTTAAGAGTGTTTTAAGGTTAGTTTGGATAGGAATTTAGACTTGAAACCAAGTGGAATTGATTTCCCTTCATTTTGTAAGTAAGCGGAAGTTTGGCCCAACTAGGATAATTTGGATAATTGGTTATGTTTAAAGGGTCTTTAATGATCTTTTGATGGTTTTAGGTGTTTTCCATTGTTGTGGAATGCTATTGATATAGTCCCGGCTATTGCTCCGGTGAATCTTTCCGTTTATGGATTTTGTTGGTTGAATATGTTGTTTTGAGTTGGGTTGTAACCAAGGTCCCTTGAATACCTTGGAATTGGATTTTTGTTGGTTGAATATGTTGTTTTGAGTTGGGTTGTAACCAAGGTCCCTTGAATACCTTGGAATTGGATTTTGTTGGCAGGGAGGATAACTAGCTTATAGCCTAGGGAGAGGCGAAGTTTTTCAGTTTTTCTGCAAAACCTGAGCTTATTATCTCCTAATCGATAGCTGTAATACGAATTTGAGGGATTAACTAAGTGTTTTGACTGGGGTTTTAGCTTGTCGAAGTTGGTCGGTTTTTGTGAAAAGGTCATTTTTGACCAAAGAGCTATTGGTGTCGTTTTCTATCGTTTCGCGTCGTTTTCGCTTCCCTAGTCATTCTTTAACTTCTACATCTTTTCTAAGAGTCCTCTTATATCTGTTTTAGGTACCACGCCACCTACCGCTGGCGATCGCATTCAGTGATCTTTTGTGCAGTTTTTGCTTTAATAGGTGGGTAACATAGATTCTCTTCCACTTGCACTTTGTTTAACAACTTTCGAAATATGTTTGGATGGATTTGTGGGTAACATAGATTCTCTTCCACGTTGATGTATTTTGTTTAACGACTTTCGAAATATGTTTGAATGGATTTTAGAATGTGTATGATGTTTGGAACTGCACTTTTACTAAGTTTTGGAATTATTATATATGAAATCGGGACCAAGCTATTTTATGTTAATCAATTGATATGTTTGCAAACTCTTTTGAAATGAAAGCATTTTATGACTGTTTTGGCTCATAGGTGACCGAGGTATATAATTTTGGATGTATTTGGAAATGTTTGATTTGGGGTGCACCGGTTCTATAGTCATCCATGGGACGCCATGGTGACTGCTGTGAATGTGATGAACTATTTGCTGAGGGGTCTTGTGATGGGATAACTTGACCTCCCGGTCAGACTAGTAGGTGTGGTAGATTACTAGATCTGGCTAGTACTGTAGGTTATACCTTGGAGCCTAAAAGATAGTCATGCTAAAAGATACTCATGCTAAAAGATACTCATGCTAAAAGATACTCATGCTATTTTATTAAATTCCGGATTGAAACTGTACTATGGATTTGTTAGCTATGCTTTAGCATACTATATTTTGAAATGATTGGATCTTTTTGGCTATGTTTTGGAAAAGCATACGATGTTTTGTAATGTTTGGATCTTTTTGGCTATGTTTTGGATATGCCTGACGTTTTAATGGCATGATACATTTTAGAAACTACTTATGATTATGGTTTATTGACGTTTAAATGGCATGAGACATTTTAGAAACTGCTTTATGACTATGGTTTTCGCAAATGTTATTATCTTTATGTTTTCTTTGTATCGAAACACTTGGCCCCATTTAAAGAGCTTTTATGATATCCACTGAGCTAGTTATACTCACCCCACGTGATTACAATTTTTCAGATTACGTGCTCGTTTTTGGACTCTCCACCGCGTTAGCAGCTTTAGATTTTCTCCAGATTCCACGTTACTGGTAGGACTCTGCGGATAATCTTCCAAGCTTCTCTTTTGTTTGGAAAGGGGTAGTGTATTAGATAGGTTTTGTATTTATGAACTTTTTCTGTTTTTGTTGTAGCATCTTTTGTACTAAGAAGAAATTTTGTAATTCGTATTTTTGTGTAAAATGAAATATTCGGTTTTATAGTTGAGAAATGGTTTGATGGTTCTATTACATTGTGGTTAAGTTTGTTGCTCTGTTCGTTTGTGCCTTGCGCTTTGGACCGGTGTGCCATTAGCGCGGCGTGTTACGGTCCCGTTTTTGGGGCGTGACATTATACACTACTGTCTGCAATAATCATCAAATGGTCCACAATATTTGCCACTATTGTCAGTGCAAATACATTTCAACATGTTACCTGTCTTCCTCTCAACAGAAACCTAAAACTACTTAAAAACATGAAGTATCTGATCTTTTAACTTCAAGGCATACACCCATAATTTCCTTGAATAATCATCAATAAATGTGACAAAGTAGAGTGTACCACCAAACGTCTTCATCTTTATCTTCATTGAACAATAGAGATCTGAATACTCTAACTCAAGAAACTCTAATTTCCTTACTGAAGGACAACTTACTCTTCAAAGAGACCTTGTTCTCTTTTCTTGCCAAGTAGTAAGCACACCTTTCCAGTTTAGCAGCCTTCAACCTGAAAAATAAATTCTTCTTGGTCAAACAATTAAGTCCCTTCCAACTAATGTGGCTAAGACTCTTGTGCCATAACTCTGAAGAGGCATTGTCTTCAACAGTATTGATATTATCAATCCACATAGAAGCCTTAGTCCAGTATAGGCCCAAACTCTTCTTCCCACGAACCATAATCAAAGAACCCTTGGTTATCTTGCACTGTCTATTGCTTTGGGTGCTAATGTAACCCTCATCATGTAACATACCAGTTGAAATTAGATTCAAACAAACATCCAGTCCATGTCTGACATCTCTCAAAACTAACGTCATCCCAGTGCAAGTCTTTAATATAACAGTTCCTAAACCAACTAACCTAGACTGACTGTCATTACCCATCTTCAATATCCTGAATTCACCTGGAGTATAAGATGTAAAGAAATCCTTCCTAGATNTAGTCATATGAAAGCAGGCACCAATTGATGACCCAATTTGATTAATCACTGGAAACATTAATCAATTTTCATCCAAGACAATCACCAAATCTACTATAGTAGTGGTGTAAAAACAATCATCACTGTCACTATCATTCTTTTCCTGTTTGCCTTTGTTCCTTTCATCAACTTGTTGCAGTTTTTCTTACTGTCTCATTTTTTGCCATAATGATGACTCTCAAGATTCTCGTACTTCGGCTTTGATTTTCCCTACTCTTGCCTCTACTGGGTTCTCTCTTATCTCTGTTTCTGACTCTTTCCTAATTTTTCGTATTTAACACCTAGGATTATGAAATCAATGCTTCTTGTGCTCTTCGTCTTATATCTTCATTTAAAATAACTTTCTTCACATAACTCAGGGTTACAACACCATCAGAAACAAAATTGGTCAACGTGACAGAAAAATTCTACCAAGAATCTGGTTAACTATTCATCAACCAAAACCCCATCATCTCACTCTCAAATCTGACACGGCCATGCCTGATAGATGGTCAAAACACCCTTAAAACTCATTTATGTGGTTGGAAATAGAACATATTTCTTTGTACTTCAAATTCATAACTTGTTTCAAGAAGAACAACTTGTTATTGCTGGATTTTGAAGCATACAAGAATTAAAGCTTCTCTTATAGGGTTCTAGAGTGTTTGTCATTAGCAATGTGATTCAAAACATTGTCATCTATCTACTATCCAAATAATCCATAAATCATCTCGTGCTCAAAAGCCCAATCTAAATCTGAAATGGATTCAGGTTTCTAATAAAAAAATATTGATAAGTGTAACTTCTTCACAAATAATATATCCTTCATCTTGCCCTTCCATTTATGATAGTTAAGGCCATTCAAACTGATCATCGTACTATAATTGGCTTTTAGCATATTTTTCATTAGCGATGTGATTCAAAGTATTGTCGTTTACCCACTGTCTAACTAAGCCACAAATCATCTCTTGCTTTAAAGCCCAATCCGAATCTGACAAGGCATTTGGGTTTCTCATCAAAGAATACCGGTAAGTGAAACTTCTTCACAAATAGTAAATCCTTCATCTTGCCCTTATATTTATGATAATTAGGGCCATTCAAGCTGATCATCTTGCTATAATTGGGATCCGTATTTATCAAGCCAAAAATTATGAGCTGGTACAACCGTGCTCTGATACCACTTGTTTGGAAAAAAAATCGGGAATAATGCAAGCGTAATAATCACCTAAATTTTTTTTCCACCACTTGAATAAATAATAGGATAAACCCAAACAGTAAATCAATCAAAAAATACAGAACACACATGAATTTTACGTGAAAAATACTTTCAATGCGAAAACTAAAACCCATGAGGCCTAGTCCAGAAATATTCCATTATCAACAGATCAATGAATAAAACAAAATGGTCTTTAGTAAACACTTAGAATTCAAACGCACCCTTACAACAAAAAGTGATATAAACAATGCGGTTGTACAAAATAACTCAAATCACAAGTATAAAAGTCCAACTAACAAATGGACGAGAAAATAACGATCTAACTGTATAGAATATAACTCACACTGTCATTAATATTATACTAAAATCTCACTGCAAATGGAGTGAAACTATCGAATTGAAACATGAGTTGCTGATTTTCTCCGTAATTGTTGAATGTCGCTACTGCCTATTAACAAAACTTTGCTGTGTTTTCTTAACCCAAAAGCACGAACATCAAGGCTGTCCAGTCAACCTTATATCCTTCTCTTTTAAGCTTTTGTTTGGTCACGTGCTTGACTAAACAAAGTAAACTACTAATACTACTAACACAAACAAAACACACACGGGCACTATTTTTCTTTTTGTTTTTGGATTTTAATTTGACTTGTTCTAGTAAGCTTGTGGACTTATGGGACAATAAGCAGGATCCACAACAAATACAAAACTAACTTTGCAGCTTTCTTATTTGATAGAATGGAGAATTCTGTAATAGGCACAGGGAATTTGTGCTTAGGTGAGCACAACAAATTAGGGATTGTCAACACGTTGTCACTTAAATCTATGCACCAATATTTAATATTGAGGTCCTCATTTGGGAACTTGATGCTCCCGGTTGCTACATAAATAATTGGGAATAATGATAATGTTGTGGGCCAATGAAATGGGAGGTTGACATTAATTACAGCCTTAAAAATGAATATAAATTTAGTAGAATTTAATTTTAACAATAAAAATTAAAGGCTAAAAAAAAGGAGTAGGACAACATTACCTTTTTGGACGTAATTTTTTTTAATCTCAATGACTAGCTCCTACCCTCATAGAAAATGGGTAATATTTAAGAAAATTTATCAACATTACCTCTTTGGACATAAATTAATACTTCATCTGCTTCATTTTATTTGGTATGTTCAAAGTTGTACATAGGTTAAGAAAATTTGTTAGTTAATTTTGGAATTTCAAATATTGAGAAGCTTTGTAATACTCTCTTCATTTCAAAATAATTGTCACATTTAGTTGGTGTACACAGATTAAGAAAACTATTAAATTTGTATGAATTTTACAAAAAGATTGTTCAAAGGGACTATATTACCCTTTTGCATTAATATACTAACTACATAATCCTTCATTCATTAACTTAGTACTAAGGATAAAAGTTGAAAAAACGTCATTTAATACTTCCTCAATTTTGCTAAAGCGACATATAATATAATACAAGACAAATTGTCTAAAGTGACAGTTACTCTGAAACAAAGGTTGTAATAATGATAATGAAACATGACTTTAATGATGTTGTTTCGGAACGTGCCATTATAAAATTTTCATTTTAACGAGTAACAAATAAATTGAAATGGACCCAAATAAAAAAAAGTTACACATAAAATGGAGTGGGTGGAATGCTAGTCCAATGTATTAATGTGCATTTATTGGTGGCATTGAAATTGAATTAATTGAAGTTAGACTTGACTTGTGGTTAAATAGATATGAGAGGAAGAGTTATTGGGTGAATGGTACTTTGTAGCAATAAATAAAACAATCAGATTTGTACTAGCATAATAGCATTAAGTGCAAGCATTATTTTAGTAAAAATTATGAAGACAAGAGGTGTTATATAAATAAGGAATTAGAAGAACCATTGTTAAAAGGTTAGGTGAATTAGAAGAAGAATCGAGAAGGATTCAGAGAGAGAAAGACATGGAGGACAAAAGTATAAAGGTTATTTTGATTTTAATATTTTAATTTTAATTTTAATTTTTTTTTTTTTTTTTTTTTTGTAGTTGCATGTTCCAAGAATAAAAATATTGAAGTTTTATATTTTGAGGTAATATTTAAGGTGTATGTTTTGAGGTATTATATGCTTATAGGTTATCAAAGAACAAATCTTAAAAATTGTTAATGAGTGTGTTTATAAATGACTGATTGTTCTTATTGGGATGAAAATTATATATTTGTAGTGACTGTTATAAATTTTTAGTTATATTATGATGAGCATGGTAAGATATATAAATTATAAAATTACTCAATAACTGTGCAAAATAGTTAAATATTTATTTCGTAAAGATGTATATAAATTCAAACTTTTGTTATGGTTGATTTGCAGTAATAACAAAATAAGTGTAATAGGACTAGTAAGAAGGTGCATAAATGGCTCATCGTTCATATTGGGATAAAAATTTTCAAATTTGTTGTAACCGTAACAAATTTTCAGTTATTTATAATGACGAGTGTAAAACATGTAAATTATGAAATTACTTTATGATTGAGGGAAATAATCAAATATTTATTCCTGTATGCTTTTAAAATTGAAATTTTGTTATCGTCGAAGTGCAATGGTAACAAAAAGTGTAATAGGAGTTGTAAGAAGTTGCATAAGTAGATGATCGTTCAGATTGGGATGAAACTTTCAAAATTTGATATGACTATTATAAATTTTTAATTATTTATGATGACGAATGTAAAACAAATAAGTTATGAAATTACTTTATGACTGGGGAAAGTAGTCAAATATTTATTCTAGTAAACTTATAAACTTGACATTTTGTCATGGTCGACATGCAATGATAACAAACAACTTATTTCTGTCTCTTATATGTGTAATAGGACTAGTGAGAAGTTGCATAAGTGGATGATCCTTCGTATTGGGATGAAAATTTAAAATTTGTCATGATCGTTGTAAAGTTTTAGTTATTTATGATGATGAGTGTAAAACACATAAATTATGACATTACTTTACTATTGGGAAAAATTGTCAAATATTTATTCTGGTAAGTTTATAAACTTGACCTTTTGTCGTGATCAAAGTGTAATGATAACAAAATAAGTGTAATAGGACTAATAAAAAGTTGCATAAGTGGATGATCCTTCATATTGGGATGAAAAATTCAAAATTTGCTGTGGCCGTTATAAATTATCAGTTATTTATGATGACGAGTGTAAAAAATATGGATTATGAAATTATTTTATGACCAGAAAAATAGTAAAATATTTATTCCGATAAACTTACAAACTTGACCTTTTCTCATGGTCGAAATGTAATGAAAACAAAGCATTTTGTTATAGGTACCAGAAGCATAATCTATACCTAGCTGCTGGATGAAAGATTAGAAGTCTCTTAATTGCTTTGCGTATTGCACTATCACCATCTGTCATCACAGATATTGACATTTTTCTATTCATGCAATCAAGAAAAGTATGTAACAACCATTCGTATGTTTCAACTTTTTCATCATGCATGAGTGCGCACACAAATATTATTGATTTGAAGTGATTGTTTATACCTAAAACGTACGTGCATCATAAAATTTAGTACAAACAAATTAGTAAAAATTCATTCAAAATTTTATACCATTCGTACTTGCAAACACAACTAATGGTTGATGATATAGAATTTCGCAATAAGTTGTATCAAATACAAGTATGTCTTTGAAACTTCTGTATTCCATTCTTGACAATGAATCAGCCCAAAAATTTTTGCGCAACCTCTCTGCAACATCACAATCATACTCGTACTAGAACATTTTGTCTGCATCTTTTTTTTTTTTTTTTTTCAGTCAAGTACCTAATTTCCCCTTTAGCATCACCGTCTACAATTTCTTCCATCCTATGTGCATCATTTGCGTTGTACAAATCTTTATCTTGAAATCCACCATTGTTAGACCCGCCATATAGTAACACATACTATTTCATCATTTGCAATGTCTTTACCCTACCATTTTTAGCGAGATCAACATCACTTAGTTTACAGAGATTGCAAAAAAGGAATGCTATTCTTACTTGCCAACTCAAGACTGTCCAACCCCTGAATTTTGCAACCACAAATTTCTACTCCTTATAATCATACTTTACACTAAATATTGCGTTGCACCCTACTCTACTAATGGCTTTTGACTCCCTCTTCCGAATTGTCAAATTAAACCACCTTCCCTATATCCTTATCTAGAACACAACCATTTTCAATAAGCTATTGCCCCATCATCACCAGCCTTTTTAGGGAAAATACTTTACCAAGCCACATTTCAAAGTCACTTTCCAAAGGCAGTTTAAGTATCAAAATTCTATTGAATGTCCAACCCCTGATTCAGTGACTTTTGTTTGTCACTTTGTAATTGTCACACCATTTGTTTGTATGGGTGCACTTGCCTTTCTAGTGCTCCATCTTGTTCAAAATCTTGTTAACTTAGCATACCTATTATGGAACTCATGCATCTTCTTCACTACCAAATGTCATATTCATAATTTCCTCCTCTTTTGATACATCAGATTTATCCTATTGCTTCTTGCTGTTTCAAGCTTTTGAACAAACTAATCTCCATTACTATCACTTAAGAAGTTGTCCTCATTAAATTTATCATTTAGATCAGTCATAAGGCCTTTTACCTTTCCATCCACGATCTAGATGAATTATATCATAATACTAACATTAGAAATAATAAATAATATATAACAGTACATAAATATATTATTTTCCACTACAATTTGCAAAACCATGTTTTGAACCCCTAATTACTACCTACATATTTGCTATATTTGTATGTGATTTTCACAAATGACATACATCTATTTATACAACTTCTTACTTAGTACTATTACACTTATTTTGTTATCATTTCAATTCGACTATAAGATCAAAAGTTCAAGTTTACAAGATCACAAGAATAAATATTTCATATTTCTCCCGATCATAAAGTAATTTCATAATTTATATGTTTTACATTCATCATCATAAACAACTCAAAATTCACAACGGTCACAATAAAGTTAAATATTTTCATCTCAATATGAACGAACAACCATTTATGCAACTTCTTACTTAGTCCTATTACACGTATTTTGTTATCATTGCAATACGACCATAACAAAAATTTAAGTTTATAAGCTTACCAGAATAAATATTTAACTATTTCCCCCATTCATAAAGTAATTTCATAATTTATATGTTTTACACTAGTCATCATAAATAACTCAAAATTTATAACGGTCACAACAGCCATTTATGCAACTTCTTACTTCGTCCTGTTATACTTATTTTGTTATCATTGCAATTCGATCATAACAAAAGTTAAAGTTTATCAGCTTACTGGTATAAATATTTGACTATTTTCCCTGGTCATAAAGTAATTTTATAATTTATAATGTTTTACACTCGTCATCATAAATAAGTCAAAATTTATAACGGTCACAAAAATTTAAAGATTTTCATCTCATTATGTACGAACAGTCATTTATGCAACTTCTTACTTAGTCCTATTACACTTATTTTGTTATCATTGCAATTCGATCATTATAAAAATTCAAGTTTATAAGCTTACCGGAATAAATATTCACTGTTTCTCCCGGTTATAAAGTAATTTCATAATTTATATGTTTCACACTCGTCATCATAAACAACTCAAAAATTTATAACAGTCACAACACATTTAAATATTTTCATCTCAATATGAACGAACAACCATTTATGCAACTTATTACTTAATCCTATTGCACTTATTTTGTTATCATTGCAATTCGACCATGACAAAAGTTCAAGTTTATAAGCTTAACAGAATAAATATTTTACTGTCTCCCCCAGTCGTAAAGTAATTTCATAATTTATATATTTTATATATTTTACACTCGTCATCATAAATAACTAAAACATTATCTAGATTTATATCGGTCACTATAAATTTAAAATTTTTCATCCCAAAAAGAACGATCAGCCATTTATAAACACATTCATTAACATTTATCTACGACAGTAAAATGAAAAAGTAAAATATCTGTAATGATTGAGATTTAGGGTATTGGTCATACTATAACATAAGGTAGTAAAAAACTAAAAAAATTAGAAAAATAATGCAATGCATAATGATTGGGTAGGTTTGGATCGATGGAATCGGAGAATCCATCGGAAGGTATGATTTTTATTGTACAAATTTGTAGGTCCCAAAATCCACAAAGTTAAACTTTTTTCAAACACATGAATAATGCCAAAGAACAAGTACGGTCTATAATGTTTGAACACTTTCAATGTTGTGTTGGAACTTGTTATTCTTAGCCAATGGTAAAATTTTTAAAGAATAAAGATAGACACATCCATAATGATAGGAAGTTTTATTGGTATTGCTACCTATAAAAGTAAGTGTCATATATATATATATATATATATATATGTATACACACACACACACACACATATATAAGATTTATAGTATAAATATAAATATATATATATATATATATACACACACACACATATATATAAGTTTTATAGTATAATTTTATTGTGTAAAGATTGAAATTTAAAATTTAAAATATGTAATGATCAAAACATTTATAGTGATATTTGCCTTGATCGGAATAACTATTTTATCACATCATATCACTTACCAGTTATATAGGTTACCGGTCACAACTCATCATTATACCTGATTTTGACATTTTGTCTTTATGTGTACTCATCTGAGTACTTACCTACTACAGAAACATCCTTGAGAGAATATCATACATTTTTCTTATACCAATGTTAGAAAACCAACACGAAGTAAGGATAAAACATGATACTATTATATTTGTATCCCATAAACTTATAGTACAACTTTAACAAAAGATACATACTATCTTGCTTAAATGCTTAGCAAATTAAATTTGATAGAGTTTTGGATGTGAATTTTGAGTTATTTAAGATTTTTGTCCCTATTTTGTATCCTTTTTATTAAAAGATATTAGGGGAACCTGGATGAATATAAACTCTTATTGCCAAAAAAATCTTTAACACAAGATGTTTTATTCTCTTAGAAAATATCACTCTCTAAAGTTAAATTTAGTTAAATTGGAATTCACATTCAACCATTCTCTTCCGCACACCATTCATTAATAACTTTCATTGCCAATTCCAGAATTGTACCAAAAGGAAGGGAAAAAAAGGAAGTGTAAAATTAATGGAATATGTCTTGTAAGAAAAACATACCACACTTTGAATGGACCACTGCTAATTATGAAATTATATCCCTAGCATCAAATCATCATATAACTTTGAAGTGAAATTTCCATGCGGAGTAAATACTATCGATATAGCCCATGTGTCATATGTAACCAAATTACAACTTAATAAGTTTAAACCAAATTACAACTTAATAAGTTTAAGTGTGATGATGTTATAATTAGTATTTTGCATATTACTATTAGAGATATTTACGTATTAATGCCTACGTGGCCATCCCAAGGGCATTTATGTAATTACAACTCAAGCCTAGCTAGCAATATAATGGCTTGGGTATCGATCATAATTATCTATAAATAAAGGGTTCTTGAAACTAATTAAGACTTCATCTCAATACAACTTCTACATTTCTCTCTCTCCTTCCCTACTTTTTCTTTCTCTATATTTTTCATACTCATCATTTGGCGCCGTCACTGTGGGAATTAAGGAAAACACTGCTTGCTGATTTTCTTTCATTTTCCTTACGTGTTTCCAACAGTTCAAAATTTTGTTGCATTTATTAAGAAGGATGAAGAACCAAGGCATCACTAAGCGAACTAACAGCAAAGAAGCCGAGGCAGATAATCAACAACTCCTTCTTTAGAATACCGGTGCAGAGGAGGTTGGAACATCCAATGACATGTAGCAAAGGCAAGACAATGTTTTAAAGTATATTTCTAATCACTTCTAGTCCTTCTGAGCATTTGTAGATTACAAAGAGAGAACAATACACCGTCTGATCAGCCAAACCAAGCAGACCAGTAGAGAGTTGAAAATCAACAATATTCTTGTCGGTGTCCTGGGAAAACAACCTGTCAATGTCATAAGCAACAATGATCTGAGGCACAAAATTATGAGGTATTTCTCAGTGGATCGATCTAAAGAGTCCCAAATTGCCACTGGTCAACCAGCTAGAATACTTGTTCATGAACAAACTAGTCCACAACATTCTAAGAGTATCATTCACAGAGTCCCCTCCCCAGTTGTTTCAGAGGAACTCAAGGAGCAGAGCCTCGAAAGAAAAATTCAAGAAATTCTAAAGAAAAATAATTTGACTAATGCCTCTATCTTGGCTGAGGTCGACAAAGATCCATTCACAATATCCATCAAAATGGAACCTCTACCAGTACAATTCAAGCAGCTCAACCTGGATAAATATAGAGGTGATTCCGATCCCTAAGATCACCTTTCTCATATCGTAGCCGTAACTTTCCTTTATGGCTATACTTAGTGACGCTATTTGATGCAAGTTATTTGCTACAACACTTCGGGGCGCAATACAAAAATGGTTTTAGGAACTGCAATTGAATTTAGTTGCTACATTTTGCGATTTGGCAAAATCCTACTTGGGGCATTTCCGAAGCAAATCTATAATACAGAAGGATACTTCACATTTGATGAATATCAGGCAGAAATTTAACGAACCTTTAAACAAGTTTGTAGATCAATTCAATGATGAAGTAGTTCAGATTAAAAGTGCCGATGAAAAAATAATGATAGCTGCTTTTTGTAGTGGTGTCCAATCCAGAAACTTCAATGAAGAATTAGAAAAACTAATGCCTGCTACATATTTCGAACTCTTGGAGCGAGCTTCGGAATACATACAAGGTGAAAAGTTTAATAGGACCAAACGAGAGCAATATTAGTCCTAAAAGGAGAAAAATGCAACTGGTGTGGACACTTCCTCATCAAAGAAACCAAAGGTAGTTGATAGGTTAGGCTATCCCAACAGGCGACCTTAATTTGGTAGATTGGGTGATATATCCAAATAATAACATCATTGACCGAACCCCAGGGACGAAAATTTTGCTAGATTCAGACTTCACGCTTCTAAACATTTCATGAAGGGAAATATTATATCAAGTGCAACATCTGGGAATTCTTGAACCTCCTCCTCCGTTGCAAACTGGTCCTAACCAAAGGGATAAGTCAAAGTATTGTGCATTTCCTGGTCTACATGGCAATCACCTTAAGGTTAGGATAGAAATAGCTATTTAAGAAGGTCATCTTCAGTAGTTCATTTGATGAACTGCTGCTAAATTTCAATGGAATGACTACAATAGAAGCAATTATGTACAATCTCAACAATATCCTTCGTCAACCAAATCAGAATAGTCAGAACAGAAACAATAACGGTCGTCAAAAAGATTCAGACACTTATGTTGTCGGGGTAATTAACACCATTGTTGGTGGACCAGTAACAGGAGACTCTAATAATGTAAAGAAGAAATATGCAAGATATTTTCCTGTAGGCAAAGATACGAAAAAAGGCTGAGATCCTTCATGAACCTCAGATATATATCTGATGATCCTATTTCGAGCTGAATGCCACATAATGACCCAGTAGTGATCCATGTTCAAGTAGTGGGTTATAAAATGCTTCGGATCTTTGTAGATATAGGAAGCTCGGTAGATATCATTTTTCGGGACGCTTAGGAGAAAATGCATATTGATTCGTCCTTAATCAAGCCATTAAAAACCCCTCTGATGGGCTTCACTGGAGACTTGATTATGTCAAAGGGCCAAATTTTCTTGCCGCTAACCCTAGGGACTCCACCGAAGCACAAAGTTGAAATGATAATTTTGTCATTGTCAAAAAAGATATTTCTTACAACATGATTCTGGGTTGACCCACACAATATATCTACAAAGTTCTTCCCTCTGTATTCCATATTAGCATCAAGTTCATGCTATGGGATAGGTCTGAAGGCATTGTAATTGGAAATCAACAAGAAGCTCAAGCATGTTATATGATGTAATGCACGTATAGCCTTCTCTAATCTCCATCCAAGCTATGTTCATTGCAGATAAAACCTATCTTGAAACATTTGATGCCCCTCCTTTCCACTTCGGCTATACGTGCATTACCATCTTTGCCTAATCTGAAAAGAAAAGGAAAGGCCGAAATTGAGCTAGAAGATAACGTCCCAATTGGAGAAGTGCCCCTTGACTGAAGTTTCCCAGATAAAAAAATAAAAGTTTGTGCCACTCTGCCAACCGAGCTAAAAGGACTTCTCTCAAGCTTCTATGTGAGTACAAGGACATATTTGCATGGATAATTGAAAATATGTCTTGCATTCCTCGAGAGATTATTGAACATAGCTTAGAATTGATCCAACATGCAACTAGTTAGATAGAAGAAGCACCTCATCGGTCATGAACGTAGTCTAGTAATTGAAGTAGATGTTGCCAAGCTTTTTACAGCAAAAATTATTAGAGAAGTATTGTATCCGACTTGGTTGTGTAATCCAATATTTGTAACTAAGTCTGATTCATCATCAGCAAATGTGTTGAGACTTTACTGATCTTAATAAAACCAATCTAAAGGCCAATTACACTTTGCCTTAGATCGATATAGTAGTTGATTCCTCTGTAGGGTTTTGTATCTTACACTTTTTAGATGCCTTTAAAGGATACCATCAAATATTTATTGCAAAGAAGGATGAAAAAAAGACTTCCTTCATCACTGACCGAGGCACATACTGTTACCTTACAGTGCCTATCGGACTTAAGAATGTAAGGGCAACGTATCAGAGGCTTGTCAATAAAGTCTTCAAATCACATATAGGTTAAAACATAGAAGTTTATATGGATGACATGGTGGTCAAAATTAAAACTTTTGAGGAAACATTAGATGACCTAAGAGTTTGAAACATTAAGATCAATAAAAATGAGCCTGAACCCCAAGAAATACACATTTGGGGTCTCTTTTAGAAAGTTTTTAGGGTTTATAGTCTCTCATCAAAGCATTGAAGTTAACCAGGGAAAAGTTATGCTATTGTTCGACAGAGATGAAACCTTCGACTTCGGTAAAAGAGGTAGAAAGATTAACTTGAAGAATGGCAGCTCTAAATTGATTCTTATCAAAGTCTACAGAAAAGGGATTGCCATTTTATCAGCATGTGAAAAAGATAGAAGATTTCAAGTGGACAAATGAAGCTCAAAAAACCTTTGAAGAGCTCAAAGAGTATTTGGGGAATATTTCGAGACCCGTTTCTCCACAAAAAGATAAACCTGTATACTTGTATATTTCCATTTCAGATTCGGTGGTCAGTTTGGTTCTTATTAAAGAGGTTGAAAATGGCAATCAATGTCCTATATATTTTATAAGCAAAATACTTCAAGGACTGGAAAAGAATTATTCAATTATAGAAAAAGCTACTTTTGCTTTGATGATCTTAGCTTGGAAGTTGAGACCATATTTTCATGGTCACAAGATAATTGTGTTAACAAATTTCCCTCTAAAGAATATATGTTGACTAAACCTGATGCCTAGGGAAGAATGCTGAAATGATTTTGTAGAGTTGTTTGAATTTGATATCGAGTTCAAGCCTCAAACAACTATCAAGGCTTAGGTTTTATCAGATTTTATTGTTGAAAATTGTGCATCAAAGAAGTTAGATCGATAATGTCTGTTGATCGGATCAAAAAAAGGGAACCAAGAGAGGATCTTGTTTGGGAATTACATGTCAATGGAGCTTCATGTGAGTCTAGATCTGGTAAAGGTATAATTATCCGAACTCTAGAAGGAGATCATTTTACCTATACATTAAGGTTTGGGTTCCAAGCAAGAAATAATAAAATTGAATATGAAGCGCTTATATGTGGGATGAAATTAGTTCACAAAATGGGAGCTTGAACATTAAAAATTCATAGTGATTCACAATTGGTCGTGAATCAGAGTCAGGGAAATTATGAAGCCTGGGGAATCTTTAAAAAATATCTTGACGAAGTAAAAAACTAGATGTCAAAGTTTAAAAAGGCCAAACCTCCCCAAAATACCCCGAGCTAAGAATACGTCACTGCAAATGTGTTGTCCAAGCTAGCATTGGCAATATACTCACATCTGACCAAGAAAATTTTAATAGAAGTACAGAATACAAGATCCATTGATCCTGTAGACAAAATCATGGATATTCGTACGAGCCTCGGATGAATGGAGACTATAATGAGTTATTTGAGTAATAATATATTGCCAAAAAACCCGATTGAAGCACAAAAAGTCATGTATAGGGCCATTAAGTATGTGATGTTTAATGGTGTTCTTTACAAAAAATTTGTACCTATGCCTGTTGCTTAGGTGCTTTGGTCCCTCTGAGGCCAACTATATTTTAAGAGAAATATACCAAGGTATATGTGGCAATCATATATGGCCAAGAAGCTTAGCTCGTAAAGTGCTATTAGCAGCATTATTGGCCTACTCTGTATTCAGATGTTGATGACCTAGTTTGGAGATGCCATTAATGTCAAATACAAGCACCAATACCTAGAAAACTGGGGTCATATATGGTCCCAATTTAGAGCCCTTGGCCATTTTCTCAATGGGAAATTGATTTGCTAAGCCCATTTCCAAAGGAAGTAGGAAAAATGAAATTGTGGTTGGTAGCAATTGTCTACTTCACTGAATGGATTGAAATGGAACCTTTGGTTTCTATCTCTGGAAAGTCGATCGAAATGTTCTTCTAGAAAAATATTATTTGCTAGTTTGAAATTTCCTCGGTTCTTGTTTCTGACAATGAGAAATAATTTGAAGGGGAACCTTTTAAAAGTTTTTGTTCCGACCTCAGCAAAAAACCACATTTCACTTCTCTGGCACATTCTCAAGTAAATGGACAAATAGAGGTGTGACACAAAACTATCCTCATAGGTCTTAAGACTCGGCTAGAATGAGCTAAAAGTGCTTGGGTTGATGAACTACCTAGCGTCCTTTGGACCTATAGGACCATACCTTGAACAGCTAATAGGAATACATCATTTAGCTTAGTGTATGGTTCTGAAGTTGTTATTTTAGCCGAGATAGGTTTAACTTCGGCTTCCATTGGGTAGCCTTATGCGATTTGGAGGAGAATTAGGAGGCCTTAAGACATAGTTTAGTTTTGTTGAAGAAAAAAGGCTAAACGCTTCCATTTGTGAGGTAAAGTAGAAAAAAAATCATGTCTGAACATTACAACTCTAAATTGAAACATTGATATTTGAGACTCGAAAATTTGGTACTTCAGAAGAATGAAGCCGTCAGAGTGGAAGGAACAAAGAAACTAGATCCAAATTGGGAAGGCCCTTACTGAGTGATAGAGGCTCATAGATCGTATTATTATAAGCTTGTTGATATGAAGGAGGATCCCATTCCACAAATGTGGAACATAGTAAATTTGAAAACAATATTACCCAGGGTTATAATTGATCCATTTTATTGAATATAAATTATTTCTGAAGCTTGAAGCAAGCTTTCTTAAACAAAGGGTCGAGACCTAGTGGTCTCCCTTTAAGAATATGAGCCACTCTGACCTGCCGATGTGCTAAAGAGGTCCGGATCAGGTTTGAAAAATAGAAAAAGAAAAATGAATTGAATTGAAAAAAGTATGAGTGCAAGGAGGGCCTAGACCTAGTGGTCTCTACTTAAGCATATGAGCCGATCCGACCTACCGATGTGTTAAAAAAGTTTGAACCAAGTTTGAAAAAAGAGAAAACGAAAAAGCAATTGATTTAAAAAAAGCATGTGTTAGGAGGGTCGAGACCTAGTGATCCCCCTTAAGAATATGAGCTGCTCCGACTCATCAATGTGTTATTGAGATCCAGACCAGGTTTGAAAAAATAGAAAATAAAAGCAATTGAATTGAAAAAAGCATGAGTTCTAGGAGGGCCGAGACTTAGTGATCCCTTCTCAAGAATATGAGTCACTCTGACCCGCTGATGTGTTAAAGAGGTCTAGACCAGGTCTAAAAAAAGAGAAAAAGAAACAACAATTGAATTGAAAAAAGCATGAGTGCTAGAAGGGCCGAGACCTACTGGTCCCCTCTCAAGAATGTGAACTGCTCCAACCCACTAATGTACTAAAGAGGCCCTTCAGGTCAAGTTAGGAAAAAGACCCTTGGGGTCATTCAATGTTGAACGTAAAAAAAAAGTTTAAACGTTATGTACTTAGAATTTTTTATGTTGCAAAATGTAATGGGTACTTTGTGCTTGAAAATTTTCAAGATAGGATAAAGTAGGTTTTATACTTAGTATATTTTTTCATATACAATAAATGAATGGAAGAAGAGAAATTGAAAAAAATGATATTTTATTAATAGCGAAAACCTAACTATTAAGCCAAAGGAGGAGCAGTTGAGGAATCATCCATTGTGGCAAAAGTTTGGTGAGTGGGATCAGAGAAGGAACCGGGTTGAGCAAGATTAGAGGTAGGTTCAGATTGGTCAGTCGCTATAGAAGCTCCAAGAAGTGGCACCTGAGGCTTAAAATTAGCTTTCAATTTCTTGATTAGCTCATTATTTATTGAGAGATCATATGGAAGGCCAGTGTATAGCTCTGGGTTCTTCACTAAGTGATCACAGGCCACAGTAAATGCCAATGTGACGATCAGATTAGACTTGCTTGGTGAAGTCCTTCAACATTTTATCTGCCTCGTCTGAAATTACAAATGTGTTCCTGCCTCTGATCATAAGCTTATTTTCTCTTTAGGCAAACTTTGCTTCTGCTATTTGAGCCTCTTGTTGGAGTTGAAAAATCCTCTTATCTCTATCTGCAACATCTACATGAAGAGTCTTCTTTTCCATTTCGGACTGGCGAAGCTTCTCTCTGAGTTCGTTCTTTTGAGCTTTCCACTCATCATATTTCTTGCCAGCCTCGATATTGCACTTCAGCTCATTAGCCTTCACAACTTTCTTTATTTTTTGGCTAGTCTTAGCCTTTGTGTGGGCCACACATGGCCTCATGCGAAATTAGATTCCCTTCTCGTAATGGCAAGGAGGATGGTTATGGCTTACAAAGAAAGTCCTGAGAATCTGAATCAGAAGATAGAAGGTAAAAAAAAGAAATAATGAAAGATGAGAAGTTTACATTCATCAAGCTTGAGGTGAAACTCATCTATCCTCTATTGAGGAGTAAGCCTCTTAACATAGGCCACGTCCCGTGGCAAGGCGATGAATTTTGCCTGCTCTCGTGCCACCCTAGTAAATTGACCTCTGTCATTTATATCCAAATGTGGGATGGGCCTGAAGTTTGTACTTCCTGAGGTGGAGGGATTGGGAATAGGGTCAATTGATCTTTGAGACCAGGGAAGTTCTCAAGATCCAATAGATTTCCTCTCCTTCTCAAGGGTAAGCCTCTTGCTCCCTAAGAAGGAAAGAGATATATGCAATAAGTATCCTTTGCGTAGATGAATGAGTGCAATGTGAGAATGGAAGAAAGGAGTTACTTACAATAAGAAATGAGGAATTACTTAGAGAGGGGTAAGTTTCTAGCACTTTAACCAGTGACCCTGGTTACTGAGTTAAGGCCAGATGAAATAGCATCAGCCTAAGAAGTAGAGGTGTTGGGCCTCAGAGAAGTATGAAAAGTTGAGGAGGAGGTTGTGATTTGCCTTTCTTCCTTATCCTCATCAGGATAATTGGTTAGCCTCGGCACACTAGTAGAGCAGCTTCTCTTTCTCATAATGCTAGTCGGTTCAACTTGAGGTCTTGCACTAACAGCCCCGTAACTACTTGACTACTGGACGGACCACTTAAAAAGGTGGACAGATCTATGAAGGTAGACACCAAAATGACATCTATTGCACCAGAAGCATCAATAGTGCCGAGGATGATCCACTTGTAGCTGCAGGGATAGTCTAGCTCGATGAACTAGCCCTAGTGGCTGGGGTGGTAGGAATTAAACCACTTAAGACTGCACTCAAGTCTAAACAAATAAAAAACTGAGATGTTCAGTTTAGGCAAAGATAGCCTATTAATAATGAACACGCGAAAATAGCATATAATATTGCCTTGGCAAGGGTCGTAGTCCTCTAGAATTACATGCTCAGGAAACAAGCCTACCTAGGCCAAAATGTTATTGGGTTGAATAACTGGTTGATTGTGAAAGTCTATCCTAATGGTGGCACTAATAGGCTTCTTGACATCATCATTGGAATCTGGAAGGGCAGCATTCTTTTCCTTCAAGTTTTCTATGAGAAGATTCCAAGAGCTTTGGGCATTGTAGGATCAAGGTAATAGATAAAGAAAAAAGACTTCTTCCAGTCATGAATAGAACAAGGATTGCCTGAGGTGAGTTGCTTACTCGAGGCTTGGTGAGAGGCATCAAAAAAATCCATGAGATGGGTATAGTTTTAAAATCATTCGGAATGTTTCTAAGGAAAGGAAGACTTCATATAATTTCCATAATATGCCAAACTCAGAAAAATACTAGGTATAGAATCATCATTAGTCCCCTCAATTTGGGGCTGAGTATTGTCTCAGAACTTAAATGATAATTGTTACCGAAATCCCCCTTCAGAGCCTTTTCGTTACAGTTCAAAGCTTGAATTGCAACTCTGAAGACACTTGATTTTAAGTTTCTAAGCCAAAGTCCGAAGTTAATTGATTCAAAATCCCCAAATCTTGAGTCCTCGAGTCGAAACTCTTAAGAAGACATCCGATTAACTAACCTTAGCTCTTGAAGCCTTCTTACGACCCAAATACTTTACTTCTTTCTTGGTTTAACCCGAATTGAAGCTCCCAAGGTCACATTTCATGGCTTTTGATGACTCGGCTCTTGTTTGTGCAAACCGAGCTTTCGTTATTTCAAGTTCGAATATTCCCATAATCATTGTTTTTTCAATGAAAAGCCTTACCACTTTATTTTCCCACATACACCTTAAATGCTCACACCACTTTCGAAAAGAAAACATGCCGCCTTATTTCACACACGTCTTAAATGCTTTTGTTGCGCACCACTTCGTTTTTCCCAATTGTTTTTAATGTCATCATGCCCAAAAGACAGGTTGCTTTATATTTTCATACACAACCTATTTGTCCATAGACGCATCGCTTCAGTTCAACCCAGTTCCTTAATTTTCCCGACCCAACTCTCATAATCGCTTACCCCCCCTTTTTTTTTTTTAACCTCCTTAGTGGGCATATTTGGTCCAATTTACTAGGATATGCTCATTATGCCCTAACTTAAAGCTTTCCCCCATTCGTAGATATTTACATATTAGTGCCATCCCAATGGCATTTATGTAATTAGAACTCACGCCTAGCTAGTAGTGTAATAGCCTGGGTATCCCTCATCATTATCTATAAATAGAGGATTCTTGAGCCTAATTAGGAAGTCATCTCAATAAAACTTCTACTTTTCTCTCTCTACTTCCTTACTCTTCTCTCTCTATATTTTTTATCCTCATCAAAATGTTCAAGGCATTTTCTCTTCATTGATTGGCTAACATCATACAATCAAATTGTTTCAATTAGTCTATTGAATGATTGGGAAATTCTTAGTTAATTTTCGAATAGTGTTAGCGGGTCACTTGCATATACAAAATTGCATGCAAAATGCAACACCAGGTTTTGGAAGCACAATCTAAGCAAATAGTTTCAGATCATAGTTTTAGGACCAAAACAAACAATTACATATTTTTAATAACATTGAAAAGCATAGGATGATTTTTGAGGCAACTCAAGTTTGTGGCTGCAAACGAACAAGGTGAAAAAGATGACCAAAACGTACCGCTGTGCACAGATCAACATAGATTTTAAGAATAAACTACAGCTTCCTCTATTAATAATCTTATACATATAAATATTTTTCCCTATACATATAAATATATGTATGCATATGATACTATTTTTATGATTCCGGTAGGTATTATATGATTATATTTTGAATACTTATATAATGTAATATCATGTATTTTAAATGCATGTACAATATAAGGTTTAACGAATAACAGCATAATATTCTAACAAAACCATAAAATTTTCCGATATTATATATGTCACATAATTAATGCTGAATATAGAAATATAAATGTTTAAATTGGGAAGCTTGTTCGTGCATTACATTTAAAACCATCTAGAGAATGTATCTCAAAACTGTCTGTCATTTGCACATACTTCTCCGACCAAAAGAAATTCTGAAATTCCTTCAATTTTCTTGATACTTCGACTTCTGTGCTAATAATATTGCCTTCACTGGCCTATGATCGGACAATTTTGATTCACCTCTAGAATATAGGTGTTGTTTCAACCCTTCTCCAAACCAAATTATTCTATCACACCTGAAAAATCAAAATTTTTTATTAACCAATAAATAAGAATGGTTGTTTATCTGAATTTTGGAATGTCAAAGCTGAATACCTGAACCAACATGAGAAGCTATACTATATATGTACATACCATGCTAGCGAACGTTTCTTTTCACCCATAGTTATCAGAACTTAGACAATCTTTGCATGTAGGAGCAAATTCTATTCTTCCTTGTTGCCAACCTTCAAATACTCGTCCATCCATGAGTTTCGTCTTCACCTTCATTCCATATAAAATTTAGCAAAATGTCATTAATTAGATATTTGATATCCTACACTAATAATCAGAACGATTAATTCAATTTTGCACCCCTCAATTTATATCTTGAATTTCAATTTAGGACACTTTGCACCCCAACTCTCAAATTTGTCCCACTGTGCTTAACCCCTTTTTTTGATACAGTCAAAAAAATTAACGGAATCTTTGTTTTTGCATGCAAAAATATTGTTGTACATCCTATTGAATTAGTCGTACGCACAAAACCATTGGATTAATTTTTTAGACTGAGTTAAAGAAAGGGTTGAAGTGGAATGAATTTGGGAGTTCAGAGTGTAAAGTGTCCAAAACTAAAGTTCGGGGTGCAAAGTGAAAATCAGGTATAAGTTGAGGGGTTCAAAGTGAAATTAGTCCTAATTAGAAATATTTGCATGTTTTCATTTTGTGTGAAGATATCAAGAAGAAATTGCATATTAACTTTCACTAAAAAAAATTCTTTAATTTATTCTTTTTCTCGGGTACCTGATCATTTTCTAGCAATGCGTTCCATTCTCCTTTGTCCACCAATACTCGTGTTGCTGATTCTGGTAGGGAAATTCTGTAGTTCAAGTCTCCAAGCCAAACCACCCGACTGCACAAAATCATATTTTGTTAGGTTAGAAATGATGTCACATCAAAAACTTCCTAGTAATTAAAATACAATAACAAGACCTGAAAAAAAAAGGGCATACTACAACAAGATTAAAAAATAGTTCCAAATTAGTATTTTTCTTACCATGGGGAAAATCTATTGTAAATTTTGTTTAACTTCTGAGAAGAAGTCAACTTGATCATGTTGTTTTCTCCCTTTTCACATACTAGATGGTATACTAAGTGTGGAAATCTTGTTTTCCTATAGATTTTATTTACTCATGGACTCTTGTAATATTTGAAGAGAATAATTTAACAAGAAAGGTGATTAACATAATCACCTACTGTTAGTCCTTTTTGATTGGTGTTCACATCAATTTTGAGTATGAAAAGACACTAAAAATCAGGAACTAATAATAATAAAAGTTAATTCAATTAATTTAATAAAAAAAAGTATGCAATTCTAATTTTATATTTTTTTACAAAAATATTCTCTTGATTCTTACTCCTTTAGTTCACATATCTAAGGAAAACAGATCTTCTTATGGTGAACCTTTGATGACTGGAGAAAGATTTACTGAAAACTTGTAACGGAAAACTTGAGTAGGTTTTAAGAAAAGATGTCTCTCGATCTACGAACAAGATGAAGACTTGAACACTTCATAAGATGAACTTGAAAATCAACTAGCACTTGACAATTTGAAACGAAAATCTTGTAGGATTTTGAGGAGTTGGCAGTCAAAGAACGCAAAGAAGTTTCAAGAACTTGGGAGACTTAATGTATATAGTAAATCTCTCATGTAATGTCTTGTCTAAAGGATAGTACTCCTATTTATAGCTACAAAATAGGGTTTCCTACTCCAATGAGTTACTTGTGAACTAAGTCACTCAAGATTTAAGACAAAATATTGGGTCGGTGCATAATGTAGTCCAAAATACTTTAATGCGCTCTAATGGATTTTATTTAATTTATTTAGTCGAGCCCAAATCTAAGGGAGTCCACTTATCCTATTCTATGAATTATTAGGTATTGATTTGAATCTTCTATTTAAATAATCAAATTTAATTAAAACAATATTAAATTATTGTCTTAAATAATAATTTAAAATTTTGATTTTTATAAATGCCCCATCTCAAGGCGTTGATGACAAACTTGCTTGTCAAAGAATCGAAAACATACAAACTTGCTTGTCAAATAATTGAAAACATGTCTTGAAGTTCATGAAATTTACTTCGACCAAAGGATAACCACACATTCAAAAGTGAAAAGACCCCAATTGGTTTAGCCCAAAGTAAATTAAACTAATAAACCACCACATCATTCTCTGGTTGGAGCCTATTCATGGTCTATGGTAACCATATACACTAGGACATTACTACATCGTCTAGGAAGCTTCCACCAAATTATTAATATTAAATTCCCTTTCCTTATTTGGTTTTCACAAAATAACAATGCATTTCTTGTTATTAAATTTCAAAGACTACCAAGCCAACAAAACTTCCGTTTTTCGTCTTGATAGCACCTCATAAGCATGAATTACAGAACCGGGCTCTATGTTGACTCTAATAATTCCCAAAGCAAGAAATTTAAATTGCCAAAAACATGGAGGCTTCCAAATTCTTACAAGACAAACCTGTTAACTTTACTTATTTTTCTTTGCAAACATTTTGCAAAATCAGAACTTCGCTTTTCCAAACGTTTTGCAAAGCTCCAACTTTAAGAAGTTACTAAAACTACTTAAAACGAAACTTGCTGCTCCGCTCATTACAAAAAACTGAACCTTTTTTTTTTTTTTGGCCAAGCTTCCTAAACACCTTAACTACCAAATTCTTCCATTTTCAAAATCTTGCAACTTCTAAATTGATAACTATCCAATTCGTAGTATTGTCAAACTCTATTTAAAAGACAATTAACACAATTTCTATACTACACAACTTTGAAGAAATCACTCTGGCAACAAGCAAAGACTCTGTCTTCTCAGCCAAGCTATAGGCAAACTCTGTGACTCTTGAGTTGCTAATATCAAGCTGAAATCCTTTTGTTTTTGATCTTGAATTGTTTAAATAAATTGAGTAATAATGGTAATGATAATTCTAACTCTGTGTGACTTGTTTGCTAAAATTTTGGCCTTCTTAATTTTCAAACATAGCAAGTATCTCGGTTTTGTGTTATGACACACCGACTGTTCGTCAAATTTACCAAGATAACTCGTGCTCGAGGAGCCGTCATCCCCAATTAATTTTAGAGAGGTGACTCTACATCTTCAATTGCTTCAAAAGCTTTAGTCACTGTTTTTTTTTTTCAAATATGTTGAAGTACTTTCATTATTGAACTGTCAAGCAGCAATTAACCATAATCTCATTTTGCTTTCGAACTTTGTGCTTTGCTGTTCCAATTCACTCTATTTGTTGCAGAAATTTTCGACAACATGCAAATCAAGTATGGTGAATCTCCCAAACAATACCGCTAACTTCTTGATGACACACGAGGCTCGAGTGCTCATGACTTGTCCTTACACGTACTACAGCCTGCCATAGGTGACTTTGGGATAAAGATTGAACATCTAGATGATTCGGCATCTCATCTTTCAGAGTAGTCTGCCAAATCTACAAAGATGGTGATTGGCCCTTCTTCATCTCTTGCAAGTAAAGAAGTGCACGGTTGCTATCTCATGACCATGGTGGAGAACAGAGTGCCAACAAGTTTCTACTTTCTTTGCTAGCACAAATTTGGACAAGACTGCTTGGGATGCTCCAGCTTCTAATTTTGGCAAAACTTATTACAGAACATGTTGGGAGTGGGCCAAAGATCTTCTCTCGAGACACAAGAAAGTGCTCCTAGATGCTAAGATCTATGATGCCGGCCATGCATCATTTTTCACCTATTATTACTGTGATAATGTCTTGCGCGCCTTCCTCGAATTTTAGTGTTATATCACAAACATACTCCACTCATGCATTGGCAAATTGTCCATATCACTTTGGGATTTACACAAGTTTGGTGGCTTTCTAGTTCACAACACTCTTTATGATGAAGTCATTCCCTCAATTGATGAATTTTATGGTACTTGCACTAATCGGATCGGGAAATCTCAGTCGTCGGCAAGCTGCATTCATCTATTCTCTGCTTTTCAGAAACTCACAAGAAGACCAAAAGATGTTTGGATTGCTGATTGGATTCAATTTTGGTTTAAAGGCCCAAGTAGATATCAAGCGTCCCCGCTTAGAGTCAGTGGGCAAAGAATTTCATCAAAGCGGCGGACTAATCACAATCCAAGTGGGGTCATTAACAATGACTATGTGATCAAATTAAAGACAAAGCCGAGCCGTTCTTTGACTTGGGCGCTGACAAGACTTTGAGAGATGAGACATACTTTGCTGCATTTTTGTCTTGTTGGATTTGAAAATTCCTTCTACCCCCTCACAAAATTGACCACATTCATCCCAGTGTATTTCAAGTGGCGAGCTTGATGACCTGTGGACAAAATTTTTTCCTTACTATACCAGTTTTATCAAGTATCTACAATGGCTTAAATGAAATTGTCCATTCTTCAAAGTTATGAGAATCCACTATTATTTTTCCAATCTATTAGATAAGATTTGCATGGATGGATAGCCTATTATTTTGATGCCTACCACATTCATGGAAAGTTTAATTATGGGGCCCTAACGACTAATTTTGGTGCTGATAAAATGGCTTCATGGATGGACTACTTTATTAGCGCTTGTTTATGTTGCTTGACTCTTGGCTTGAATAATATTTATGTTGTTGAGCCATATAATCCTTGTAGGTTTAGCCACCAGTTTGGCTTTTATCAAGATGTTCCTTACAACTTGAAAGAGAAGCTCCTTCTTTATTCATTGGTAGACATAGTGCAATTGTAGGAATCCTCTACTCGTGTGGCAACGCAGTCTAAGATAATTCTACCGGCTCAAAGAAGAAACTTTTTATTACAAAAGATTATCATCATTGGTGGTCAAGCAGATCAAATAATGCTACTAAACACAAAATCAAGATTAACTTAAAAAAGAGAAAAAGCATCGAGTCGTGGTCACATTTGACAACTATAGATAATGTGGCCATCCATTCTTCACATGAGTAAACATAAGTTGACCAAAGTGAGTAGCTCTCAAAAACATCCTAGTGCAAGCAAGTCAACCACTTTTGAACACACTTCACTACAAATGGATAAGGAAAAGATAAAGATGGAAGTAAAGCAGTACATGTCAAAGTGAGTGATAAGCTCATAAATGTTTTATATTTATGTATCATTTACCTCAGTTTTCGTGTAATGTGAGCAATAATTGAATGAATTATGAGCTTAATTGTCTTATTTTTAGTTTTTGTAGGTCTTGAATGAAAAGGAGCCAACATGATCAAAAAGTTGGAGAAAAATCAAAAGAATGCAAAACGTGCACTGGTAGGGAGAGAATTTGGACACAATTTGGAATTTTGATCATAACTTTCTTTTCCAAGCTCCAATTAAGCTGATTCAAGATGCTTTGGAAATCTAAGAGAGAGAACTACAAATTTCATGTTTTGAGTTTTCACAATCCATCAGCATTAGGGTCAAATCGAGGTAGAAGTTAAAACTGGAGCACTGGAATTCGTGCACATACGTGAATGAAAGTCTTGCATGTACACGAGTAAAAAAAAACATTTTTTTGCTTCTGGAAATTGTGCACATGTGATAGAAAATGATACGCGTTGCGCATGACGAGCTACATGGACTGCTTGTTTTGGAAGTTTTCTCCACCCAATTGGACTCTTTTATAAATTTTATTGTATTTCTACCATCTAAGGGGTTAAAACCTTGATGTATCCCCTATAAATACTTTATGGCATGAAGAGTTGAACATACGTAGTAGCCATTAGTTAAAATAGACATTAGAATAGAAAATTCCTTAGGTTAGGTTAGGGTTTTGTTTTCTTGTTCAAAACTTCAAGCACATCAATTCTTGTTCTAGCTACGCTACTGAGTTTGCTTTCTTATTTAAATTCAATTTAATTCCAGTTCTTATTTCAATTCTGTAGTTTTAATTTAATCTTCCTGAATTTATTTTTCTAGTTCATTAATTTAAATTTGCTTTAAGTGAATTTTATTACTTTTACTCAAGTTTTAATTAATTTTGGGGATTGTTCATATTTTCTTAGTGATGAGGATTACTTTGGTAGGTAGGAACAAAGCCCTTCAATTAATTTGTCTAACTAGAAAAATATTCGTGAACCCTAGTACTTGTCCAATTGTCCTTGTAGGAACAATCCTTACTCGCCCAATCTAGAAATATACCTTGTCTCCTTGAGAGCATGTGTATGTATTGATTAAGGTTATTAAGGCTTAATTATAACTTGTTTGTGAATTGAATTGCCTAATCAATATTTACCTTAACAGTAAGCAACCCATTTTCTATGCATCATGAGACAAGAAAGGGAGCTACTTTTGATACATCAATCAATATCCTTAAAGATTACAAGGAAGACGATTACCGAAGCTTCAAATAAAGAAACCGACAACATTCCCACTCAAAATCCAAATAGCAACTTGACAGAAAAAGAGACGAATGGAGGAAAAATGCCACTGGTCACTCCTTCACCCAAGACTCTTAATGCAACAAGATTGGAAATTCATCATGCCATAATATTTGTGACAAGGAAGAGCCAAGTGAATACGCATCCATTCATGATTGCCCTTGTAATTGGTTAAAGAAGGGAAAGAAAGGAAACAATACGCCAAACTTGGATATAGCTATTATCGACTCAAAAGTACTCATTCGAGGTGCACCAAGCTTAACAATACCTTTCGAGGAACTTGCTTAATATGTTGTTTCTCTACTTAATGCCTTTTGCTTTCTTGTTCCTTTTTTTAAATGTTGATATTGACCTCATAATAATCCATTTTTCTAATTCTCTTTTTTCAGTTTGATGATCAAGAGCAACCAAATGACCTTGTAGATGACACTCTTGAAGAAATGGAGGTTTCAGTAACCAAGCCTAGAAAGTTTGATGTTTTGAGGAATGTCATTCATAGTTCTTCTAATGTAGACCTTACCAAGAATTTTGAGGATGGATGGAATGATGCCGCGAACAGTCACGCTAGGACTCAAATGGAAAAACCTTCGTCCAGACATGGAGGACTCAACCAGTTCAAACTATTTTACTGAAAAAACAGCCACTCAAGATCTTTAAACCTCAAACTTGGCCATTGCCTCCAAATGCTTCCGTATTTCATTCGGAAGAAGTTATCTCAAACTATCAATGAGAGTATGTATCCATGTTGTGGAGAAATCTTAAGCAACAGATTTCAAAGACTTCCTTACAGCACATGCCCTCTCTAAACAAATATGCAACAAGGTATCTTGAAGAGACGGGAAGCAAAATGGACATCTCAACTTTACAATATCTAATAAAGACATTCTTTGAGAACATAGAAACATATAACTCTATCAAAGTATCACTTGATGGAAAGATGACTCAAGAATCATATGAAGGACTCGCCTCAACTGCTCAACAAAACCTATGCACCATTGAGGTACAAGAACAAAAGCAGACAAAGAGTGTAGAAGATTTAGAAGCACAAGTAGCACAACTTCGTAGCAAGAAAATGGAGTTGAAGCAGCAACTTGAACGCAACTATGCATTTAGAGGAAGGGAAAAACCTTGGCTCTTAATCGAAGTCAATAGAGCCTTAAAAAGACTCAAGTTGAAGTTACCAAACTTAGAGAAGTTGAGACTACCCCACACTTATCTGTAGAGGATACAAAGTTTTTGGGTAAAATGGAGCATTTACTTGAAGAGGAAGGGAATGAACTTGCAAACTTTAAACTTTTCGAATAGCTCATTTTTTTCTTTTTCTTTTTTTAATTCAACAATTTCATTTTGGATGAGTAGAAAAAGACTAATCTTGACATGTTTCAGCTCTAGCATTCCTGATGTAATAAAGAGCATTTACATGGAATAAAAAATGTCTTTTTATTCACATGTCCGCTTCCGCTCTGAAGAAGGATTGGATATTTCAATCTTATGCCGTGAGGGATGTGACTTTCCATCATAATAAGGTTGTGACAACTCACGCACCAACTAATCTAAACCAAAATGGAATTTGATGTTGATATGACTAAACTTGAAAATAACTTTCAATTCAAGCTACCTAGGAATCCCAAAAAACAGAATGAAGTCATCACGTAATTCACATATTTTTAGTGCCATCCAAAGTTTTAATTCATGCGGGCCATGATTTTTTTATTTTTTATTTTTTTCCTAATTTTTGCCTCGGCCACCTCTTTTGAGGTCTTCAACCTAGTTTACTTGCTTTTGGGTCCTTATTTTTTACTAGGTCGCTTCTTGTGAGGTTTTCAACCCAGTGGACTTTTTTTCTTTTTCTTTTTTTTTTGATTGCCATTCACAGTTTATACTCATGCGGGCCAGAAGTATTTTGCAGAGTCAATGTTCAAGCATGAAATCACTTCAAGAACTTTCCATTCATTGGACCAATCTTGATGCCATCCTTATCTACTAGTTTATACGCACCATGGGAGTAAACTTTGCAAACCACATGAGGCCCATCCCACTTTGAGGTGAATTTGTTTCCCATGCATTGATTGCTGACAATTAGCCTTCTTATTGCAAGAACCAAATCTCCAACTTGAACAGAAATTCATGGTCATACTTTCTTATTGAATGCCTTGGACATTCGAGCTGCTATTGAGCTTACAGCCTTTTCCTATCAAGAGCTTATACTTCTTCTAAATGAAGGCAAGAATTGTCTTCGATTGTGTGGCCTTCTTGAATTGAGATTCTAAGGGATGGTATTTGACACTTCAACGGCAAAACCACTGCAACTCCATAAACAAGAGAATATGACGTGGCTTATGTAGGTGTCCTAAAAGTTGTCCTGTAAGCCCAAAACACTTCACCAGTTCTTTCAGGCCAATCTTTCTTGGACTTAGACACTACTTTCTTTAGTAAATTGCAAAACATCTTGTTAAAAGCTTCTACCAAGTCATTTGCTAGTGCGTTGTACATCAAAAAGTTATGTTGCTTGAATTTGAATTTTGCACACAATTAGTTCATCAAACTATAGTAGAATAGCTTTTCATTTCCGTGATAATGTATTGAGGGACACCATACCTAAAGATGATAGCTGTCTTGATACGTATATGGAAGGCAACAACATTCTACTTCTTCACTTTTTTCAATGGAATAGTTTATGCCTACTTAGAGAAATAATCTGTCGCTGCCAAAATGTAGAGTTGACCTTCCGAATATTTAGGTAATGTACCAACCACATCTAGACCCCATGTATCAAAAGGCCATGAAGCTATAGTAGGATGTAGTGGCTCTGGCAGTTGATTAATCAAATTTGCATGAAGTTGACAAGTCTCACATCTTCTTGCATAATTTAGACAGTCTTTATCATAGTTGGATAGTAGTAGAACGTTCTTTTAATTTGGAAGTGAAGCTTTGGCCCAAATTGATATGCACCACAAACGCCTAAGTGCACTTCCTCCATGGCCTTGATAGCCTCTACTCCATGCCAACAACGTTGGAAGTTCCCCTCATAAGATCAATGATACAATGTATCTTTGTAAAGAACGAATCTGGGGGCTGACCACGAAATTTCAGATCGATGTTGTAGATCTTCAAATAACTTTTCATGCCTCAAATATTCAATTAACAGTTGTCTCCAGTCATTTTCATGAATTTCAGATACCGAGATTGTGGTTGCCTCCTCTATGAAGTGCTCTGGCAAAGATGGAACAATCCATTTGCAACAAACACCAACATTGACTTTTTCATCATCAGACAAGGCTAGGATTGTTGCTAGATTTGCGAGAGTATCTATTATGCGATTTTCTTTCCTGGGAACAAGCTCCAAAGAAATACTATTAAACTGTCTTGTCAATTCTATAGCATAATAGAAGTAAGGAAGCAAATCACCTTTCTTTACTTCATACTGCTTCAATGCTTATCTCACCAGCAACTTAGAGTCTCCATACACTTTAATATCTAGAATGTTCATTTAGTGCCATTTGAAGCCCAATAATTAATGCTTGATATTCAGCCACATTATTTAAGCACAACTCAGTAAGCACCATCAAAAAAGGAAGGACAAATCTTTTGGGTGAGATAAATACAATTTCTGCCCCGTTCCAGTTGATATAGCCATACTATCAAATATTGAACATCATCCAAGATAGTAGGACTTCTATGAGAAAGACATCTTCATTAGGAAAATCATCAGAGAATTCCTATTCAGCAGGAATTGGGTGGTCAGTGAAAAAATTAGCCAGTGCTTATCCTTTAATTGCTTTTTAAGGCACATAAATGACTTCAAATGGATTGAATATCACAGACCACCATGCAAGACACCTGAAAAGCACGGTCATTGACATAAGAAACTTCACTGGATTTGCTTGCAAGATCAAATAAACCATATATGCCTCAAAGTAATGCCTCAACTTCTTAATTGCATAAAATAAGTCTAGGAACATCTTCTCAATAGGAGAGTATGATCTCACCCTTGGTTAGTGAACGACTTAGGTAATACAATGCTCTTTCCTTTCCCTCTTCATTCTCTTGTGCCAAGAGTACATCTACAAACTTTTTATGCGCCAAAATGTACAACATTAGTGGCTTTCCTCGAATAGGAGCTCCAAGTACTGGTGGATTCAAAAGTTACTTCTTGATGCTTGATAAGTTTATAATTGTGCTATATTTTACGTGTCATTTACCACATTTTTATGAGTTGTAAGCATGATTTGAGTTATTATTGAGCTTAATTTGGTTATTCTCAGTTTTTGTAGGGTTAAAGTGAAAAAGGGCTGAAAAATATGGGAAAAGATGAACGAAAATGCTCAGTACAGGACAGGCACAAGTATGAAGCCTTTCTAGACACTGTTTTGTATTTCAATCATAACCTTTGATACCGATCTCTGATTGAGGTGATTTAAGATACATTGCAAAGCTAAGGGATAGAGCTACAACTTTTGTGTTTTAAACGTTTTCAAATTACGCAAGAATCAAGGTGAAAATTGAAGTCGAAGGCGGAGCACAGTTTGATGAAGCCAGCGCACATGCGCTGGAGTTGTGCACTGCTTCCAGAAGCAAATTCCCAGAAGTGGCTCGCGAAAACATGCGCTAAGTTCCCTGCGCATTGCGCAGAGGACGGAATAGGCCTGGACCTCACTGCCTCGGCAAGCACATGGGAGCAAAGACCCCAGTGCATGTGCGCGGAAGGCAGCAGGGAGGCTTAAAGTTGAGTTTTTGACAGATTCTTTGCCCGGTTGGACTCTTTTTCACCCGATTTCACGTTCTTACCCATAGGCATTAATTGTAACCCTAAGTACTCATTATAAATACCCCAAGTAGGGTGAGAAAAAAAGATCGACACCTTTATTTTCTTTTGTCTAGGATTTTTAGCAGTAGAAATTCTTCTTTATTCTTTCATGGCACTTTGTGCCTAACTCTTTTCTTGGTAGAGGGAATTGAAGCCATGGTCAATTCTACAAAGTTGTGAGACTTCTTGTGCTTGAATTATTCACTTTTATCTCAAGTATTGATTATTTTTCTGCGGTGAATTTTATGGTTGTTCTTTTTAACTTGTTATTGCTAGATTGTTTTAACTACGTGTGCTTAATTCAATCTATGAAGCAACTGAATTTGATAATTACTAGATTAGTCTTATTGAATTTAGGGAATTTATCAATCATCTAATTGGCATAACCGCGTGTGTTTATGCTTAATTAGCCTAATTGTTCTTGTTGATTTTTATGCTTCTATTAATTGATCTTTGGCGCGTGTCCCAATACTCATACAAGAATTCTTCATTGAACTGCCTTATTCCACAAATTTCTTTGCTAATATTTGCAGTTCGAGAAGTTGGAAAGTATTTAGCCAAGAATAGTCTATTCATCTGCTCTCAAGTTGTGATACTACCCAAAGGCAAATCGAATAGCCAATCATTTGCTTCATCCTTGAGTGAGAATGAGAATGCTCTTAACTTGATATGCTCTTCTGACACTCCAGGGGGTCTCATACTTGTACAAACCACATGGAAGTCCTTAAGATGCTTGTTTGGATCTTCACCTGGCAATCCATGAAAAGAAGGTAATAAATGGATTAGTCCAGATTTTAATTCAAATGTGACATTAGCATCTAATTCTGGATATGTAATGCATAAAGGTTGTTGATTTAGTATGGGCGTGGCTATAGAATTCTCTCAAAATCCGTTTTGTCATGTTCATCTCTTCCTGTTGTTCCTGATCACCTGTAAAGATATAGTTAAACAATTGTTCTTCCCCTAACTGTCGTTCTCTTATCTCTTTTTCCAATCTGCGTAATGTTCTCTGTATTTTCGGATCAAATTGGAATTCAACTTGTCCAGCAGACTGAGTCACAAGCATACACAATAAGCAGAAGAATAATAAGAAAAAGAAAGAAAAGAAAAACTGGCATAACTAGCACAAAAATAATTCAAACTGTTCCCCGGCAACGGCACCAAAATTTTGGGGTGCAAATAATATGTTGCGGAGTTGCAATGCTGTCGTACGCACCCAAAATTAACAACTCTCAATATGTAGTAGTGGTGAGTACAGGTCGTCCCACAGAGAACAAAGTTTATTTTCGTGCTAAATGGAAAAAGGGGTTTTGAATGCTTTTCAACTAAAACTAAAGTAGTAAAATAACTAGAGAGAATTCGATTAAGAAAGGTCTTGGTTTTGGTCATATTCCATCTTCCACCATGGCAATTTCACCAGTCGATCCTTGAAACACAAGATAATTCAATTCTATATCAAGCACTAATTGAAGAATTAACCCGAACGAAAATCAATTCAAAGTTGATTCTTGTTTCCTTCTAAAGTTGGTTAATTTTTAACACGCGATCCAATTAACCCTAACTATTAATATAACCCAGCGCTTCAAGAAATTGTGTGAAAGCTGTCTGCATTATCAGATAAGTGACTCATTGCTAATTCAATATTTTTATGAAGGGTTGTTGCCTAACGAAAGGAACATGGTCAACGCCATAAGTGGAGGGGCGTTAGACAATTTGACCATAGACGCTGCTCATGAACTTATATCGAATAGGGCCGCGCGTTCGCAAAAATTCAGGACACGACGTGATCAACCTCTCAAGCGTGATAACGAGGTAAATGTTTCATCATTAGAACAATAAATGGCAAGTTTGACTTCTTTTGTTTGACAGTTGGCTTCAGGTACCGCACCGACTGTGTAACCAAACTCGCTTTCTTATAGTATCTACTCAAATGAGGGACACTAGACAGATATGTGTCCCACATCGATTGGTCTATCTTTTCAATTAAACCAAATTGTTAACACCTATAAAGAAAGCGAGTCATGAATAACAAGAGGAAAAGAACAAAGGGAAGACTGGTGAAGTCAAAACGTGATGTTACAAGTTGGAAAACATATTGGTTTTACATTCTTTCCCATTATCTGTACTATATATATAAAAGGGAGAGTTGAGTTTAGTGTCTATTATTTTTTGTTATTTCATATATATCTTTATTATATATGTAACAAATTATAACTTCCTTTTATACATAATTTTTTTCCACTCTCCATTACATATAATAATTTTAATTTTTTGTAATTTTTTATTTACTAACATTTCCACTACAATTAAAAAAATTATGTAATTTTTTTATTAATTACATACTCATAAAATATGTCCTTTTTCCATTAGTCTATATCAAGGTCCTACCACCAACTAGATATATACCAACCAACTATACAGGGATTAGATAATATTCAAATAGAACTTCGACCAAAAATTGAACACATTTATTTAGTTTTAGTTAACATAATGTCTCACACATAAGAACTAAAATTAAAACTGATGTTAATGTAGCATAACATCTATAATTACAGAAAATCAATCCATGCTTTTAGTTTCATAAATTTCAAGTGTATTCGTAATTCATATACGTTTTTTTATGTGATTAATTTTGTCAAACTGATATTTTTCAGTCAAACTTTTTATCATATTCTCGAGAAATTTTTTTTACAATATGATATTGATGAATATTCCGTAATATTCATATATTTTATAGTAGTGTTATTCATTTTTTTTTTTAAAAAAGAAAAATGATAGAATTCTGAACGTTTTAGAATATAACGCTATATTGTGGGATAATTTTATATATTTTTAAAATTTTAGGGGTGGGAAAAGTCAAAATTTTCATGTATAAACTACATCCATCATAGGTGAGTGTCGGTCAAAAGTATGGTAAAAAAACATAAAGATTGAATTAACGATTATAAATAATACAGTGTTTGATTTTTTTAATTTTAATATTTATATAATATAAATATTTAAAATATATAATATTTAATTATATAAATATTTAAAAAACAAACAAATGATTTAAAAACTGTAAAATTTGTCCAAAATAAACCTAAACTAGAAATGTGACCATCTTCCCTCCATGAAACAAAAAATACAACTCACTACAGAAACAATTTGGAGTTTTAAAAGTTAGCATCAGAATCTTTAATAATTATCAATCAGCTGCTACTCCATTCAATTGACTGAAGACCCTCCATACACCAGAGAAGGAAAAAAGGATTCTGAAGAATTCCACAGACATATTCGGATATGTCGACTTTGACTGTTCCTCCAACGTTAACTTCACCTCGTGATGATGCCATTCATCTTCACAAAGCTTTCAAGGGTAACAGAAAAAAAAAAAAAAAAAAAAAAATCAACACCTACCTTTACTTTTCTATGATTCTGTTTTTTTGTTTCTTTTTTCTTTCTGGGTTTTTGATTCTTTGGGTGGTAAATTGCAGGAAATCTGTTTTAGTGGGTCACAGAAGAATAGAGTGCTAAGTCATTACTTATCATTATTATTATTTGGTTTCTTTTTGTATTCCTGATGCAGGGTTGCAAATTACAAGGAAATTTTGAATTTTGATCTTGAATTGAAATTTGCTGTTATGATTTGTTATTCTACATTTCCACTTGAATTTGCATTTTTTTTTTTTTTTTTTCTAGGAGAGATTGTATGCTTATAAGTTAGAAGGCTTTATTTTAGTCTTAGATAGTAAATACTACCTTGTTTAATAAAGGCCAAGGGTATCTACATAAATTAGAAGCAGAGTTCCCAACCATGTAGAAAAAGTAAATAATGAGTTCAATATAAATTAAAGTGGGGCGGAATTCTATTTCAATCAGAAAGGAATAATGGGATATCTTTTTATTTATTTTTTTTCCGGTGAAGAAATGAGGTTTATGTTATTTATATCTTCTTATGCTGCAGAGATTCTCTGATTAATACGCACTATAACTGAAGAAATTATTGGTTTCTATTGTTTGTTTCTTTCTGTCTTTTGAATCTTTTCCTTGATTCATTTAGTTTGGTGCATTTAAACCTTGGAAATTTGTGTAGTTGATGTTAATACAGGAATACAACGTAACTTTGGTAGTTTTGTAAATTTGCTACAACTACAAGTAGACTTGTTAAAATTGGATGTTAAAATTTGATTCTAGTATATAAGTGACTAGAGATACTCTTCATTGCTAGAACTAAAAATGAAAGCCTTCTGCTGTTTTTTTGAATTGATATCCATAACTAAAGAGGATCTCTCATAGGCTTAGTATCTTACTCCAATTTTTCGTTTGTAAGCTAGAGCTCGCAAAATTTGCTATTCTCAGACTAAGATCTGTTAACCAGGTCGCACTCTTTTTGGCGTTGCTTTGTTTGTTTAGTTCTGGAGTTATTTTTTTTTTCCCAACATTTTGCATTTAAAAACAGTTATATATTATGTGCACTGTGAGCTAGCACAATAGTTGTAAAATATCTGCTACAGTTTCAGTTGTCTTGTGCTTCAAGTACCAGCTACAAGCATTATGTTGAATGTGTTTACATGGATTTCTTTCTGATAGCGGCTTTATGGATTCTTCATGTGTCTTAGATGGTTTTTCCTCTCCTTCAATTTGGACATCCTACTTGGATTGTCGAGATATAAAAATAGAGTTGAAATAATGTTAATAAATTAAAGAGAAAATGTAAAACAAGTCGAATCATTGTGCTTGTTACCTAAAAATTGAATGTAAAGTAGGAAGCACACAGGGTAACTATTGTTTTTTGAGATTAAGATGTTTGTTGATAAAATGAATTGATTCAGTCTTGTTTCAAAATTCCTATTTGAGGAATGTGAATATTCTTTGGGTACTTATCTTATGACATGCAATGCCTAAAGTTGGAATTGGTGTAATGTCATTTGTTATGTTTGCCAAAAATGCCCTTTAATAGTAGTTATGTTGCTAAACTGACTACTCTCGCACCCGTCCTAGATCAATAACTACCCTTTCACTCTCTCCCATTCTGGCATATGATGTAGTGTGTGTTCAACACTAGTGAAAAGGAAAAGAGTAATGTAGGTGGGATAGTTGAAGCATTAGATAATGTCTATCTTTGCATTTATAATGTCATTCAGTTTAAGATATTCAAATAGTTGTTATGAGCATCCACTTTTGTTCTCTGATGTACTTGTGTTTTTAAAACTCAGTCTTTATGAGGATCAGGGAAATACTTTATGTAAATGTGCAAAATTTTATTTCAGTTCTTTTTGACGAACAAGATTTTATTAACTCTTCTTATTCTGGTTGATTTCTTAAAACATAAGAAACTTCTTATATCGTATCCAAGATGATAGAGTGCACTGTAGTCTGTATCAAATGAGTAATGAATCACAAGGCATTGTATGTTTAGGATTTGGATGTGATACTGCAGCAGTTGTCAATATTCTTGCTCATCGAGATGCAACACAGCGGTCCCTAATTCAACATGTGATAGTATAGAAATATGTATCATGAAGAGCTTAGCAAACGGTTGTCTTCAGAGCTTAGTGGTGATGTCAAGGTAATCAATCATAGTATCTTTGCCTTTGTCCAGAAAACTTTGCTAGTTGATTGTAAAATAACTGTAACTTATATGGTGTAATACCAATGAAATTCCTCCAACAAACCCCAGCATCATAGAGAAAGCAAGCAAGATATATATATATATATATATATATATGTATGGGAAAAATTCAATTTTCAATTTGTGCTCTTTGAATTCTTGATATTCTACATTATATTGTGTATACTTGCTTCAGCGGGCAGTCCTACTCTGGCTGCACGACCCAGCAGGACGAGATGCTACCATAGTAAGACAGGCTCTGCATGATGACATTCATCTGAAAGCTGCCACTGAAGTACTATGCTCTCGGACTTCATCCCAGATACAACAGTTAAAACATGTTTACTATTCACTGTTTGGTGGTTATGTGGAACATGATATCGAGCACCATTTTTTAAGCAACTGGAGATCACAAAAAGGTTTCCGCTCTCTCTCGGAGCTCAAAATGAAAAAACAACAGTTCGATCAGTTTTCCATGTAGTTCATATTGAAGCTTCACTTGCTTTTCATGGGTATATGTCAACATGGATTTTAATGTTTCAGAATCATTGGATTTTTAATGCCTGTTTGTTGGAACCTCTATTTTGAACTTTGAACTTGTTCCTTTTTGCAATATCGTTTCGTTTTTTTTAACATCAAAGCCTTAATTCACCTTCTTTGATGTATAGTTTTTCTGGGGTCTTTTTAGTATTGGTGTCTCAAACTTTTCTGCTATTGATTCTTGTGTCTACCATGTGGAGAACAAATAATACTTTGGGTTGTTAATGTTGTCCCCATAGCATCAATTGATGTTCTTGATATGCATAGTTTTAGGGTTTATACCAGTGAATCAAGGAAGAGGCAATTACTCAGATAGCTCTTTGTTAATTAGTAGCAAATCAAAGAGCTCATCAGTTTACTCATCATCCTAGAATTTTAGTGTAATTTCTAAGCCTTTTGTTTAACTTAAAACGCCAAAGAAGAATGTTGCTTTATTATATTCTATAAAACTCTATTGGTTTACTTGCCTCTTGTAGCTTGTGCTTGCATACATAACTACGTCACGCTACGAAGGCCCAGAAATTGACAGAGCAATGGTTGAACATGATGCTAAAGCTCTTTATAAAGCTGGGGAGAAGAAGTTGGGAACTGATGAGAAGACTTTCGTTCGCATTTTCAGTGAAAGAAGCAGGGCCCATTTGGCTGCTGTTGATTCTGCCTACCATGACATGTATGGAAACTCACTTAAAAAGGTAGATTTCACCATTCTAGTACTACCCTTTGTTTAGGTTCCTTAAAATCGTCACCCTCTTACAGATGAGACCTTTTCCAGGTAGTGAAAAGTGAAACATCTGGGCATTTTGAGTTTGGCCTTGTGACAATCTTACAGTGTGCCCAGAACATAGGGAAGTACTTTTCAAAGGTTATAGGTATTTTTTCGCTATCCTTATACCAGAAGCACTGAACTTCAGATTGTTGTCTCTGAACCAATTAAGTTGTGTCGCTCTCTTATGCATCTTTTTACATTTTTTTTTTTGTTGATTTTGATTTCAAGAAGATTTGCCTCTCTACCATGTTAAATGAAATCCTTACATTTCTTGATAGTGGCGATGCAAGATACTGTAGTTCTTCATGCTGGGATTGTAGATTCTTATAATCTATTTCAGTTTTGCTTTATTTTATTTTATTTTTTTTTGGTGTGCAAAACAAGTCCTGGTGACATGATATTATCTTCAACTTCCACATTTAGCATTCTCAAGTATTTCACAAGTCCTATTCTGATTGGTGGTGATCTCCTAACAATCTTCTAGGAGTACAACATATTGAATTTGTAGTCTCCATTTTCTCACACTAAACATGTAGACAGTAGTATGGCACTTATTGTTGTACTTGCTGAACTGAATACCGTCCAGGTGTTGCACAAAGCAATGAACTTTTTAGGGCATGGGAACTAATGATACAACCCTTATTCGTGTAATAGTGACAAGGACTGAAATTGACATGCAGTACATCAAAGCAGAATACCGGAGGAAACATGGAAAAAGTCTTAATGATGATGTTCATTCAGAAACATCAAGTCATTATAGGACCTTCCTGCTTTCGCTTTTAGGCCCCGACCACTGATAGAAAGCATCGGGGATATGTGGATGCAGTGTCAGCTACACAGTTAATTCCAGAATATGGAGTAAGGTGTGGTCTGTGTGGATATGACTATTGTAGCAGAATATGGAGCTGTGTAGGAATTGCTGACTGTTAACGATTCACGTCTCACCTCCCTGTTATTCACTTTCTTTGGATCCAGATTGCCAGCTGCTGTGTTTAAGAATATTTTGTAGCCTTTTCTAGATTGCATTTGCTATTCTCTGGCTATGCCAACTGCCTCTGTGGGTTAAACTATTTCTATGAAAACGTTTGTGTTGATTTATTGATCCTTGTTTTTTTGTTTTTGGTTTTTCTGGAGTTTTATCTGTATTTGACTAATATTTTCAAAAATATTACACAAGATGGAGTTTGAAATTCAAGATGGTATGACGGAATATAATAGATTTAGTAAGAAAGTAATATTTCATATGGTTTTCATTCAAATGATTGAAGTGTGGATTTATTATCATCAAATACTAATGCTTCAAATTTTTGTTGAGAAATAAATATATTTTACATGTCTTTTTTTAAGCTAATTTGTTTGGTGAATCTCTTTTTTCATCCATAATACTTTTGTTTTGATAACCGATCATATTAAATACTAAAAACAGTTCGGTACATAATCACCATTCACCAGAAAAAGAGAAATTAATAGTAGAGTTGATATAATGATATGACAGAAATCATAAAAATAAATGAATTATTCATAAAAGTGAAATAGATATGACTATTATAATTGTTAGCCTATATTTTCTGTATTCCAAATCAAGTTGATTAACCTCATTATTAATATCAATGAATCATATTTCGCTTTGGATATTATTTTTTGATTTCTAATTTAACTCTACAAATTTGAACTTCCACGTCAACTATGATCGTAAGTTAGGGCAAAGTCAACATGGAAGAAGAAAAAAAAAATTGTATGCATATTTAAGTGTAGTGAAAAAACAATAATGCATACAAAAGACAAATATTAGTCAAATGCAACTGTGATAAAATTCAAAGTTATTATATTTAATCATATAAGAAGTCTAAAAGTTGGTGTAATATCAAAATTAATGTACTTCTAAATATATCTCTTTTAAATTCTTTTGATTATGATTAACCAATTACCTCACCCACTTTCTCTCCACCATTCTTTCTTTTAAGATTTAACTGTCCACTTTCTTTCATTTCCTACTTTTGATCCTATTGTCCTCTTAAGCATACTCTCATTGAGTATTGTTTCAATGACTATCATTTTTTAAAGGGTTAGCAACACTTTGCCCCTGAACTAGGTAGGTAATTATACTTTATCCCTCTGAATTAAAAAAAACTTACACTTTACCCCTCAATCACATGATTCATCTTTTAAAAAATTTATAATATCAAGTAAATGACTAAAATACCCTTAATATTATATTTTAATTTTTTATATATTTAATTTTGATATTCAATACGTATAAAAGAATTAGAAAAAATAAAATATAACAACAAACTAATATTATAATAAAAATTATTATTATAATAAAATATAATTACAAAGTAATTAGGGAGTGAAAATGTGATAACATGTTGAATTATATTATTTGACATTGCAATTTGCATAGGTTCATCCAAATATTAAAATTGTAAAATGCTAAGAGGCATAAAAAAAATCACAAATTTTATAAAAAAATATATTGTCACACAATATCTTTAAATAAGACTTTTTAATAGAAAATTAGCCTATTTAAGAATTGTTATATCATTGTAATTAAACATTTAAATTCGAAATAATATAAATGAAAAAACAAAATTTAAAAATTTGAACCAGATATATATTGATATGGATTATATTAAATAGTTTTATATAATTTATTTTTCATTATTTTTAAATAATTATCACATTATTACCAAAATTTAAATACAAAAATCAAAATATAGTGCTAAGGGTATTTAAGTCATTTAACATTATATTATAAAATTTTTAAAGGATAAATCATGTGATTGGGGGGCAAAGTGTAGTTTTTTTTAGTTCAGGGGGCAAAGTGTTATTACCTACCTAGTTTAGGGGAGTAAAGTGTTATTAACCCTTCTTTAAACCAACAAGTAACAAGCTTACATTTAGATATAAAAATTGTGTTTATAAAATAAAATTGAAATAATTTATCATGTATCTAACACATTTTTAAATGAAAATTTAATTTCTTTTCATTTTGCCCCCTAAAACTTTTTAAAACTAATGCAATCACCCCACATAAATTTTCTAGCTCCGCTACTGGTCTAGACCAAAGGATAGAGGAATTAAACCAGCCATAATGAACAAGGGGTGATATAGAAGAAGTCCTGCACATTCTAATTACCTTCACATAGTATATATATATATTAATGAATCAAACCTATGAATTTTTAACTTTGGAATAGTCGAGAGATGGATGGAAGGAGGGAGAAAGAATGGACCAAGACAATTGTGATAATGTATTTTATATTTTTTACACCAAATTAACCTCATTTTTTCTTTTTCCTTTTTTCTTTTTTCATTTTTCATTTTTCTTAAAAAGATTTATAGTGGATCATCACTTCCTCTCTCGGTGACTTGAACCCATAACCTAGATCACAGAGGAAGCGTAGTTTTACCTTTTGAGTTACACTTCATTCTCGACCAAATTATCCCTATTACTATATTTACATTTTGTAAAAAAATACAGGCATTATTGAAACTGTTTAATTTTATTCACTATAATTATACAACAAAAAAACTCAATATTTATTCCAAGGATATTGTGATTTCTGTATTTTATTGTATCTAAAAGCATGAACAAAAAAATTTCGATTAAATTCAACTTATCAAACCAAAAAAGTTATAGAGTTACGTACCTAACCTTTAAATAAAACTCAACCTAACATGTAGAATAATAAAGAGTTAAAATTTTAATCAGTTTTCTCTCACCCTACTACTTATTAACATTTGTTAAAAGTCTTACCCCATAAAATAATAAATAAAATGAAATTCTTTTATATCTTATTCCTTTCCTTATTGTTCTTCCTATGATTCCATGTATATTAATAGTTATATAATATAAAGTATGGTATGAAACAAAATATTATTGTCTATAAATTATTAAATTATGCCGTTTAAAAAATGGAAAGAACATAGTTTTTAAAAGGGTTTTGAACCAAAATAAATTTTTTTAATCACATCAGTACTATAATCAACTAATAGAGTTTTCAACCTACATAAAAAACTCTATCAAGTTAGATTTCACAACTTTTTAAGTATAAAATGAATTTGATGTTTAACAGAAAGCATTTAATAAAATAAAAAATATTATCATTTCAATTTAATTGTCATGTTCAATCATATAAATTTCAAGTTTTACTTTTGACTGTCAATTGATAAGAAGACTAGTATTTGGGAAAAATTTCAGGAGATCTCCAAGTTTTGCTAAAGATGTAAAGTTTTACTAACAACATATATCAATCACCACGGGCCAAATGCAAAGAATAAGAGAGATAAATTCATAAGGAAAATGTTACAAAATCACAAGTTAGAAATCACATGCCAAAGTCATTACACATAACAAAATTATAATGAATCACCAATTCTCTGACTTTAAATACTCAATCAGATTTTATTTTTTCTTTTCCAAATCTAATGACACATTATTATTTTTTTCACTTTATCATTTTGTATATATACACTAAATTCATAATTCTACAAATCTAACTTATAACCGATGAAGTTAAAAGAATGCAACTTTAAGTTCTCTTTACTCATAGACGTGGGAAAGATAATCTCAATTTTTTAATTTTTTTCTTTTGTATTATATTAATTTTTATCAAATAGATTGTATATATCATCAATAAATAGAAGTTCAAAGAGAATATTAATAGAAAGACTGTATCTAAAATAATTGTGTAACGTATTTAAATACTTGATCTAAACTGGTTTGTGTAAAACTCTTTACACAATAAGAATAAGGAAAAAATGTTACTTATTAGTACTTTCTTATGTTAATTTTTGTATATATATATATATATATATATATATATATATATATATAGATTATACTACCCAATGATAGACATGGTATAAGATAGATTTTCTTTCATATATCAACTTTATCGGCATCGTACATGCAATATTGCTAGTATGGATAAAAGAACATGCTAAAACATAAATCTCTTGGACAAAGTGAAATTTTGGCTGTTGTTCCAGGGAAGCCAAGCTGATAAACAACCTTGACCAAGACTAGTCAGGAGTAGCACTCTGAAAAATAGATAAGTCAATTTTTGAGGTCACTGATAAGATGAAAGCATGATTAACCAAAGTCAAAACCAAAGCCTAGCTGACTTTGCACCTCCTCCACATTATTTGATATGAGTTCCATCACGAATGGAACACATGACAAATCAATGGGGTACTAAGTGTACCCCAGCCAATGCATAGACTAATCACAAAAATGTGATGAGGAAAAAGAAGGTGTGTCCCACATATCTGAGGATGTTTGTTTGTGTTCTAGGTTTTTCATCATTAAACTTATAGCTCTTCCATTCTAGGACAAGCCGCACGAAGGTCAATGCATATCCAGAAAACATGACATTTATAAACCCAATTATAACTGGTGGATCATGATAGCATGAGATGGTGGGTGGCCTACTATCCAGGCAACGTTGAGGGAGAGAAGCTGGGTAATAAAATCGAAAGATGGGTCTTTAGAGACAGGGGAAGCATAATTGGTGAACCAAAGGATGAGGGCTAAACAAACAATCCGTCTCCCAACATAAACAATACCAATAGTAAAAATATAACCCCTTCACCAAAGGTTCGGTTGCCAAGGAAGGAGAGGAGCACTAGTAGGGATACACACACCTATTGAAACATGAACCTCAACCCCATTTTACTTCCATTATTCTCACTACTGACTTCTAAGGTTGCATTCACAATCATTATATTTCTATTCTCGTCATCAACATCAATGAGATTATCTTCCCAGCCATATCAACATCATTTGTAGAAGAAGACAAGCTGTCATTTTGGAGAAGATGGAGGGAAGAGCCTATTCGATTCGTTAACTATGTGGAAAGATTAGTAAAAACAACGTTGGAAGAAAGATAAATGAATAGATAGATAGTAGTTTAGGTGAAGAATATATAGAGCAAAGGGGTTTTCACATATTAACTTGGAATACTACCCATGCGCTACATGTGGTATTGAAGTTTTATTGCTACACTAGGCATAAAGGCCTACAAATTTTTTGTAGATTTTTTTTTTTTCAAAATTATGTGGCCATAAAAATGAATTTTTGCTAAAATTTATCTTTAAAAATAAACTATTCTTCAATTGAAGTACTATTACTTTAAAAGGTTATCAGGGTTTATAGATTTGATTTTTCTAATAATTAAAGTGTTCTTGTGGATATTCTTTGAGGTGATTGAATCAAATATTTAAATTTTGTCATTGCTTTGTTTCCTGTTTTTAGTTTCTTCCTTGTCCACTACTAAGCATTAGATGTTACCTTTATTATTGTTTATTGGATTAGTCTTATTGGAAATCAATGTTTCTGAATATATAATAAAAAATACGGATCATTGCAGAAATTGAATTTTATTTCACAAAGTGAAAATATAATAAATGAATGGATGAAAAAAAAAAAATTAAAGGAAAAAATATTCTGAATTCACCAAAAGGTAAGATTAAAATGTAAAGTTAAAACTCAATATTTTACGATCACTATCTTCTTTTTCAAGATATTCTTGTTGACTTCTTTTTCACTTTTGGAGCTTGTGCTCATTCTTTTGAAATTCTAAAGTATTTCACCATTATCCTCATTTAGAATTTCAGCTACACTTGATGCTTTTGATCGTAAAACACATAAAAAATATAATTAGGATAAATAGATTAATTTATGAAGCATAATCTAATTTTTGAAACGATACTTATACTTGTATTTATCTCATCATCTACAAAGATGAGTTTTTATCAATTTTTTGATTGTTTTTTAATTCGATACGACTCAACACTCATTTTTTTACTAATAGTATCCTTATTGTCTATTGTTGATGTTGGAATTTGCGAAGGATAAAGTCCAAGCGTAATCCAGTTTAAAGTTAGGGTTAAGCATCACGCGTAGTGTTCACGTTTGAAATACCTAAAATAAATCCGAAATAGACTCTGACACTCAAGCAGGTACTTTAGATAAGAGAAAGAGAAAATTCAATAAGAATATAGAGTTTTTGTAATATGGAATGTGATTCTTTGAATATGACTTGCCATTTCATTATTTATACCTGTGAATGATGGTTTAGGTCGATCCATAGATTTGTAAATATTTATTCGACCCATTTAAGTATACTTTTGGCTATGAGTGTAAAATTACCAAAATACCCCCATCGAAATGTATTTTTTAATGGCTGCATTTATCATATCATAACATTTTGGCATCATCATCCATATATCTTTATTTTCTTTTAATGTGTTAACGGAACAATTGTACTCATGGTTATTTGATATTCTTCATTGCCTACTAAAAATGATGTGAATATCATGTACAATAGTAAATGTTCCATAACTAAATTGAATATAGATGTACATTATGCAACTTTATGCAAAAGTGACACAAATAATAAAGAATTAAGAACTATAATAACACTCACGAACACCTTTGGGCTCGTATTAAGTTTTGTAGGCCAAGTTAATTATGCTTTTAGTGTAAACTTCTTGTTAGTTATTGAATAAAAATAATTTTGCCTACATTTACTCTCAAATCTCAAGTTAACTCTAATGACTACATGAACTTGAGGTATATATTAAAGATAAAATTCCTTCATCCTTTTATTGCATTGTCAGCATTGTGATAAATAACCAATCAAACATTTATTTGAACACAAAGTTTTTTTGTTTCATGTCCCTCCATATTCTATCTAAACTAATTCAGCGATTCTCTCATTTTATTTTCACTTGCAAAAGAATAAAATACTCTGATTAAAATCCTGTAAAATGGTAATTCATGTTATTGAGGATCCAACAGATTGAACACCTAAGCTGATCCTTTTCTCAAGAATTAAACAAATTTCACAAATCATTCACTTCAATTTCCTTTCCTTTTGTTTTTAGTCTAGTGGCCAATTATTCAAATACTTTTACATGCTCTTCGTGGCTTTTTGTTTTCCAAAATCTCCTTTTGATTTCAATCTATGGTCATACAATTTGACAATAGCATATGAAGAAATCAACATTAACATACAATCCTATAGAGAGTACTAAATAAAAATTACTTGATTAAGCATCAACATGCACCAACTCGCTCTTTTCGACTTGTAAAGCTATTGATTTTATGTATGTATTTATAGATAGAATTTAATTTGATTGTGAAATTTATTATCAGTTCTCGATTTGATTGTTAAATGTTTAGATTGAAGTTATAATTTAATATACATATTAATTGTTTTATTGGTGATCAGATCGGGTGTTATATGAGAAATGATACTCCTAAAAAACTTTCTGACTTCCCTCATGATCTAGAATAAAACTGAAAGTTAGGATGTGCAAAAATAAATACTACTGATCAACTTTAATCCAAGATTACATAAAAGAAACTTTAATCCAGGATTCTCTGAGCAAAAGAGTTTATTTTAAATTTGAGATAGTTACACTAATTAATTCCAAAAATTTAGTGAACTTATTTCTATCAGGAAAAGAAGAATTTAATATTTTTTCAGATAACTTGTAAACGTTTATGTGATATTGTTCAGTGGAGTTTAATGGTATTAATAAGATACTTGTTATAACATTTGGAGTTGTCTTTATGATATTGTGACTATTGGATATCACCTTCGCTCAACTATTATGGCTTTTATGATATATAATAGGCGTTTCTATCAACATTCATTGTGAATATGTAGTGACAAATTAATGCAGGGTTTTATTGTCATATATTGGCATATGTCACTAAATTTGTTTAAGGGGATTCATTGTTACTGAATTTGCTTAAGGGGAATTCCTAACGAAAAATTGGACAATGATTTAATTAATATTCATTGTTCGGTAAATGGGTTAACTTTTCAAAGTTTCATAAACACCCCTCGTTTTGTGGCTATTGAATCACTAAACTAAAGTGCGTTTTAGAAGTAAAAAATGTCAAGAACGTAATTGAAAATCACAATTTTTTTAGTCATGTATTCGTTATAGGAAAAGTTAACTTCATTAGAAAATAAAATGAGAAAAGACTAGTAGTTGAAATATTAAAGGTTTAATTAATATATAATAATAATTTCATGAGAATTAATTAATATCAATAGTTAAATGGTCAATTAATTAATAATATGATTTACTTTCAATTTATTATTGTTTAATTATTGGCCATAATGCCTTCTTGTTGTGTGCATGTTATGCATTTAAAATAAGGGTATTTTGAAAATAAAAAATGTCAAAAACATTAAGGTTCATGAACGTGAGCACAATTGCGGACCACCTCTCCAAGATGTGCAACCATCATCAACAATTCAATCTTTTCAATCAAGGAACATTCCACATCATATTTCGAGATTGGCAACCCCAGAAGCTAGTGGCATTCTTTCTATTTGCTTTTGTAGGAGTTGATGTCTAGTTTGTATTTCTCATTCTCTTGCGGTTTGTAGTTAAATTAATATATTATTCAAAAAGTATTGGCCAAGTCCCCCTCTTTGTATTTTTTCACAAATTTTAATAAAACGAGTATTCGACCCCCGACCCAGGTACCAATGATTTACCAAAACATATTGGTACTTTCATATATTTGTTACTATTATTGTTGTTGTTGTTATTGTTACAAGAAAATATAACTTTTTTTTGTGGATGGTAAATGCCTTTCCTGCTTTTTCCACGAAGTCTAGGTAGAGTACTAAGGGTAAATTTGCAAGTCCAATTTGTGGGAATAGAATTGTTTCTCAATGGTTGAGGCACTGTAGGAAGCACTACGATTGATGGTAGAGGTATATGTGCATCAAGGCTTCTTGTCTACAAATCACAAATTTCATAAGGACAAGGTTCTTTTGATGAAAAAAGAGAATATGAATACAACCTACTCGACTATCTAGTGATGATTCGTTGTACCAATTGAGGAATGTATTGATTGACTACAAAAAAAGACGACTTTAAGAGAAGGCAACAAGGAGCACTGAAAAACACTAACACTAGTAATTAGAACAAAAAGATAATATTTGGGAGCTTCTGTATTGGAAATATAATTTGGTTCCACATAATCTTGATGTGGTGCATGATGAGAAGATTTTTGTTATAATATTTTGTTTATGATATTGATGTTGCTTGGAAATCATATGATCATGTAATTTTCAATGCAAATGAGAATTATAATGTCCTTGCATCCTTAGGTAGTAAATGGACAAACAATCATATTGCTTGCATGCATCAAATATATCTAGATGTGTGAACTTGCAAGATAAAAGTATATCAGGTTTGAAGAGTCATGATACACATGTAATCATGCAACAATTGTTTCCATTAGCCATATGAAAGTTATTGCCTAAAAATGTAATCAAATAATTGATTAAATTGTGCAATTTTTTTAGGCAACTTTGTTCAAAGATGAATTGAGTGAGTGACCTAGAGTACCAAAAAGTTCATGTTGCCCTCATTCTTTATCCCTTGAAGAAGTTTTTACCCCCATAATTTAGCTGAGGAAGCAATATTGGATGGTATATATTTTGCTTTAGGGAAGGATATAGATATTTTATTTGACATAGTTACATGGGAACAAACTCGTAAACGTGTCTTACTGAATACTTAAATTGTACAACCATTCCTTTGTGTATCCCTCATGACACTTTATTTAAACCACCAATTCTTTATATGACATTCTAAAATTCTGAAGTTATTGTTTATAGTGTACACATGAAAGAGCTTAGAAGTGAACTGCCACGGTTTAGTGATCATCATAGCTAGAAGATTTATAGTGCAAGATTCCTTGGATGGTTTATAGAAAATATGTAAGCATGCTTAAATAAAATTTTTAGCACTAATTATGTTAAGTAATATATTGTACCAAATAATATCATGCAATGCAGGTCCAACACAATCGCGTGACTATAAACTTTTCTAATGAAATGAAAGCATTAGCTGATGGTCACAATTTCGGTGAAAGGAATTCAAATCTAATATTTTAAATGGCTTTCATTTTTGCACTAAGAGTAATTAGGCGAGTAGACCCACCCAAAATAGTGTAGTAACTATTCAAGCAAAAACATTAATTTATGCTAATCGAAAAGGCAAGAATCCTATTATTGGGAAGGATATCTATTATCGGCTATTGGTTGATATCACTGAAATAAGATATAGTAGTCGACTAAACTTTGTTCTTTTTAAATATGGCGGGTTGATAATCAAAGGAGGAAGAAGAAATATATGTTAAAATTCACCTTGTGAACTTTAAGTTCTTGATGTACAAAGACAATGATTAAGATGACGAATCATTTATGCTAGACTTCAATTCAAGAGGAGCAAGTTTGTTATGTACTGGATCAAATAGAATCAAACTAGTAGTTTTTGATGAAAATGAACCGAAAGTGATTTTTGTTGCAGATCTCACTGTAGTAGAAGTTGAACCTTTTAGCACTCAAGGCCTTGATGAGAATGTTGCTTTTCGCAAAGAGGACAACGTTTGGGTACAACAAGGAGTTGAAGCAATGCCATTTGATGCAAATGAAATATTGGACCATCAAAATGTTATGTACAAAGAAGAAAGTGATGATATTTGATGTTTCATGGGAATTATCACTAATTTTACATTTTTGTTTCAAGACCTTGTCTCTTACAAGGCTAGGAAAACTATCAAGGTGGTTAACATTTCATTTTTTTCATCGACTATAAGAAGGCAAAAGGCACACAGATGTCTCATGTTTAATAAATTTTCTTGTTTGTCCTTTGAAAATAGATTCCCTAAACTAGTATTTTGTAGTTTAGTGCCTAAAAAATTCATTACATCATTGTAGATTTTCATAACCATTTTGATATGGACTTGAGTTTTGTACTGTTGTAGAAGTCATCATTACTTGAAGTTGTATTTATCAACAATTAGACAAGATTAGTATTACATATTGGATGCAAGATTGTCTTTTTAGGATAATATCTTCCAACTAAAGTTTCAAATTCGAGACCTATAAATTAATAGCTCTATACAATGAATAGAGTTTAGAGTTCCTAGAGCAATCAATCAAAGATAAGTTCAAGTCAATAATTTTTTTTCCAATTCTTAATGCATTACATATTTTTATTCAAAGAAGATAATACTTGTTGATTCATTTTGCTTATTTTATCTCTTATCTCAACACTTTATTTTGACTAGGAAAATGCATGTGCGATGCACGTGTAGATGAGATAATTTATTTATTTTTATGGGCAAACTCTAAATACGGTCATAAAACTATTGATATTGTCTCATTAAACTATTTCTCCGCAAAAATGATCGTTAAATTATCTAAAGTGTGCATTTGACCTGAAGTCATTTTGTCAGTTTGAGCCATTAATGCTAACAGAAATTAGTTTTTTAAGCGTTAAAATTGTCCACATATATTGAACTAATATTTAAAAAAAAAATATTGGGGTCAAATTAGAAAGAAAAACAAAAGAAAGTTAAAAATTTTGGACTAAAAGTTAGATTACCCAATAATTTCAAACCTTCTCACTCCCTCCACCTCCATAGCTAACCTCTTGCACATCCACCATCTCTCAACCCCATCCCTATCCTTCCACCCTAGACCTCTACCACCAATCCACTACATCAAGCCCCTCCTACCTCCCCGATTTGCCACTTATTTCTATCCTACAATCCATCCCCCCGTGTCAAGATCTAATACATCCCAACCTACTATCCCATCCTGCCAACTTCAGTTTCTCCTACCCTTGATGTACCTATCTAACATCATCTTGCCAATCCCCTAACCTCCCATCCCTATCCAACCTTGGCCGATCTATCCCCAAACTTATCTAGCTACCCATAACCTCATTCATTCTTATTCCCCCACCCTCCCGATTTACCTTACCATATTGCTATCCAGACACCCCTCAAGCCCCCACCCAGACCCACTACCGATGTGTCCCTTAAACCTCATCTAGCCACCCTTAGACACTCATTGCCCCAACCACCCTATCCTTGATCCTTAGGCCCTACTATCAATCCATCACCCCAGCTCTTCCACTCTAATATGCCCCGTGCTGTAACTCACCACCCCAACCCTTACCTATGCTTTTTAAAGTATTTTAGCAATATTACCCTCGATAAATAAGATTATGTTATCCACTAAGGTTCCAAAGTGACACAATGACATCAAATGAGCACTTTTGATAGTTTAGTGACCATTGTTGCGAAAACAATAGTTCAATGACCTTATTTGGGATGTATCAATAATTTGATAATATTATTCATTGTATGTTCTTTTTTTTTTTTGGTTAACTTAACTGAATTAATTGTTCCTACTCTTTTAGTCATTTTAGAATTTCCACTGGCATCGGCATTATGTCATTTTCTGAATTACTTTCTTATAATCATCACAAAAATATGTTGTGAAGAAGTTCGAAGAGATTCTGGGAGCATTTTAGTGTTCTCAATGAATTTTACTTCTTGAAAGATTTCCTTATTCTCTGATACCTTAGTGTGTTGAGTTTGAGGCTAGACATTTATCATTCCTTTTATGTGGAACTGATTCATGCATAAGGCACGATTGACTACATTTGCATAATACCTCTTCTATTAATTATATACTATAAAGCCAATAGGTCTCATGCTTCTTGGTGTAGATGTAGCATATCTTGAATTGGTTGTCATGTGGCCTTTTGCTCTGCTTATTCAAAGTCATATTAGAGCTTGAATTTTGTGGCTTAGTGATGCGAACCCCGTGCGCAATCGACTTGATGCCACGAAACCCAACAATTCAAGACGGCACCAAAACCCCAAGGATCGACTCCAAAGTTGGTCACAAGAATTTGAACAGCAAACACACAAACAAGAACAATAAAGTACTATAACACACAAGAATCAAACAAGAATTCAACCCGTTGTCTATAACGAGACAAGAACCAAACTCTTAACAAGATTTAAAGCAAGAATTGACCCGTTGCCTATATGAATCAGGCAAGAACCAAATCGATAAGTCGGTTAGAACAATCACCGTTGCTCAAGCGATGATCCCAACAAAGTCTTAATCCAAAGACTAAAAGAAAGAACTTTTTCCTCACGAAAAAGATGAATATTATTGATAAAATCTGCTGAAATTCGTGCATATGATGAGGCCTATTTATAGGCTTAATAAAGTCCTAAAAACTAACTTAAAAACTCCTAAAAAAGTAGTGCTAGGGTTCAGCCATAAGTGGCCCCAAGATTTGGGCTAAATGGGCCTTATTTAGGCTAATTAATGAGCCTAAAAACTAATAACTAAATCACAACTAAACTTGACTTAAACCCAACTTAAAATTAGCCCAATTTACACAATACTTTAAATTATTATTGGGCTTTACATAATAAAGACACAAACTAAAATAAACTTGAAAGGAAGTCCGGCCTTCTTGCACTCAAAGGATCTCCACTTGTGCTTCATTTTGAAGAATTGGACTTCATGTATTATTGAATTGAGAATAGTCCAATTCAACTTGATCGAAATACCATGAATGTACTCCAATCTTGGAAAGAGTGAATCCATGCTTGCTCTATCTTTCATCTCCTCATCTTGACACATATTTGGGCTATTCGGATCCATATCATTCCCTCCCTCCTCGAAAGGATTCGCCCTCGAATCTGAATCTGGATAAGAAAAGCACGGATTAGTCAAATAGGACACAAGATTGGCAGAATATAGGCCTTGAAGCCCAGCATTACGAACACAACAAAGTTTTACAAAGTAATTATCAAAACAGTTAAACAAATGTGCACGCCAAAGCAAAAAATCATTCAGCTTTGACAAGATAAGAACAATTTGAGAAATTACCAGAAAACGCTGATTTTGACACAAATTGGAATTTATTTGACCATAAACAATAAATTTTATTTAAAGTGTTCTGAGGCAAAATTGACACGATTTGATTCTTGCAAAGTATTTGACCTAAATCACAACACTTAGGTTTCTCAAAAACTAAGAAAGAAACAAAAATTTGGGTGGCGTGTCTAAGTAAAACAAAATCAAATAAGATATCACGCCATAACATAAACTTGACTTGACTTGCACAAAACTTGAATACATTGAAGTTAACTTTACTTGAAATTCGAAATTCATAAAAGAAGTTAACCAAGCTAACAAAGTTATCCAAGTTAATTTGAACAAAAGTGAAATGTTGAAAATCATGTAGCATGCTAACACAACAATTCAAATTAGAGTTGATGGCATGGAAATGATTATTATCAAGTAAAGCTTGGACGGATTTATCCAAATAATACTCCACAAATTGGAATTGAAGTCCAAGAATTTGCATGCCTTTTCTGTTCAAAACAACAACCAAGTCAAAAACCAAGTCAAAAGAATTAATTTTAAACAAGAAATCAAGTTCCAAAATGTACACTAAAAATAACTCTAAATTCAGAATTAAATTTATACAATTTCTAAAGATGCCCAAGTTTAAGAATTTCAACACAAAAAGCAGAAAGAAGTTCATACCTGTGAGATAGGGTATTGGCTACCATATCTTTCTTACCTTGCTTTGGTTGGAATGATGAGATACTCAATTGGGAGATTAGTCAATCACGACTTACACCTTTGAAGGACTGAACATAAGAAAGAAAACTAGACAAAGATAAATCAAGGTTAGGCATGACAAAATAAATTCTCTTGATATCTCTCTTAATCTCTCTTTTTCTTGGACTATGGTAAAGCCTTTACAATCTTTTCATCTTGATGGCTTTTCCTACTTTGCTTGTCACCTTTATTCCATTGAAGAAATTTTCTTTGAATTTCTAATCTTTCTTCATTTATTTGATGTTGTGGCAAAGGAATAAATTTGAACTTTTTACCCTTTTTACACAAGTGATATGCCTTAGTATAGCTATCATAAAAGACCATTTTCAGATAATTCCCATAGCTGACCAAGTTGTAAATGACATGTGAGCAAAGGTGCTACATCACAAACTACCTTATCAAAATACTTACCAATAGTGAAGGATACAATAACTTGTTCAGTTACCTCAAACGCTTCACTTTCTTGTTGACCATCGAAATTCTTATAAGGTTTTGGATGTGGGAAAGTAGGCAAATTCAACTTTTCAACAAGATATGTACTTGCCATATTAATCCATATGCTACTATCAATTACAGTACCACAAACCCTTTCATTCACAAGAACCTTAGTGAAGAAAGTCTCTTTCAGCCTGTGAGACATCACAAATAATACTCACAAAACAAAGTGGTTAGTGTTGAAAAAAGAAATAATTAGATTTTTTTTTTTTTTTTTTTGTATTGCAGCAACAACAAGAGAACAATGAAGAACAATAACAAAGAAACAACAATATGGCTGGAAAAAATTTTTTAGATGAATTTTTTCGGATGAACGATGAAAATCATATCTTAGTTTCTGGCAGAAAGAAACTACTCTTCACTAAGGTTCTTGTGAATAAAACATCTAGAATGTACTATAACTTTGTTTAGTGAGTTTTATTTGTGATTACTTGCAGGCAGTTGAAAAAAAATAAAAACCCTGTCGCAATCGACTTGATGCCACGAAACCCAACAATTCAAGACGGCACCAAAACCCCAAGGATCGACTCCAAAGTTGGTCACAAGAATTTGGACAGCAAACACACAAACAAGAATCAAGCAAGAATTCAACCCGTTGTCTATAACGAGACAAGAACCAAACTCTTAACAAGATTTAAAGCAAGAATTGACCCGTTGCCTATATGAATCAGGCAAGAACCAAATCTATAAGTCGGTTAGAACAATCACTGTTGCTCAAGCGATGATCCCAACAAAGTCTTAATCCAAAGACTAAAAGAAAGAACTTTTTCCTCATGAAAAAGATGAATATTATTGATAAAATCTGCTGAAACTTCGTGCATATGATGAGGCCTATTTATAGGCTTAATAAAGTCCTAAAAACTAACTTAAAAACTCCTAAAAAAGTAGTGCTAGGGTTCAGCCATAAGTGGCCCCAAGATTTGGGCTAAATGGGCCTTATTTAGGCTAATTAATGAGTCTAAAAACTAATAACTAAATCACAACTAAACTTGACTTAAACCCAACTTAAAATCAGCCCAATTTACACAACACTTTAAATTATTATTGGGCTTTACATAATAAAGACCAAACTAAAATAAACTTGAAAGGAAGTCCGGCCTTCTTGAACTCAAAGGATCTCCACTTGTGCTTCACTTTGAAGAATTGGACTTCATGTATTATTGAATTGAGAATAGTCCAATTCAACTTGATCGAAATACCATGAATGTACTCCAATCTTGGAAAGAGTGAATCCATGCTTGCTCTATCTTTCATCTCCTCATCTTGACACATATTTGGGCTATTCGGATCCATATCACTTAGTGTAGTGCTTCCTTAACTGGTATATACTTTCAGCACTGTAGATTCTTGGAGGTTATTTATTTTATTGACTTTATATAGCTTTCTCTAGTAATTATGTGTGCTTTTGTTATAACTAAAGCTGTCATAATTTATAGTTAATAACTTTTTCTACAGGAGAATCATAATCGTGAAGCTATACCTATGGCAAGAACTGAGGCTGAGAGCTATAGCTCGAAAAGGAGTTGGCTTGGATATGCCAAATGCTCACCTACAGTTACTATGATAATGGCTATATGCCAACTTTCAAGGAAGGATTGGCACTTTCGAGATCAACCAACTTCAAGTGTGCTCGAGGGATTTTTTTTGACAATGCTAATGTTTTGAATTATTAATAATTTGTTAAACTTCGAACTATCTTGACTTTTGGGAAGTTGTATTAATAATCGGTCAAACTTCTATCACACTTTTGGAAGTTATATATGTGACTTTTGTTGAAGTAATTTCATACGAGATTTATTGAAGTATATATGAAGTTTTATAGCTCAGGATTATATTGGCTTAAACTAAAAATGTATAAAAATTACTAGTCGAAATTACTATTCACTTTAGCGTTGCTATTATGCTGCAAAAGAAGTGTCGTGAGAATATTACCATATTGGAATTGTCGAAAATGAATTGCAAAATATTTGTGGTGTGATGAAATTGTATTGCAAATATACCGAAAACGAGTTGCAAAACATATATGGCACAGTAAAATTGTGTTACAAATGTATAAAAAATGTGCCGCAAAATATTTGCGGCGTAGTGAAATTGCTCTACAAAAATGGCACAAACAAAAAAAATTCCACCTTCTTTTGTAATGGCTACATTAGTTACACAAAAGTGTTGTGTCGCAATAGTGTCGCAAATGTCTTTTTGCGGCAGTTTTTAGTGTGTAAAGCCTTTAATATAAAGTACGAAATACTATTTTTGGATATTTTAACTAAGGGAATATGACACGTAGCAAAGAAACACTTTTAACTTTTCATGCAGAATATAATTGAAAAGAATATTGTAGACCAGCCATTGCATTGTCAAGACATATCCAATGTTAATACTCATTGCAATCCATTCAGAAGGTATGTATCTATGCCTATGATCCGCCCCTCGTGTTTGCATTTATACATGGATTATTTTGAGGTGGTGTTCATAAGAGCATGAAATTAGAAAAATGAACCACCTTAGACTTCCTTCTTGATAAGTAACAAACAAATCTTATTTCAAAAATAATATATTTCTCACGATACAAAGCTATTGGATATGTATCTATTTGAGGATCATACTTTGCAATTAATGAATTACTAGGGCCAAGTGAGCCGAAGTTTTCCTAGTCCCTCAAACTGAATACTTAACAAAAGGAGGACATATATTTTTAACACTCATTTGAAGTATCAACAATACCACAGACAACAGAGGGATTAAAATTTACTAGGTACGCTCTCACATTAGGATAACTACTTGATAAAACTTAAAATGCCAGTGGGATCACATTGACTTGGGTAATTCTCATCCTAACTTTGTTCAAGCCTCTTGGACTAAGATATTTTATTATCCGAGAAGTAGGAGAGTATATTATAATCAGAATCTCAAATTTGCTTCTGAATATATTTTTTTTATCCATAATTAACTCTGCTTTTTATCCAAATGATCTATCTAATTTTTTATGAAAGTAAGTGCTTCTTGTCATTTAGTGTGGACACTTGTTATACTTAGATATTGAAAATTGATAATTTAATTGCTAAGATTTTTCTTCGGTTTTTCCTTTACAGTCATTTAGGTTACAAGATTGCTTACACATAAATCTTCAAAACTCTAAAAGAATTATGTAGTTCTTGTATATTTCATTCTTTATTATTATTTTATTATTTATCTTATTTCTTGGTTATTTAATATTTTCAAATTTGATTAGTACACAAATCATACATACTTGATGTCTATAAATTCAAATAATACAATTATTTGTTTAGAAATCAAAATTGTTCGTTAATTTACATCCATTGTCACTAAAGTGATAAACAGAATAGTAAAATTACATCATGCAGACACATGTACTTAAATCTATATAACATTCTTAGGTATACAGAATGCAACTTTCATTTAGTGAATCATTTTTTTTTTTGTATATATCATGTTAGACTATTGTATAGGCTAAAATACAAACAAGAAAAATAGTTCAACGCTCAACTCTTATTGATATAATGAATCTTACATCAAATAAAGTTTTTGACAATAGTTATATTTTAGGTCACTTTTTCGCTTCTTCATAGGCATCATTTTTCTACTATTGCTAAAACTTTAACTAACACCATATTTGCAAGGATAGAAATGTATCTTACTCGAATTTCAAGAAATCATCTCAATTATCTTATCTTTTGTAATAAACTATTGTCTATTTATTATTTCAGTATTTTTTTTTTGAAAACCCATCTCTCCCCTTAACTTCTAGTGACTAATTTTAGAATTTTCTCATACAGAAGATTCTAAAATAAATTATAGTTATCTATTACTTTAATAAATATTTGGATTGCTAGATTAATTTAAATTAGTATCCTATGGTTTTTCAATATTATCGATGTGTGTGAAAAAATACTGAGGTTGACGAAATAAAGGTTCTTGTATAGCATAAAGAATTATGATAGCTATGTAAAATCAAAATGTCATACCCTCTTTAGTTCCAAATGAATAAAAATTTTACTATAATACTATAGAAACATAAACTCTTAAAAGAATCAAATATTTACAAATTACTATACAATTGTCAAAAGTTTTCAATCCTTTAAAGATGTTTAATTAATTGTGTTCGTACAAATTTTCTTCTTTCTTTGTTGTTGTAATTTAATCAAAGTGCATAAATAAGTAGTTGACACTAAACTTTATACTTATGCAAATTTTATGAAATTTGACATGACATTGTGGATATTTTGACTTTCAAAGCCAAGAATTTATTCTACTCCTTTTTTATTTTTATTTTTTTTTGTAAATAGTAATTGATTCAACTATCTTGGAATGAAATTTTAATAGACTCAAATTTCACTTACTTTAATTGAAAAAATAATAAGATTTCAATAGCATAAATATCTAGAAAAATATAAGAGACATCACATTTTGTAATTAAATTTAAAAAATTTTGTCTTTTTAATAATTGTATAATGTGTATAAGAGACAGAAGGAAAAAAAATACAATTTTATCCCCCAAACTTTGGGTTGTGGTCCATCTTGATCCCGAAAGTTCCAAGCAAAATACATTTAGTCCTAGAACTTATCAATTTCTATCAATTTAGGAAAAATTTGAAAATTACGTCAATTAAAAATGAAAAAGTCACTACAATGCAAGTGACTATTAAATTTCAATATCCGAACATGAGCAAAAAATACAATTTTAGCTCTGAAATTTTGGGTTATGGCTCATCTTGGTCCCCAAAATTTCAAACAAAATGCAAATCCTCAAACTCTTCAATTTCTATCAATTTAGACAAATTTGAAAATCCGATGAATTACAAATAGAAAAAGTCGCATGCAATACACGTGACTGTTAAAAGCAATGTGTGTTAAATCATAACACCTCCCTACCTATTTCAACCCATATAATCTAGTGTTGAAAAAGTTATATTTAAATAAATTAAAATATTAACACAAAAACAATTCACTAATAAATTAAAATAATAATTTGATTCTAGAAATATAAAAGCATGTTTATGGTTGAGGCACATTAATTAGTGCTCTCCTTCGAAGTGATGTATCCCCTATCGTATTGGGTTAATATGACATTCTTTCCTTAAGATACAATAACCTCTAAGTAAGTTTGATATAGCAAAACAATAACTACGAACTGATATTATTTTTATACTCAATTATTTAGATATATAGCTTAGTATAGTGTAGTTTAGTATAGTGACTGTAATAATATGGAGTTTAATTAGGGAGTAGTATGTATTGTACCAGATGTGTCTATCTGTGTTAGAGAAAACTCCTATTTATATTAGTGTTGGAGGTGAGAAATTTTAACGTTACTTTTTCCCATTACATTCCTTGATATTTTAATAAAGGTTAAGCATAGTCTTATGTAGTCATTTTCTCATGATTTTGTGAGGTTATATTCAGGAGCAGTTCTTAAGTAATTATTTGGAAGACTTCTTCCAACTAATGCAAGTGGGTAGACTCCACAAGAGCCCCAATCACAAATAAATTTTTAATTATAATTAACACTAGGAAGGAGTATTTTCATGAAATTAGAGTTTAGGAGTTAGATTAAATTCCGCTAAAAATTCAACTAATAAGAGTGGTAGCTTTGAAGATGGGAATGCTGATTCTGAAGATAGTAGTAATGATTTTAAAAATAAAAGTGCTACTTTAAAACTAGGAATAGTGATATGATAATGGGTGATAGTGAGATGATGATGCCATCAATAGCAGTGGTAACAATGAATTTGATGGTTCTATAGGATAGTCTTTTCTAACTAACCTGATTATGATATGAGTAATGATGAGGATCATTAAATATTTATTAATAATGTAGACAAGAATGCTGAATATTTAGGTATTGATAGTTAGAGAGAAAAGTCAAAATATGTTTAAATGGGTAAAAATCAGTTGGAAAGTATTATAACCCATAGATTTAATAGTCAGTGTAATGCGCATGAATTTTTCCATCTGTAATTGATAGAATTTTTAAATTTGTCCTAAATTATTAGAAATTGAAAAATTTGAGGACTAAGGGTGTGTTCGTTTGGACTGAAAATATTTTCCTTGGAAAATATTTTACATGAAAAAGTCTATTTTCCATACAATTTTCCGGTGTTCGGTTGACAAAATAAAAATATTTTAAAATAAAAAATTTTAACCGTTTTGTCTTTAATTTTATGAATACAAGTTTTAAAAAAACTTATAACAATGGTAATAAATACCTTACAAGTAATTGTGATTAATAAAAAATTGATTTTTTTCAAAATTAAATGATAGTACAATATAGTAGTAAAATATGCATAATGATAGTTATATTAGTGTGGGACCCATAATTGAGAGAAAAACGAATGAAAAGGAATTAAAAACGAAAATAAGTTTAGTTTCAAACGAAATTCTAAAAGTAAGTATTTGAGATTTAATGTCACTCTTGAATTATCCGAAAAATAACTTACACTCAAAAATTTCGTAAGTTATTTTCAGCCAGAGGAAGGAAAATTGGAATATACTGATCAAGTGATACGAACTCTTAGTTAAGTAGAACAAGAAATGCACTAAATGTATCATAAAATAGAAATTTTTGACGATCGTGTGTTTTTCTTCAATTATCCTCTGACATTACAAATGCAATTTCATCAAAATCCAATCTTTGCAAATAAAGAGTGTGTATTTTCTTTCAATAGATTAAATTATGACATTTCAGACATTTTTATTTTCTTATATTAGGTAAATTTATTTTTTAAAGTAAAGAAATAAATGAAAACTATAATATGCATGAACTCATTTGTGATAAACAAATCAAAATTTTATAATTTAAAGTTAATTTGATCATATATAAAAATCTATTAGAATTATTCTTTCAATATGATAAAGAAATGAAAATAAACAAATAATAATTTTTATACATTTGGATTACTGAAATATCGCTGACCAAAAATAATTTTGAATTTTGGCATACATGGCATGAATTGCTTTTTTCCTATTAATTAAAAATTCATGTGACTTTCTATTCAATTAATATGTGGTTACCCCTTTTGCAATCCTCAGGTATATCAATTGGTTTATTTGGATTAATAATTAACAAAATACAAAAACTTTTACTATGGGTAAACTAATTTAACGTCACTGAATTTCTAACACATTAAAACTCATTTTGTTTCATCATCATCCATCAAATATACTAATTTACATGAAAAGGAATTTAATGTTTTGGATATGGAATGTTCTCGTAGTATTCATTCTTTTTCAATTTGTGTTGTGTTACATAACAATCTAGAATAGTAAAAGGGAAAAATGGATACTTTGCTTTTTCTAGTGTAAAAATTTTATATTAAAGATGATTTTTGGTACTCATTCTATAAACTGAAAATAAAAGTATTAATATCCAAAAAAAGATGTGATGTTCTATAGATCTAAAGAGTTATAGATTTTGTAGTTGACTTACAGAGAATTAAACTTTCTTTTACTTCTTGACAGTTTCATTGGATGGGATCCCAATTCGCAATAAGATAACCATTAGTTTTATCTTGAAATTGACGAATACATCTATGATAAAGGAGAAAAACTTCAAAGATGATTATCACATACATAGGAATTTTGAAATTTGACAAACAGTTTAGGTGGTAAGATGCTTCCCTTATAACTTGTTGGTCATTAGTTCGAGTCACTAGAGGGCAGGGGATGAGGTGGTTTTTTTTTTTTCTAAAAAAAAAAGGAATTTTGAATCTCGATAGACAGTTTTTTTTCCCAAATAGTATCATTGTTTTGTTTATGTTTAATATTTGTTGGGCCATTCTTTATCTTTATTAGGATTTTAGTTTTTTGTTATTCTTTTGGATACAATAAGTTTTAATGGAATTAGACATTTAATTCTTAGTGGTTTTTCTAATTTATTTAATTAATTTGAATTATAATTTCATTCTTTAATTTCTCATTAATGCCCTTTCTTTACATGATTATAAAGTACCAAATTGAGGGTATTTTCAGAATAAAAAATGTTAAAAATGTTAAGCAACTCTTATTTTTATATATAATATAGATATAGATGAAAACATCTCAACTTATAACACTAACACATCTCATTAACACTCATTCAAGTTAATCAACTAAACAATGGAACAAATATTAGTCTATCGAATCATGTCAACTTTTCATCATAAACTGAAAATGATATTAGATGTCACATAAACTAGCTTTATCAAATCAATAGCACCAAGTCCCAAAATTTCATACTTGTTACCGTCTCAAAACCACAAAAAAAAAAATCATTAACTCATTTTACCATGAGGTGAAAATAGATTCAACAACTAAATCAAAAAAATTAACTACAATATATGAACCGAAGTTCCCAAAGTTGGTCAGCCTAATCTATAATCAATATGCTTACCATCAAAATGCAAAGTAGTAACTTGCAGTATAAATAAACAGAAAAATGGAGAAAATATATGCTTAAACATAAATGTTTACATATGCAACAACAACATCAAAATAAATCATAAAACTAACAAATATTGTTGGATAAAAAATGAAAAAGAATAAAAAGAAAGCATAAAAATCATAAAAGAGAAAAATTAAGAAGGAACTTACATCATAGGTGAGTGAAAAGAGATAAGAGTTCTAATTCTGCAACTAGAAAAAGAAATCACAAGAATTTCAAAAAGATTAGGAAAAAGTTAGCAGTAAGCACCCACAAGAAAAAGATAGTAGGGAAAAAAGTTAAGGAAACTAAGAAAATTTGAAGCAATCATAGTGACAACTAAACCCCAATCATTTCCTGCAAAATCTCCATGTAGACAAGGTTAGATTCGATACAGAAAGAAATAACAAGGGCAAAGAAATAACAAATATTAGATGATTGGAGAAAATTCTACAAAAATCATATCAAGATGAGTAAAATAAGTGAAGGAAAGAGCCAAAGAAAAGAGAAAATAGAGGTATGATGCTCCAAAAAATCTTGCTGAAAATAAAAATATTATGTGTAATCATTGTCATCAACGTGGACATATGAGGAATGATTGTTATGTTAAAAGAAATGAAAAATTGGGTGTGAAATCTATGTGAATTTTAAGTCAAATTTACTACCTTATATGGACCCAAGAAAATATGGGTACGAAAAATCATTTCTTAAATTCTTTGTATATAGGTATGGTTGAAGAACACCACTAGGTTGCAAAGTGGTTTATCGATAATGGATGGTCAAGGCACATGACCAGTGATCAATCTCTCTTCACTAATCTCAAATCAAAGAATATTGGAAAAGTAACTTTTGGAGATAATATGAAGGAAAAATCAATAGGGATTGGTGATACAGGTAAAAATGGTGACACTTTTGTTAAAAATATGCTATTAGTTGATAATTTGAATTATAATCTTCTAAATGTTGGTCAATTATGAGATAGAGATCTATATGTCTTCTTTAATAAGCACATGAATATTTGATTTTTGATAAGAATTTTGATGTTTTGTTTAGGGGAAAAAGAGATAATGATGTTTATGTGGATTATCTTGATAATAATGACAATGGTAAAATTAAATGTTTAACCGTAACTGAAAATGATCCTTGGCTTTGGCATGAGAGATTGTGTCACTTTAATATGGATTTGTTGGATAATCTTGCTAAGAAAGAGTTGGTTAGAAGGTTGCCAAAATTGATATTTGTGAAGGACAAAATTTTTGATGCATGTCAATTTGGTAAACAAGTTAAAGTTTCTTTTAAACCTAAAAATAGTGTCTACTTCTAGACCATTAGCGCTTTTGCATATGGATTTATTTGGTCACACTCAACATGCTAGTCTAGGTGGTAGTAAATATGTTTTTATGATTGTTGATAATTATTATAGATATACTTGGGTTTTATTTCTTGCTCATAAAAATGAAGCTTTTGAAAATTTTGTGAAATTTTTTTTTAAGATGCAAATTTGTTGAATTTGTAGCAGAAGTGTAAAATTGTTAGACTTAGAGTGATAATGGTGTCGAATTTAAATATGGAGGTTTTTTCAAAATTTGTAATCATAGTACTATTTCTCATGAATTTTTGGTTGCAAAAGTTCCTCAACAAAATGGTATAGTAGAAAGAAATAATAGAACAATTCAAGAAGCCGCTAGAACAATCGTTAATGAATATGGTTTACCTAAATATTTTTTGGCCGAAGCCGTTAACATGGCTTGTTATGTGATGAATAGAGTTCGTACGAGACATATTTTGAATAAATCATCTTATGAACTTTTGTTTTGGAAAAATCCCATTGTGAGTTACTTTAAAGTTTTTGGTTATAAATGCTTTATTTTGAAAATAAAGGAACATCTTGGAAAATTTGATAAAAAAATGGATGAAGGAATTTTCTTAGGATACTCTAGTAATAAGAAAGCATTTCGAGTGTATAATAGAAGAACTCTTGTGATAGAAGAGGCTATACATGTTACATTTGATGAATCTACTGAAATGTTGTTTCAAGAGACTCTTGTGAAGATGACGGTGTTGGTATTCTAAAGGATCTTGAAAAGAAAACAATCTAAGAGGATCAACAAGCACCAAGTGAGAGCAAAGAGGATGATGCATAACCTTTAGATGAAGAAGGTGAAAAGGAGGAAAAGCCACCAAAGAATTTTCCAAGAGTTTGGAGATTTGCTTCAAGTCACCCTCAAGACCTAATTATAGGAGATCCTTCCGAGGAGGGTAAAAACTCGTTCCTCCAAACCTTTAAATAATAATTGTGCATTACTTCCTCAATTTGAGCCTAAACATGTTGATGATGGCTTGAAAGTTGAATTTTGGATTTTGGCCATGCAAGAAGAATTAAGTCAATTTGATAAAAATAAAGTTTGGACATTAGTTGAATGACCGTTAAATCACTCCATAAATGGCACAAAATGGGTATTTAGGAATAAGTTAAATAATAAGGGTGAAATAGTGAGAAATAAGGCTACATTGGTAGCAAAACGGCTTCTATGCTCAAGAAGAAGGACTTGATTTTGATGGAACCTTTGCTCCCGTAACTAGATTAGAATCTATTAGAATGGTTTTTTGCTTTTGCATGTTTTAAGAATTTCAAACTTTATCAAATGAGTATGAAAAGTGGTTTTTTAAATGGTTATATTGATCAAGAGGTTTATGTAGCAACCTATGAGTTTTGAACATGAAAAGTTTTCAAACCATGTTTTTAAACTATCAAAGGCTTTATATGGTTTAAAGCAAGCTCCTAGAACTTGGTATGAAAGGTTGAGTGGTTTTCTAATTGAAAATGGTTTTAAAAAGGGAATTGTTGGCACAACTCTTCTTACAAAATTTAGTTATGAAAATTTGTTAGTTGTGGAAATTTATATTGATAATATTATTTTTGGAGCTACTAATAAAAAGTTGTGCAAAGAGTTTTCTTATATGATGCAAAAAGAGTTTGAGATGAGCATGATGGAAGAACTTCAATTCTTCCTTGGGCTTCAAATTCACTAAACAGAGGAAGGGACTCTCAGCACTCAAGCAAAGTATACAAGAAAGTTACTCAAGAGATTTGGCATGGAGGATTCCAAGCAAGTTGGAACACTAATGTGCACCTCAACCAAGCTTGACAAAGATGATGAAGGTAACAAGGTTGATGAAAAGCACTATAGAGGTATGATTGCTAGTTTACTTTATTTAACTACTAGTAGACCGGATATCATGTTTGTCGTGTGCTTATGTGCTAGATTTCAATTTTGTCCTAAGGAATCTCATTTAATTACAATTAATTTTTTTTTTAGATATTTGAAAGGGACTAGAATATGGCTTATGGTATCCTAAAACCACTAGTTTTCAACTGATTGGGTACTCGGATGCCAACTGTGCCGGTTGTAGAGTAGATAGAAGGAGTACTAGTGGAATGTGTCATTTCTTAGGAAATTGCTTAGTATCATGGTTTAGTAAGAAACAATTTTCGATTTCTTTGTCAACGGCAGAAGCAGAACACATAGCCGTCGGTGTTGTATCAGGAATTGTTGTGCACAATTTCTTTGAATGAAATACACTTTGAAAGATTTTGGTATGAATTTTGGATGTGTGCCTATTAAATGTGATAATATGCCATTAATCTCACTAGAAATCCAATTCAAAATTCTAGAACTAAGCACATAGATATTAAGCATCATTTTATAAGAGATTTTGTTCCTAAAAAGGAAATTTTTATTGACTATGTGTGCACTAAAGAAAGATCATATAAGAAAGTGGCGGGTTAGATAGCAAGAGCCATTAAATTTGTAATGGAAAGGATGGCTACAATGGAATTGGGTGTTCCAAATTCCTATCTCACTAGGGGCAGAAAACGAAGCGGCATCTTAATGTGATACAATCCTTTATCTAAATGTGATACAATCCTTTCTTTTTTAGTTGGGAAAGAATTGCTATAGCAGCTATTGTAGCTAAAGAAACTAATGCAGCTAGAGCTAAGAGTTGCTACTAAACCAGGCCTTTATTTCATGAAATGAAATAGCAGATGGGGCCTGGTACCGATCCATATATTTAGTCCTGAAAAATACCCTTGCCTTTGGATTGTTTTGAATTTCTTAGAACAAATTTAGGGATTTTAAAGTCAAAAATCAAAATTTGAGTTTTTATGTGGTTTGGACACTTATTTCTGTCCGAAGAACTGACTTTTCCTTTTTGCAATAACCTTCTGTGAGCAATTGGATGCTTTGCTTTGTCTGATAGGTTTGGATGATCACCTAACTCTTCCGGTCATCCATTCATCCAAATCAGATGCTTGTTCAAATGCTTACCCCCTCCCCCCCCGCGTTCGGCTATTCGAACGACCCTCCTCTGTTGATAAATGACTCTCTATCTTTATTTCGAGCACTTATTCTATTCTGAACTACTTTCTGGCAAAAACAAAGGACTCTTAACCCCCTTTATTTTTAAAAAAAAAAGATCTACCATTAAACATAATTTTTCTTTGTTTAAATCAAGATTAATTCCCTTCACAAGTAATTTAAACAGTTTCCATCAATCCAAATTCTTCATTTCACCGATAGACCGATTGTAACTATTTCTACCTCTCCAACGAAACTCTTTGCTAGTAGTCAAGCGGCATCCCACAAATGAAAGGTAAGACCACAATGATTAAAAGAAGTAGGCCTTCGGGTAACTAGAGAGAACCTGCGACACTTGGAAGCAAATTCTTTTTACTGCTCACCTTGAACTTTGTTCTCATCTCGTTATTTGGATGTTTTCTATGGATCGACTTAGTATCTCACTTTGGTATTTTGTTTGGTAATCTTTTATCTTTTATTCTAGTTTGTAGTGGTTTTCTCTATGCCCTACCTTCGGAGTCAGACCTCTTGCTGCTTCGGTAATAGAACCATTTTGGGCTTTGCTCTAACCGAAGCTATTGCATCGTTTGCCCTAATGATGGCCTTTTTGATCATATCCGTATTCTGATCGAAGCAAAGTGGGTGGGTGGCAAGCCAATTGGATTTGTCCCAGTCATCGGTTGAGCCAGTCGGGTGTATGGCCTTGCCTTGCCATCCCTCTAACCTCTCTTACTGTGTGACTAAGAATGCTCAATGACAACCTCTCAATTGTCACCACCTAGCCTCCCTTCTAACATGGCTCAATTTCACAGGGGATCTATTTCTAGTAGCAAGGGAAAGAACACCCAGAGCATAACTTGAGGGAGGGCTTTCATTTCGTTTGATGATGCCACAAGGGGGAGAAATAATGTACAATTGGTTGTGTAAATGTAAGTGTGACTTCCTTGGTTTTCATTTTTCCTTGATTTTCCATCATAAAAAAAGAGAAGATTATTGAATCATAATCCTGGTTTTGATAATGACCAAATCAATATAATGGTTGAAATCTAGTGTACGGGAAATTTTTTGTATATCAGGATCAACAAATGCTGTTGATCGTTGAGAAGTCAAACATTCAGACATTAAGGAACTTTTGGAACAAAACTAGTAGGCACTAGATTTAACACACCTCCTTCAGACATAGTTGACTATTTGAAATATAGATGTTCGGACCTAGATGATCGTTCGACCTCTTGTAAGAGAATTCAAAATCCAAAAAGAGGTGCTAGCATTTGAGAACGGACACAAAATGATGTCTGAAGGAGCACAAGCATTTTTAATGACATTTTTCTTCGGACGAAGAATAACATCTGATCAATCATGTGGCAAAATCCAAAAGCCATTGCCCTTTTACTGGACGCAGGATCAGATGAAGGCTTGAACGTCCGAAAGAAGAAAAAGTAAGACTCCTTTGAGGGATCGAATGGATTATTAGATGCAGAGGCTTTGCATCAACCAGCCCAATAGTCTAACGGCTAGTTGTTCTGCATTTAATCTATTAGAGGGTAGTTGGAAGCCTATTTTGAGCACCTATAAATACCCCTTAGCTTGAAATAAATGAAGATAACTTCCACAATTAATACAAGCATTTACTCAAGCCATTTTAGTGAAAATAGGCTCTCTATTGTGTTGTATTAGTGGAAACAAAAGTGATCAAGTGAGTGATCTTCAAGTGTAAGAGTGAAGAGATAACAATTCTGTACATGCAAAGGTGAGATTGTGCGTAAACTCTTGACTCAACTAGAGGTACTTAATGTGAGCAAGAGTGATCCTACTTAGTATACAAGAATGTTATTGTCTCACCTACACTGAATAGGCACAAATTGGGCGATATACACTCCAGGCTTGCGAAGCTTGGGAGTTTGGTTTGATTTTCTAAACCCTAATCTTAACTTTCATTTAATTATACTTCTAGATTTATTGCTTTGATTTGTAAATTGTTTCATTCATTACTTCTGCCTTGTCTAAATTTTTATTATGCAAAGCTTCAAATTATTTTTATACAACCTAATGCATTCCTCCCTCTTAGGTTGCTTTGGGCCAACATACACAATGTTTCCGAGTCCGTCTCAATATCCACATCTAAAACTCCGAGGTTTATACACATCTTTAAACCTTCAAGGAGAGCACGTGATTCGGTGACCATATTTGTTGATTCACCAAAGTAGCTTAGAGAAGCAACCAGCAAATTGCCTAAGGAGTAACAGTAAAGAATAATATCCCCACCCAATTGACCATTACCAAGTAAAGAACCATCCACATTAATCCTATACCGTCTAGGACACATTTCTTCCCATTAAACAAGGATAGGAATCTAATGAGGTTTAATCACAACTTCACAAGGTAAACAAATAGCCGAAGAACTCCTACCATGCAAAACTTATTGCAAAACTCACAGTTATTATACAAAAGATTATTACAAGTCAACCAAACATGCCAACATACCAGGGCCAAAAGTAAAGCATAACTAGTTGTTTGTTGATGAAGATGAAAACATTTGCTAAAGTTGGAACATATGGAGTAGAGACATAGTAGCCACACGTAGAATGCCTAGAAGTGACTCGAGGTTCGGCCAAACCCTAATCACAACCGGACAACTGACAAAGGCAAGCTCAAAAGAATCAACCAAATAGCAAAATAAACATTTAGACGGCAATTCCAAGATTGGCAAGAACATCAGCGAATGGAAGAAAACAGTTCAAAAGCTTCTTCATAGGAAAATTGAAATTTTTATAGGGATTCTCGCACTCCAATATATTCTCACAACCTTAGAGTATTATGATGAGTCCACATCACTTCATAAGCTAAAGAAGTGGAAAAATTACCACTTCGACAGTCCGTCCAGATGGTAGCATCCCTATCCAAAAAGAGAAAAAGTGGGAATGATAAAATCTTATACAAAGATCCATCGGCAAGCTTTGCTGCAAAGCATCCAAATTCCAGCAATTAGCCTTAGACAAAGAAATCTTTAATTGTGATGGAAGGAAGTTCTATGTTATCAACAACATTTGCCAAAATTCCATCCTCTAGCCATTTATTGAACCAAAATAATGCAGCCCCTGATTGGACAAGTTATGAAAATGTGAGTGTGCAATATGTTTGACTTTAGCCATACAACGCCATACAACAGATGAATTGTGCAGGAGATCATCTCTATACCGATGTCTCATAAAGGCAGCCCAAAGAAAAGAAGAATATAGTAATTGTTAGAAACTTATGTAAAGAGAATACATATATAGTATGTATAAACTAGACCTTATTACAATTGGTACATAAGGAGCCTTTATATAGGTTTACAAGAGAACATGGTAACTCTTGCTAATCAAGACAATTAGACTATAAAGATAATTACCTAATCTAGGGGAGCAATTTGAGTAATTACATCAATCATATATTTACATATCACATATGATATAAACATATTTCGATATCCCCCTAAATCTCATTATGGTTATGAAAAACTAAATTGAGTTTGAAACAACTTGGAAAATAAGAGAACTAAAAGATAATATGGCAATGATGTGTTAATTGAGAACTCAGGAAACCAAGACAGCTAGAAAGCTAAAACCAAGAGAATCTGAAAGTTGAAAATCGAGAGAATCTAAAAGTTGAAAACCAGGAGTACCTGAAGGCACAAAATTGAGAGAATCCGAACGTTGAAAACAGAGAGAACCCAAAGGCTCAAAACCGAGAAAACCCCAAGGCACAAAACCAAGAGAACCCGAATTGATGCAAAACTGAGAAAATCCGAAGTTAAAAATGAAGAGAATCCAAAAGCTCAAAACCGAGAGAACCTGAAGGTTGAAAATCGAGAGAACTAAAAGGCTCAAAATTGAAGAACTCGAAGATTGAAAACTGAGTAAAACTCGAAAATTGAAAACTAAGAATTAGAGAAAAATATATGTGCATGCAGAGGCTCAATACCATGTTAGAAACAAGAGAATATGAATAATATGTATAAATCAAGCATCATTACAATTGGTACATAGGGAGCTTTTATATAGGTTTACTAGAGAACATTCTAGCTGATTTATATAGGGTAAGTCTTGCTAATCAAGACAATTAGGCTACGAAAGTAAATACCTAATCCAGTGGAGCAATTAAGGTACTACATCAATCACATATTTACATTCCATATATGATATATACATATCTTGACAAAAATTCCACCATATCTTGATAGAAAAAGAATCAACAAGCGTAGCAAATTTCTGAATCCCTAAACCATTCTCCTCTGTTGACAAGCGAACAAAGCTCATCCCATTTCTGCCAATGCCTTCGACCACCACATTTAGATTCTCCCAAAAAAAAAAGGATGTTAGCAGGTGCTCCAAATCATGAATAATTCCTTTAGGAGGTTCCAAAATTGATAAGACATGGGTTGGAATGGAAGAGAAAACATGGTTAATAAGTACCAAGCGACCCCTTTGGGAAAAAAGTTTTTGTTTCCATCCATCTAGTTTTGTCCTCACCTTATCAACCAAGGGACTAAAGGTCGATTTTTTTTTTTCTGCCAAGAAAAATTGGACAACCAAGATAAAATAATAGGCAAAGAAGTGTTATGCATACTAGTGAGAGATTCAACCAAGGCCACCAAAGCACACTACGCTTCCGAGGGAAAACCAGAGAGCTTTTAGAAGCATTTATTTTTTTGCCCTGACCCTGACTAATAAACCTCCAGAAATTGAAGAAGCTTCCACTAGGAATTCTTGTCATTCTTGGTGAAAATAATAAAATCAGCCGCATACCTCTAATTCTTAGCTAAATGTGTGATAGTGGGGCAGCCATGAGCTAAAGCAAACGGAAGAATCTCATTAGATTCATCCCAATTCTTCAAACCCCTAGACAGCACCTCAAAGTAAGAACAAACAGTAATGGAGAAAGTGGATCCCCTTGCTCAACTCCCGACAAAGATTGAAAAAAACCTATCACCTCACCATTAATGACAACAAAAACCAAATAGCACAGAGATTGTTCATAATAAGCCACACAAAGAGGGTCGAGACACCAAGTTTATGGAGAATCGCCTATAAAACCCGCCAAGACACCTGGTCGAAAGCTTTCATCTTGTCAAGCTTCATGACCAAGTTGTGTCAATGTACCTTTTTATCTGGTAAATTGATTAACTCCATAGCAAGAAGATTATTATCTGCCATAGTTCTACCCCAGACAAAGCATAATTTCTGGAGAAATTAAGGCCAGACGAGTTCTAGCCAATCTGTTAGCTAGGATTTTAGTAAAAATCTTATTGATAACATTACACAACACAAGATTGGTTGAAAATCCACAAATGTATTAGATTTGTCTTTATTAGGGAGAAGTACTAATAAAGCACTAGAAATACTTTGTGGAATTGGAACACCTACAAAGAAATCCAAAATAGCCAACTAAAGGTCATCTGCTATTATATCCTAACAGTAAGTGAAAAAAAAAAACTCCTGTGAAGCAATCCGACCACACCGCACTATATTTATCAAGTTGTTAGACCACCTTTTTAACCTCATCAATAGTCGGTTGGGATGTCAAAACTGCGTTTTGATTTGGAGTAACCACACTAGGTATAAACCCAATAAGTTGCTGCAAACATGCATCATCAATTCCCTCATCCGCGAGCAAAGATTTGAAAATTTGTTCACCCTCTAGGTGGATGTCTGCAGCCTCCTGAAGCCACAAACCAGCTGAATTCTTGATCCGGCGCATAGTCAATTTTGTTCGTCGACTCGCCAAACAAGCATGGAAAATTTAGTGTTGAGGTCACCTTCTTCAAGCGCGTTGCAAATTTTGCATCTCAATTTCTGCTTCTAAAAGATGTCTTCATCTCGAAGCTTAGTAAAAAGATCTATTTGCGTAGAATATAATCTAACTGGATCATCAACCTGCTGAGGTCTCATAAGCAATCTCCAAGTCCTGAACCTTGTCTTCGGCTTTTTTTATGGCTTGGAAAATATCCCCAAACATCTCTTTGTTCCAATTTTGCAAAGCTCATTTCAACATTTAAGTTTCCAAGAAATACCATACATGCATATCCATCTGAATGTTGACTCTAATCTGTTCGAACCTCATCAAGAAAACTAGACTGCTCAATCCACGTATAGAAAACATAACAGTTTAGGCCCTGAAATGTTTTCCAATTGAATAGATAATAACAACAGAGAATAATCTGAAGATGCCCGATTGAGATGATCAATAGAAGAAGAAGGAAAATGGGCAAGCCATTCAAGGTTAACCAGAATTCTGTCTAATCGTTTCCAAACTCTACGACCTTGACGAACTTTGTACCAAACTCTGTAAAATTACTACCAGTAAAAGGCAATTCCACAACCCTACAATCATTCATAGCTTTATTAAAGTTTGCCATTGCATGCATGTTTGAGAGGCCGTACCTAGATACTCTACAGAAGAGGAAATAATATTAAAATCACCTCCAATGAGCCACGGTCAACTGACTCCCACAGAAAGATTACGCAGCTCGTTCCTAAGCAAGCCACGTTCCACCCGCGTACATTTTGCATAAATAATAGAAACTAATACTGAAGAATTCCATGCATCTTGCAAAACCTCCAAATCCAACAGCTGCTTCGAGTAACGCAAAACATTAACATGAAATTCTGACTTCTAGGAAAGCCAAATTTTATTTGAGGAATTAAGATACATAGACGAAATCGCAACCTGATACGAAACTCCTCCAACTGGGTTGTATCAACCATAGATTCAATAACTGTTAGTAAAGAAATATGATGAATTTGCATTAATTTCTTAAGCCCGCAAATTGAGGATTTCCCAGAAATACCCCAAATGTTGCGCTATTTCATATCATCGTATTAATTGTGGAAACAAGTAGTAGTATTAGTATTCATCAATCAGGTTTCCTATCCAGTAACCAAAGAATGAGTGATAGAGTACCACATGCATGTGTGATGCCTAACTGGAGCATCAATCGGCGAATCATCATCACCCGGAGCTAAAAAATCTATATTCACTAATTCTGAAAGAAAACCCTACAAACCAGCAGTGAGCTCCTATCGAGGCAAGCATGGCCCACTACCAAATCAATATCGGATAAGGAATCAAAAATGTTATGCAGATTTAACAAACCCCGTTTCCTCCAATGTCAAAACTTGCCACGATGATCATCAACAAGGAACTCATGCAATTGAGCTGGCTTCGAGCAATCAACATCCTCCAACCGAAGCTTCTCCATTGCTTTAATATTACCCCAATTCGGCGATATTTTCCTTACTGGTGGGACCTTCTTGGAAACCATTGTTTTAACCTCAGGAACAGTGGACTGCCAAACCAACACCAATCGGGGCGAATGCGATGTCGCACTAGGCTGCGAGCCCGACCCCCAACTACGATTAAAGTTTGCTGCCAAAACCTCACCCCCCGAGTTTGGAGAAGTTGCAATCGTCTTAGGCTCCAAAATAGAGTTGTCAACCACCATCGAAAGTCTCTCCAATATTCTGTGTCACCTTCGAAACCATCAAAGAAGATTCCAAAAGCTATCGAGTTTACAACGGCTTGTAGTGGGAAAATTGTTATGTGGCTTTTGTCCCACATTGATTATTTTAAGGAGAGTTATGTAGCCTTGGTCTTATAAATAGAGACCTTAGGCTTTGGGCTTTATACACCAAGCACTAAACATAAGAAAGCTTAGTGGGCTATTGGGCCTTATTGGTCATTAAGCCTTTTGTCTTTATTTTGGCTTTTTTTGTGTTTTTGTACTAGTGCTTTTGTGGGCTTAGGAGCACTCTCCTAAAGCTTTTGTATTCTTCTCATATAGTAAAATTTTTGCTCGCCTTCGCCCGTGGACGTAAGGTCTTTCGACCGAACCACGTAAATCTGGTGTCTCTTTTATTTTCTCTATCTATTATTTTGTTATCGTTTGTTTCGGATTGGTCTCGAACATTTGTCAATTTCTTGGGACACTTCCTAACAAACTGGTATCAGAGCGTCTAGGAAAGTTTTGAGACATTATGACGATAACAAAAACCCATGTAGAGAAATTTGACCGGAGTGTCAACTTCAGAATGTGGCAGCTCAAGATGGAGGCTATCCTGATCCAAGATGGTGTGGACATAGCGCTTCATGGAGTGGAGAAAAAGCCAGAGAAGATGTCGGTGGAGGATTTTGAGGACCTTGATAAAAAGACCAGATCAGGTATTATCCTAAATCTCTCTGATGAGGTTTTGAGGGAGGTCGCTACTGAGACGACAGCCAAAGGTATGTGGGATAAACTGAAAACTTTGTATATGAAGAAGACAATTGAGAATCGACTCTATTTAAAGCAAACCCTTTACATGCTTCGGATGACTGAAGGTATATCTATACTCTCACATCTTAATAAATTTGATTCCATTGTTATGGATTTGGGGAATATAGATGTAAAAATTGATGATGAGGATCAAGCCCTTTTGTTGTTATGTTCCCTTCCCCTATCATTTAAACACTTTCGTGATACTATGATTTATGGTAAAGAAACAATCTCATATCGTGAAATTAAGTCTGCTTTAAAATCTAAAGAGCAAATTGATAGGGATATAACTGGGGAAATAGGTGGAAATCAAGCTGAAGGCTTGGTTGCCAGGGGTAGATCTGAAAGGAGAGACTTTGACAGTAATAAATCAAAATCTAGATCTAAATCCAGATATAGAAATATGGTATGCAATTATTGTCGTAAAAAGGGGCACATTAAATCCGAATGTTTCAGGTTGAAAAATAAAGATAAGCATGCGGAGAAATCTAACCAGAAAAATATTGATACTGCCGAGGCTAGTGTTGCAGCTGATGAGAGTGATGGAAATATTTTCTTTGTCACTGATGACAGAACAAGGTCTAATAAATGAGTGGATTTTAGATTCGGGGTGCTCTTATCACATGTGTCCCAATAGGGATTTATTTTTTACTTATGAATCTTGTAATGGTGGAATTGTTTTGATGGGAAATAATGCCATTTGTGATGTTGTTGGTAAGGGTACAGTCCTTATTACGATGCATGATTGTATTGTGACCATATTCACTTTGCACTTAGACATGTTCTAGATGTGCCCAAGATGATCAGATGTCTATTTTCTGTCAGAGAGATTGCCAACTGTCTCAAACATGCAGCTGCTGTCTCTTATAACAAGACAGATGTGTATAACCTTGCTCTTAATAACACCTGCATGCAGTAGTAAGTGCTCTTGTATATTTTGCAGGGTTCTACTGTCACAGGTTCCGCAGCAGTCTCTTCATCATCTTTGTCTAAGTCTGACATCACTAAATTATGGCATATGCGTTTGGGGCACATGAGCGAGAAAGGCTTGACTATCTAAAGTACCATTTGTCCGGTGTGTAGCTGGTGAACTGAAGCTGACTCTCTTCTGCTGAACATTGTATTTTTGGGAAGCAGAAGACTGAAAACAGTTCACCAGCTATACACCGGACAAATGGTACTTTAGATTATATCCATTCTGATCTTTGGGGGCCAGCTCGTGTTCCATCTAAGGGTGGTGCCAGATATATGTTAACTTTCATTGATGATTAATCAAGAAAAGTTTGGGTTTACTTTTTGAAACATAAAAATGATGTTTACCTAACTTTCAAGCAATGGAAAGTTTTGATTGAGAAACAGACAGGTAAACAGATCAAGCGGCTTAGAACAGATAATGGCATGGAATTTTGTGAAGGCGAATTCAATGAATTTTGCAAAAATGAAGGAATTGTTCGGCACCATACAGTTAGGATGACGCCTCAGCAAAATGGCGTGGTAATAAGATGTGTATAAGAGACTCTAGCTCCAGAGCCCGTTGTATGATCTCCAATGCAGGGTTGACAAAAGACTTTTGGGCAGAGGCGATCTCTACAGCTTGTCATATTGTGAACCGAGCTCCTTCTGCATGCAGCTATTGATTTCAAGAGAGGCTGTCTCTTATAACACATCAGATGTGTATAAGAGACATAGCCTACCAAACTCTCTTTTCCTTTCTGTCCAGCATATATGCACGTAAATGATGGAAAATTAGAGCCTAGAGCTAAAAAGTGCATTTTTCTTGGTTATGCTTCTGGGGTGAAAGGCTACAGATTATGGTGTCTTGATCCCAAATCCCCAAAATTTATAATTAGTAGAGATGTTACATTTGATGAAATTTCTATGATATCTTTGAAAAAGGAGCCTTCTAGTTCTTGTGATTCAGATACAGATGATAATACGCAGAAGCAGGTGGAGCTAGAGTTTGGTAGTTCTGATCCTTCTCAGTTAGCCTCTTCCAGTCAGAAAAATTCAGTAGATGAATCAGAGTCTATTGAAGAAGAACCAGAGGAGGAGGAACATTCCATTGCCAATGATAGATCAAGGAGGGAGATTCGACCACCGCAGCGATATGCAAATTTAGTTGCATATGCTTTGTACGTCGCTGAAGAAACGGATATAAGGCCCAATAGCATCTGTCTCTTATATGGAGTTGGTGAGCCTTCCACCTACTTTGAAGCAGTTTCTTGTGATAATTTAGCTAAGTGGTTGGTCGCAATGAATGAAGAAATTGAGTCTCTCTACAAAAATAAAACTTGGGTTCTTGTGAAGCCGCCTTTAGGTAAGAAAATTGTTGATTGCAAATGGGTCTTTAAGAAGAAGGAAGGTCATCCAGGGGTTGAAGATACAAGGTATAAAGCACGATTGGTTGCAAAGGGCTATAGTCAGGTACACGGTATTGATTTCAATGATGTGTTTTCACCTGTTGTTAAATCTAGATGTGTATAAGAGACAGGGAATGGGTTTCATTATGTTAATAAGTTACTCAACTTTGACGTCGGATGCTTTCCTACATGGTGAACTTGAAGAACAAATTTATATGAGACAACCTCAGGGATTTGAAATTGAAAGAAAAGAAGACCATGTTTGCTTGCTAAAGAAATCCTTGAACGGATTGAAGCAGTCTCCAAGACAGTGGTATAAGATCTAAAAAAATCTTTGGTTTGATTCCTTTATGTTGGGTCATGGTTATTCAAGGAGCATGTATGACAATTGTGTCTATTTTCGAAAATTAAATGATGATTCTTTCATTTATTTGTTACTTTATGTTGATGACATGCTCATTGCTGCCAAGAGTTCTGTAGAAATTCACACTTTGAAAGCACAGTTGAGTAGTGAATTTGAGATGAAAGATTTGGGAGCAGCTAAGAAGATTCTTGGCATGGAAATCAAGAGAGATCGAGGAGCTATGAAATTGTTCTTGACCCAAAAACATTACCTTGAGAAAGTTATACAGATATTAGAAAATGACACAAGCATATTGTCTCTGTTTGGACTTGCAAGTCATTTTCGACTTTCATTGCTCGATCACCACAATCGGTGAGGAAGAAGGTTTTATGGCACGAGTTCCATATTCTAGTGCAGTCGGCAGTATCATGTATGCGATGGTTTGTACACGCCCAGACATTTCACAAGCAGTTAGTGTGGTTAGCAGGTATATGTCGCACCAGAGATTCTGAACAAGAATTTGCTAGACAACATCTTTGGTTAAACAGAAATCACAGTAGGAAACAACAGATAAAGTGTTTCACAATATTAAGAAATATGATAGTAAGTACCAAACATGCTGTCTCTTATACACATCTAGATGTGTATGCGATCGGTTGGAAAGCTACTTTACAACCTATTGTGGCATTGTCTACTACGGAAGGAATATATGGCCGTGACCGAGGCCATCAAAGAAGCCTTGTGGTTGAGAGGTTTGTTTGGCGAGTTGAGTCTGCATCATGGTGTTACTACAGTTTATTGCGATAGTCAAAGTGCAATTCACTTGACTAAAGATCAGATGTATCATGAGAGGACTAAGCACATTGATGTGAAATTTCACTTCGTTCGGATACTATTGCTGAGGGAAAAGTTCTTGTTCAAAAGATCAGTACCAAAGATAATCCTGCGGACATGTTTACGAAACCTCTTGTGATATCCAGTTTACAAGTTCAAGCAATGCTTGGATTTGGTTGGCATTCGTTGTTGTTGATTAAGCCCATTGAGGCTTTTGTGGAGGAGGTGGAGCAAGTTTGCTATTTTACTATTTTGTGGATGTGGGCACACGCCAAGGTGGAGATTTGTTATGTGGCTTTTGTCCCACATTGATTATTTTAAGGAGAGTTATGTAGCCTTGGTCTTATAAATAGAGACCTTAGGCTTTGGGCTTTATACACCAAGCACTAAACATAAGAAAGCTTAGTGGGCTATTGGGCCTTATTGGTCATTAAGCCTTTTGTCTTTATTTTGTCTTTTTTTGTGTTTTTGTACTAGTGCTTTTGTGGGCTTAGGAGCACTCTCCTAAAGCTTTTGTATTCTTCTCATATAGTAAAATTTTTGCTCGCCTTCGCCCGTGGACGTAGGTCTTTCGACCGAACCACGTAAATCTGGTGTCTCTTTTATTTTCTCTATCTATTATTTTGTTATCGTTTGTTTCGGATTGGTCTCGAACATTTGTCAATTTCTTGGGACACTTCCTAACAAAAATTAGGGTTTTCAGTTGGGGCCGCACTAGGACTTCAAGTTTCTCTCCTTGGGAAAGGCCTGAGCTATCACCAACCACAAGCGGCTGCACCACAGCACTATGGTTCAAAATCCCCTTTGGCTGCCATAATTTGTCCTTCTTCAAAATTTTCAAATACGGTCCAACTACTTTCTCTTTAGACTACTCTTTTGGTTGTTTTTCTTTCTTTTTCAAATGATTTTGTAGCTGGTTGTCCACTTTCGTCACATCTGTTGTGATCAGTTCAGGATGAATAACATGACATTTCTTCAAGAAATGCCCTAACCTGGAACACTGAGTGCAAAAACTCGGCAAATCTTTATAAGTGATATATTACCATCGGCCAAAATCGATTAAACTATGGCTTGGAAGCATCAACCTCAGCACAAAATCTAGCGACATTCAGGTGGGGGAGTGATGTTGTAGAAGTGCCCATTTTTAGTGATAAAGGCTATCCAATGATGGAGGCAATGGAAAAGAACGGCTATTTATCATAGAGATGGAAAGGTAAATGTTCCTGTGAAACCCATATAGGAGAAACTAGGGATTTTTTTATCAACTTGAAAATATAGAGTCCATTTCAGAACCCGCATTCCAAATCCTTCAAACAAATAAAACCCTCAAAGATGATAGTCCTTCTCCAGATCAAATAGGATAAGAACATGACAATAATCGATGAACCCTAGAGTGAATGAACACGAGAAACCCACAGATGAGAAATCCTTCCACAAAGCAGCCATGCTAGGTTTGCTTTTAGCAAATTTGCCAATGAGAGGGTGTTTTTTTAGAGCAATGAATCTTCTCTTTCAATGAAGAAAAGGCAGGTTCGCCACGATAGAGACCAAGTATTTTAGCGGCATCACCAAAGCTTTATCACTCACAACATAAGCAAAAGATTTAGGTATGGGTGAGGAAGTAGCCCTTCAGTTGATGACTGAAGGGCAGCCATGGCTGTCATCACTAACCATCCTCGCCTAGAAAGCCTAGGCAAGCGAGAGGACAGAGACGAGAGAGAGAATGTTTCATTAATGTACTAGGTTTACATTGAGTTTTTGAACTATTCACTAAATTTCAATTAATAGGTTAAACTCAAAACTGAAACCAAAGAAAAAATTAGTTAACCAAACGATAGAGAAAAATGTTTTGTTTAATTATGATTTTGGTTTTTTTGCATAAAAATCGAAAAATAAAAAAATAACCCAATAACTGAAAATTAACTGATGAGCATCTTTAGTTGGAGTTTGAAATTCATCTCCAAGTGAGACAATAACTTTACTAGTTAAAATGAATAACTTTTGAATTTATCCAATTTTCATATAATTTCAATTTCAGCAATTTCATATCAATTATTTAAAATTTTCATTGCAATTCAAATCTACGTGTCCAAACAGAACCAATAGCTTTCATGGCTCTAATATGTGATTGGACTTGGATTAATCATCTTGTGCAATCATTGGATTTGGAATCGTCAATTTACCACCTTAAATAATTTTAATTCTATTCGTGCTAGAAATAGATGCGGGTTTTATTTCAAGAACTCAACTTTTGTCTTTTGGTTGCGACTGCATGCAAGTTCAATGTTGTGATAAATCTCCAACCAAGTCAAATCTCAACTTGTTCGGTGAATATTTTCTTTTTGTTTGTGGTTAAATATGCCAAATAGTCATCTAATTTGGAGTTGTATTCTTGAAATAAGGACAATGGGCCAACAAATTTTTGGATTTGCACTTTATATTCCATGTGAAGATCACTCCAAGAAAAACCCACCTTTTTTAACCTACATTATTTTAGGTGTCATAAATATAACCATTTTGTGACACTATACTCAAATACAAGTCACAGAAATAATAATTCCATATTTCAACTAATAGCGTGTCCTCTATTTGCAAGTCACAAACACAACACAAAAGCTGCTATTAGTGACAGACAACATTTTATTGCTAATTAATCACAAATTTTCGAGCAAAAACCACTAGTCATCTAATTCATCACTGGGCGAGAGTAAAAGATTAGCAACAAACCTGGCATCGCAAAAGTCTTCAGTAGTATGCGAAACTTGGTGACAAAATGTGGTTACTAAATGCTTCTTTGATTTAGCGACAAATATATATATATTTCACTAACTTCGATATTATGTTTTGGAATGTCCATTCGTAGCTGAAATGGTTGCAAATGTTGTGACGCATTGCTGGCAAAAAATACATCACTAAAACCGTGAGAGATTTAGCGACGAGTTGTTATAATTTCATTACTCAAGTCATGTGTCTTCAATGTGCCTCACGTGTTGGGATTGTACTCAACGAAAACTTTGGTATTCATCATTATATCCTGGGAAATTTGTGACAAATTGTGTTGCCGTGCTAATTCTGTCACTAATTTTCCAGCGTAAAAAGAAATCTTCTTCATCTTGGTCATTGTGAATTTCAAACCCATTTCTTCATTGCTATTTTTACCTTTTTTCAACTATACGGGCGTGATACATAATGGTTGAGTAATTTGTAGATTTTGGCGGCTCATGACTTTTATTTATTAATGAGGTCATGTTGGTTCACATTATTGTGAAAGATTGTAAAAAAATATAGCAAGATAGTATAAAGAACGAATGAAGATTTTGTGAAAATCTAGTAAGGTACGTTGCACTGAAATTTTTTAATTTTATTATTGTTATGCAGAAAATTTATACTTTAGAAGTATGTACATTTAGTAAAATTTGGTGTCATTAGTGTTCGATTTGTTGTATTTATGTTGTAGGCCATCATTTTTAAGTTATTAATTTGTGTCCACATCATGGATTTTAATTACTTTCGGGAAAACATTTGGTTATTTTGCCTATGTGCAAGTGCAAGGAATAAATGGAAGAAAGTAGAAAATAGATGTATAATAAGAATTTATTGAGTTGTATAGGATGTATGCACGAGTTTTTGACGAGTGTAGAAGAGTTTTTGTCATTTGCAAATGAGCAGATGCAATACATGGATGGGCACAAAATTTGGTGAGTGGCACCCATGTGCCAAGTGTAAGAATAGTAAATTTCAAGTTGTAGATAATGTGTGCAAGTACCTATACAAGTACAGTTTTGTGAAGGATTATTATAACTTACTTGTCGTGGTCAAGAGTTTCAACAGTACGATCCAACACACAAGCATGCTTCGGTAAGGCATCAATTCAATGATTACTACTGGTAAAATCCCTATCAAAGGATGGTGTTTAATGCAGTCGAACGTAACACTCCCTAAGGACAGCAAAGTAGCAGTTATGAGAAAACATAGGAGCATCGGGTCTTTAGCAACTAGTCGAAGCCTTGTGAACACTTATGAACAACCATTTATAGGTGTTGAGAACAAGAAAACTCTATGTGATTGTGTCTGGGATGTTCTAAATGTAGCTGATGAACCACTATGGTCGAGTTTCTGGAATCACTCTTAGTTATCTACGCATTCGAGAATTCTTAATAATAAGGCTGAGAATAACAATCTCCGAGAACTACTTCAATTTAGTGGAGCAGTTATGTTCTGGTTATACTAATGGGAGAGACAATGCTAGAGGACAACATAATGCCCAATGACTTCAATAAGGTAAAGAACATGGTAAAAATGGTTGGGGCGTCCAGTTAGATAGGTAAACGTATGCCCTAATGGATGCATGTTGTATTGGAAAATAGACAATGGGGAAACATCATGTAAGTAGTGTAAACTTCTTAGATATAAGGTAAAACTTCGTCGTCATGGGAAGCCAAAGACGTTCAAGCAATTATTCTACCTCCTGTTTGACAACCATATTGCAACGATAATACACATCGCGAGCGAGGGCTTGGCATATGACTTAGTATGCATATTACAAAACAAAAAAAAAAAAAGATTGATGTGTCACCCTTCAGATGTAGAGGTGTGAAAGTACTTTGATAGAATGCATTTTGTATTGGAGACACGTAATGCTTGATTTGGACTATATGCCGACGGATTTGCCATGTTAAGTAAATTTGGGAAGACTTATTCTTGCTGGCTGGTTATCCTCACTATGTACAACCTGTCCCCCAAAACGTGTTCAAACACACCTTACATGTTTCTCACACTTATCATACTTGACCCCCGAAACTTGAAGAGAGGATAAACCATGCATTTGATGACCCTTTATGTATGCCAGGTGGGTACGATAATTACCACATTAGACAAAGCGGAGTGTATTTTGGGATTTACCGTACCAGAAGATATATCTTGTGCGACACCACATCGATATTATGATATAGAGAAGAACATGTATGATAATATTTCAACACTTTTAGTGAAGTCAGCAGAAAGACAAAGGATAATCATAGTGCAAGAAAAAACATGCGAGAAGTTTGTTACTATCTATCATTGGTTGTATACGCTAGTAGTCATGGACTGAAACCCAAAGCATTTGAAGGAGCAAAAGAGAGTATGAATGGTCAAAGGAGTTACAGTCTCTTGATGGTTATTTATCTAATTTATAGAGATGCATAGATTTGAACGAGTGCAAATTGATGGGTATGAAGTGTCATGATTGCCACATGTCAGATCATGGAGATGCTAATCCCAATTACTTTAAAGGAACTTATAATTGTCGGAAACTAGAGTTATATATACCACAAATTTGAGTGTTTTGGCTTTGTTTTGAACATTCTTAGTCTTTAAGTGTGTATTTATGTCTACTTTTACTTTTATGTATTAGAATATGCTATTAGGTGTTATTAAGTTTTTTAGTACTTATTTAGGTGTTAATTATCTTATTTTATTATATGCTTGTGTTGGGAGTTTTATCTTATCTTTAACCTAATTCTGTTGGGAGTTAGGGTTTTATTCATGTTTGTTCGTCTTTCATTTTTGGTCTCTTTTGAGAGAATTTCATTTAAATTCTTAGAAATTATTTTAAGTATTTATTATAGCTAATAATGTGCTCTTATATGTTAAGGTTGCATGAAAACAATGGATCAATTGGACGAAGATTTTCAGAGTAAAACAATGAAGGAATGCTGGAGAAAATTTTGACACCTTGCTACTGGAACAGACAATGCGCTCTGTATCATACCATTTTTCGAGATTTTTAGGGTAAAAAAATCTAGAACAAGGTTCTTTTGTGGCTGAAACATTTGCCGCAGCCCTAACACCATATATAGCACATTTAAGCCGATTTTTCCACAAAGATAGAGTTTGTTAGTAGGTGTTAGCTTAGGGTAGTTTTAGCTCTCTTTTTCCTTGCACCTTTTGGGGAAGGTTTTCTTAGTTTAGGATTTCTTTAGTTGTACTTTTAATTTCCAAGTTGAACATAGTAATTTTAATTTCCAAATTGAACATTGAAAACTTCTAGTGTAAGGCCCTTTTAGTTTATGTTTGATTTCCTTTGCTTTGTGTTAAATTTTGTAGTTTAGTTTAAATTATTTTCTTTACTTGCTTTCTTAGTTTAGTTGGTATGTTAGTTTATGTCCTTCTTTAAATATGCTTTTCCTAGTAGTAATTTGTAGTTAGCATAATTAAATTCTCTCTTAGAATGTTGTCCATTTTACATGCTTTCTTAAATGCTTTCTTTACAAAATGCTTCTTTTTTATTTCTTATCTTTAATTATGCACTAGTTAGTTTGGGTTAAGGTTTGGTGATATCAATTTCTCATGGGTCTTGATTGATTGGTGGGTTGGATGGTAAAAATAGTGGATAATTGGGTAGTAGGTTTTGCAATGTTTGATGTGAGGGAAAGGACCTGCCTTTGAACCTTATTTGTAAGGTTAACACAACATACAAGCATTGACTGTTAATTCTTAGACGAGTTTACTACTTGATTAGGACGCTTTGTAGTCGGGCCAAGATGTTAGGTTTTATAGTTGGTTCCTTGAACTTCATGTAGACAATTAGATTAGAATGATAAGCTGGCCTAAGAGATTGATACATGGTTAGGGGTGAATCCCTAGTTAGACTTGTTAAGCTATTTGACCCAATCAATTGACTAAACCCCAGGAATTGGCCAATAGAACCCTAACACAGTTTAAGTCACTTTCTTGGTTCTTTAGCTATAATTGTAGTAAAACATTTTTCAAAATTCAATCAATTCAAATAGTAATCCAACTAAAACAATCAGTAATTACTGACCAATCCTTATGGGTCTGATCTCTACTTCTACTTGTTACTATTTGATCCCGTATACTTGCGATGCACTATCTACTTAGTAGTGGGATTAAGGTATTTTATAAATGATAACACTGGATGCGATTGACATCAAGTTTTTTGCATTGCTGCCCAGGATTGGTTTTCAGTAATATCGATATATTTGGTTGGAATACTGGAGTGAAGTTCTTTGTTCTCTTATATAGTTGTTCCACCTATTTGAAAAATCAAAAAGATTTTTTATTTTGTAGTTGTGTTCTTATTTTCAAAAATACAAAAGAAAATTCTTGGTGATGGATAGTTTAGACTAGCTAATAGTCTAAACTTTCTTACTTTTATGTTTGTGTGTTTTAGTTCTTTTCTTGTTTTTTTTTTTTTTTTTTCTATTGTTTGTTGTGTTTCTATCTTCAAGAACATGCAAGGACCTAATTGAAATAATTCATGTTCCAACAAGATTATCATTTTTGTGCTAATGGAGTTATGACTAATCAGCATTATTTTTGTTATGATTATTCTCCCTATCCATTATCAAATGGATAGTCTAGCCATCCATATTCTTATGATAGCTATGAAGAAAATCCCTATTCATTCTGTCCACCTCAAGAGCCTTTATATGAACCAATGAAACCATATATCATTCAACAACTTAAGAAAGTGAAAAGGCAAGAATGATGGACGTAAGGATACAACTTCAAGAAATTCTAGAAGAACTAGCCCAACTCCGAGAGGAACAAGACAAACTCCATGAGGAACAAGCTCAACTCCTTGAAGATCAAGCAAAATTCATGCAATGCCAAGACAAATCCATCAAGAGATTACAAGACTAATTTTCCGTGGTCCAAGCAAAGATATATGGTGAAGCCCAAGTGATACGAGAAGAGATTATCCAGTCCTTCAAGACATCGAGCTTGTAAATGGTAGAGCACAACAAGTCAATAAAATAAAGTCGACTTGAAGTCCAAGCATGTCAAGGGTTTGATATATTGAAGTCCAAAGGTGCAAGAGTTGAAGATGAATTTGATCCACCGTGAAGGGCTCAAGAAAACCTTGATACAAAACCTACAGCTAATGCAAACCCTGCAGATAAACTGACGAGACCAAAATCGATGTGGAATCCAAGAACACCTAAGCAATCCGACTTGATGGATTCAAACCATTTGATTAAGAAATCAAGAATTTGAAGTGTCCGTTCTCAACTATACGAGATATCGACCCATTGTATATAATAAGACAAGAATCAATAGTGTTCAGGATAGGTAATCACAATAACCAATCTTGCAAATTACCCAAGTCTTTGGAAGACAAGTTGGAGAATTTTCTCACAAAGCTTTTTCTGAGTAATGTTGAATGAATATATTTGGTTGTAGGGGGGGTATAAGTAACGTGAAAAATCAGCCCCTAACCCTATACGTAAGTCCTACCAATACTAGGATAATAACTTGCCAAATCCCAACTTTTAGTTCAGGATTGTAACACTAGACATAAAACCGGCTAAACTAACATGGATATAGGTTGATATTTCCATCCCAAATAAAACAAAAATCTTATAAACAAATGTTGAAAATAAATCCTAATTTAATTAGGATAGATGCAAATAGGTGTCTTAATCGAACTAGGATTTTCTCGACCCCTTCATGGTGGATAAAATTCATCTTCAAGTCTTGGTCCTTTGGACTTCATTAACTCGAACCCTTGACTTGCTTGGATTTCAAACTTGATTTTATGAACTTGTTGAGATCCACCATTTACAAGCTTGATGTCTTGAAGGATTGGATCATCTATTCTTGTATCATTCCCTCCCTCCTTGAAAGGATTCGTCCTCGAATATAAACCTGGATGGACAGGACAAACATTAAACCAAATAGACAAAAATTTAAACAAATGATCTTGCCAAAGCAAGTAAATATGCAATATATGTGGCTCAAATGCATAAGTATCAAACACCAATGTTTAAAATGGTTTATGTTAGGAAAATGGCTTATGAAATAAAGACATCATGGAGTACACAAATCTTAAATCATGGAGCATTTTGCTTTGGCCAACAAATAAAAGAAAACTAGAAGATAGTTTTGAAAGATTGAACCCTTTCATGCTCAAAAAGATTATCATATCACTTTAAAAATTAATGTATATCGAAAGAACAAAAGAACCAATTCACATTGTCATGTAGAAGCACACAATTTTTATCCAAAATGTTATTGAACTTAACACAAAAAGAATGGCAATCATGTGGCTTGCAAATTAGCTCAAGAAAAACAAATGCATAAGAAGAATTAGAAAAATTAACAACTATGAAAGGGAACATTCTATGAGTACTTAAAAATATAAAATTTTAAGAATTTCACAAATGAAAATTTCTAAGTACTTCTTTCACCAAACCATTGGCACTTAAGTTTGAATGATGTATAGAAGTCACTAGAGCTTTGCATGTGGAAGGTGCAAATTCGAACATTTTATTGTCTCCACACTCGCTTCTTTGAATGGCTACATAAAAGAACTTTGAAGAAAATCATTAGGAAAAAAAAAGATAAAGACTCTTAGAAACTTTTTCCTTGACGAACAAGTTCTCTTCCTTTGGAATTACCAATAAATCTGATTTTTCCTTAGGATTAGAGATGGCTTTCTCCTTACCTTTTTTTTCAATTTTCAACCAACAATTTAGCATGTTCTTCGCATGATCTTCGAATGTAAAGTTGCTCTTTATGAACTTGATTCGGAAGTAATGGCTTAAGAGTAATCTTTGCACCATTTTTCTAAAAGGTATACTTATTTGCAAATCCATAATGTGTAGCTTTTAGGTCATATTGCCATGGCCTACGTAGCAAAGTATGGCTAGCATGCGTAGGCACTACATCACATAAAACTTCATCCTTATATTTTCCAAGGGTTAAAGAAATTAAGACTCACTTAGTGACTTTGAATTCACCACCTTACTTTATCCGTCGTAACCTATATGGATGTGGATGTTTCACAGGTGGTTGGAAAATTCAATTTATCTACCATGAGTTGGCCAACTACATTCACACAACTACCACGATCAATTATCAAACTGCATGCATGATTTTGAACCACACACTTAATGAAGAAAATATTAGAACATAGGACCTCATTTTGGTAGCGTGAAGTGCCCGCAAAATCACCAAGGTGGGTTTCTCAAAAAAATCTACCTCCTGGCCATCATTCTGAGCTTGTTGACAATTCCTTGACCTTGCACCTACATCATACAATTTGTCATTGTATACATAGTCATTGGATTCGTAATTAAGACACATACCTCGATGACCGTGCCTCATTGTGCGAGAATAAGGCTAAGCTTGGCTAGATTACTGACTAGGCTCATTCTATGCCTTAGTTAATATCGAGACAGAGCATTGAATACTTTCAACAGACCTTCCTATTTTGGTAAAATGAGATTCTAAGGCATTAAACCTCAAAATCTCCCCTTCTTGGGACATTTTAAACCTATAAAGAACAATATAAAACAAAAGGAAACAAGAGACTTTGATGATTAGAGTTAGTAAAATAAAGGACCTCACGACACTCCCTTAGTGTTTGCGGTCAAATTTGAAGCTGTCACACAATTTTCACTCGTGTTTAACTCAAATTCAACGCTTTTATTCTCAAATGAACTTACCACTCTTGCCTATTTCCTCCCATTTAAATTCTTCACAAAGTTTTTGCAAACTTGAAAGTTCGACGCAAGAACGACTCAAGCAATTACCAACTCATAGAACACAATCATAAGTTATAGACTAAAGAAGTAGAGAAATAACAAAGTAATGGTGATCAATTTAACAAAGAACGCACACAATGCACTTTAGAAAGTCAAACAATAAAATGGTCAAACAAAACTAGGGTTTCAGGCTAGAAAGAATTAACCGAGTTGACAAGGATACTTTCAGTATTTCACAAAATTATTCACACAACAAGATATTGCACTAGTTTCTAGCAAATAATCAAGGAAAATTTTGCACAAATCTCAACTTGCAACTTAAAGAACAAGTCAACACAAGAAAACCCAATTGGATAGAGTTTTTGAGGTACAATTTTTTCCCCATTTTTTCTTAAATTCAGCTTTTTTTTAACAGCATAATTATGCACAAACCAGTACGCAATCTCAAAAAAAAAAAAAAAAAAGGGCAAAACAATTGCATAAAAAGATTGAATTTGCAGCTCCAAAACAAAACACAAGCAAAACCCTAAATTGCTAGGGTTCTGGAAATGATTTTTTTTCTGGATTTTTCATAGAAGAATAAGCATGACTTTAGCAGCCAAAGCTACTAAAAATTTGCTCAAAAAGATTGAATGGGAGAATCAAGATTCCAATCGCCACAAAAGGAACCCAGAAAATAGTTTTTAGGGTTTTGTTCTTGAATCAATTTTTTTTATTTGACAAAAAACACAGCAATAAAAGGCTCATGAAAACAAGAATTAAGGCTAAACTTCAAGAATAAGAACAAGAATCTAGAATCAAGAATCAAGAATTCAGTTTAGAATCAAGAATCATGGGCGACTTATACACATCTTTTTTGTCAAAAGAACACAACAAGAACGAACAATATACAAACAAGCCGATTTTTTTTTTTTTATGAACAATACCTTTTTTTAAAAATAAACTGAACGCAGCAGAAATAAAACAACATAGAAACAAGCATGTTTAGGAACCAAAGCTCCTAATACCACTCTAAAATGAACCCTGCAGATAAACTAATGAGACCCAAAATTAATGTAGAACCCAAGAACGCTTAAACAATTCCGACTTGATAGATTCAAACCCTTTGATTAAGAAATCAAGAATTCAAAGTATCCATTCTCAACCGTATTAGATATCAACCCGTTGACTATAACAAGACAAGAACCAATATTGTTCAGGATAGAAAATCACAAGAATCAATCTTGCAAAATACCCAAGTGTTTCGAAGACAAGTTGGAGAATTTTCTCACAAAGTTTTTTCTGAATAATGTTCAATGAATATTTTTGGCTATAGGGGTGTATAAGTACTACATGAAAATTTTCCCCAAAACCTACACATAAGTCCTACCAACACTAGGACAAAAACTTGCCAAATCCTAACTAGTTTAGAATTGGAACACTAGACATAAAACCAGCTAAACTAACATGGATATGAGCTGATATTTTTGTCCCAATTAAAAGAAAATTCTTATAAACAAATGCTAAAAATAAATCCTAATTTAATTAGGATAGATGGGCGAATAGGGCTCTTAGTCAATCTAGGGTTTTCTTGAACCCTTCACAGTGGGTCCAATTTGTCTTCCAGTCTTGGTCCTTTGGACTTCACCAACTCAACCCCTTGACTTTTTTGGAGTTTAAACTTGATTTTATTGACTTGTTTAGCTCCACCATTTACAAGCTTGATGTCTTAAAGAACTAGATCATATCTTCTCGTATTGCCAAGGGACTCTAACACTTCCACCAATAGATGAGAAAATGGGCCAAGAAAAAGAAAAGGAAGAATACTTATGGAAGGAAAACTATTCCCAAGACGAGACTTATTGAACTAAAATTTACAACAACCGAAGAAATCAACACTTATGTAGAAGTATCACTGATGTAACTTGTGAATGATTGTGAGTTTGTCCCTGTGACTACAAAAGAGGTTCCATTTAGAGTGTTTGTGGAAAAAGAAGTGGCTTAAGGAGTGGAAGAAGAAGGATACTTTCTAGAGGGGACCAGGTAGTTTCAAACTATATTTGCCAAAGGTCAACAAATTCTTGGGAATTTTGGAGGCGCTAAGCAATAATGCAAGTTCACCAAAGATTACGATATTCTTGGAAAGCCCCCTTGGTGTTATTGGGGGAGTATTTATTTCCTTTTTATTTATTGTGCTTGATTTTAGTTCACTCGCTTTAGTATAAGATCCCGGTGGGTAATAAAGGCTTGTAGCCTTATGCTTAGTTTAGCCATGTTTTGTTGTTGGTGAATGATTTTTGGACTTTCTTGGACAAATTTGGTTGTTGATGGCAATATAGGTCATTTTGTGATTTATGATTGATCATTATACATGCTTTATGGAATGATTTTGGACTTAGTTTTTATCATTTAATTGTGGAGATTCTTGTTGATGATACACTTTATTTGCTAAGTTTTTTGAACTTATTTTGAGCAAATCATGTAAATGCTTGATATGTGTATCAAGAGTAGTCTTTTCGGTTAAATGCTTTATGAGACCAACTGTTTGTTAAATTAAGTTTGGGAGGTTGAAGAAGGATAAACAACTTTTGGGACTTACGTGTTTAAATGGAAATCACATTTAAATGTTGAACTTGATATTTTCATAGCTTAAGTTTGTTTATTATTGTGATTAATGTTGATGAATTCCATGATTAAAGGTTGAAATATAGTTTGTAAGTTCGAATTATGCTTAATTAATTTCTTTCACATTCACTTGGTATTATATTGTCCATCATGTGCGTTAGCTTTTTGGTGTCCAAGTGTAGTTAAAAGTCCTTTCATAGCTTCATGTTTATCTAGTTTTGTGCTTTTATACTTTCTAGTACTAGGTTTTTTATTTCTTGTGATATGGGTGAGTGGTATGATGAGATATACTCATCATTGAATAATATGAAAAGTGCGGTGGTGTTCATTGTTCTTGTTCATTGGAAATCATCTTGTTTTTTATTTTTGGTGAAAGTTGAAATGGGATGTTGAACATAGGTTGCACTACATGTGTTAATTGAACCAAAAGTGGGATTTAACCCTTGAAACTCAATCATGTTTTCTATCACTTGGTAAAAATGTTTTCTTAACTAGTTTTCATCTCAAACATTACTTCTTCTGTAAGTATTTTTCCAATGCCAATTTCAATTGATTGCTAATTTAGTTTACACATATCAAAAATTTTTGAAAATTATTTCTAATGATGGAAATGAGTTAGTCCATCGCTTGATCATTTTCCATGAACTTGCATTTCTGGATATTTAGTGGATTTTGCTGATATAGTTTAGGATATTGAGTGGGGTAATGTGGATCCTTTGTTTTGCAAAGTACTTTTGAAATTTGGATATATATTGGAAATGATCTAGGCTTTCTTTGGATCGTTTGAGATAAAATTGCCTACCTTATATCAATTTTATCCCTAATGTCCCTATTGAGCCATCATAAGCCTATTTTCTTGTTAACTACATAGTTTAGCTAATTCACTTATCTTATATATCACTTTCAAACCCATCACCTTAGTCATTGTTAATCTCTTTGAGTTCTTCAATATAATGGTTTATTGTATTAGAATGGTTCATGAATAGTTTTTGTGTATTTGTTGGGGAATTAAGTCAAGAGTTTAATGTTGTTTGTATTTGCCCTTTTGTCACATTATGTTATGCTTTTATTATTGTTGCAAAGAAAATAAAGAGAAAAAAAGAAAAAGAAGTGAAAATCAAATAATTGCAAGTGTTATGTTCTATTCAATAAAGAAGGTTTGCTTTGCCTTCAAAGTTAGTATAATAAAAGTAATGTTTTAGTTTAACAAAAGTAATGCTTTTACCTTTTAAGTACTTATTGGTTAACTAATGTAGTTGCAGGTTTTTGGGACTTGTATTTATGGGATAGTAGTCCAAGAGTTTGTATTGAGTTGACTAAGGTGATTTGAGTCACTTATATTCAAGTTTATCATACCCAACCTTAGCCTACATCACAAGTTTTAAAAGTCCTAAATGATTCTTAATCTAGGCTAGTGGGCACTAGTGAGGCAAGGGTGAAGCACTACCTCATTTGATGTCTTTTGCTATATCTCGCGGTGCCAACAAATATTCTTGTGTGTTCATTTGCATTGATTTGTACTTTCCAAAATAAGTCATAATGATCTTTCTATACTTGGAGCGATTTTTTAGAAACTTGACATGTTTGTTCTAGATCAACTTACATTCAAATTGGCATTCAATTAACTCTTCATTAGTCAAAGTAATGATTGGAAGCAAAACTAATATATACTTCTGTAAATGAAGGAGTAGACGAAAAAGTTGAATTTGTTGAGTTAAAATCCCATTTTCCCTTTTGAATAGTGCACTAGAGTTCAACATTTCCATCAAATTTTTTGGTGGTTTTTTATGTTGTGTATTGGCCATTTTAGTAGTTCTTTTTGTCTTCCTTATTTTACTAAGGATAAGCAAAAGCTTAAGTTTGGAGGTGTGATAACTATAGAAAACTAGAGTGATTTTTACCCTAAATTTGAGTGTTTTGGCTTCAATTTCAAACATTCTTTGTGTTTAGAAGTGTGTTTTTGTCAATTTTTACTTTTACGTGTTAGTTTGTGTTTATTAAGTGTTTTAGTACTTATTTATATGTTAATTATATTATTTTATGATATTCTTGTGTTTAGAATTGTGTCTTATCTTTGACTTAATTCGATTGGGAGTTGGGGTTTTATTCATCTTTGTTTGTCTTTCATTTTTGGTCTCTTTTCTGAGAATTTTATTTAAATTTTCAAGAGTTATTTTCAGTTTTTATTATATCTAATATTATGCTCTTATGCATTAGGGGGGCATGAAAAAAATGGCACACAATCGAACGTCGAGTGACGATTTTCGGAGCAAATGTAATCTCTTACCATGAAGGAATGTCGAGGCATATTTCAAAATCGTGATGTCGAACGCTCAGCAGCTACTAATACCGACAGCACTCTCTAACCGAGGTCCAAGGTCAAAAACATCCAGAACAAGGTTGTTTTGTGGTTGAAACTTTTCCCACAACCCTAGCTCTATATGTAGCACATTTAAGCTTCTTTTTCCACAATTAGAGTGTGTTAGTGGGTGTTAGCTTAGGATAGTTTTAGCACTCTTTTTCTTCCCCCTTTTGAGAGGGTTTTCTTAGTTTAGGATTTATTTAGTTTTAATTTTAAATTCTAAGTTGAAGATTGAAGACTTCAAGTGTAAGACCTCTTTAATTTATATTTAATTTCATTTGCTTTGTGTTAAATTATGTAGTTTAATTTAATTGCTTTCCTTACTTGCTTTCTTATTTTAGTTTGTATATTAGTTTATGTCTTTCTTTAAATATGCTTTCCTAGTAGTAATTTGTAACTAGGATATTTAAATGTTCTCTTAGAACAAAATGTATATACAAACTATATGGTCCATTTTACATGCTTTCTTAAATGCTTTCCTTAAAATGCTTTCTTTATATTTGTAGTGTTTAATTATGCACTAGTTACTTTGGGTTAAGGTTTGATGATGCCAATTACCCATAGGTATTGATTCATTGGTGGTTGGATGGCGAAAATGAGGGATAATTAAGTAGTAATAAATTTTTTGCAATGTTTGGTAAAAGGGAAAGGACCCTTCTTTGAACCTTATTTGTGAGGGAAACACAACATACGAGCGTTGAGTGTTAAGTCTTAGACAACTTTACTATATTAGGACGGCTAGTAATGGGCCCAAGATGCTAGCTTTTATAGTTGGTTTCTTGAACTTGATGTGGATAATTAGACTAGAATCATTGAGTCAGACCAAGGGATTGATTCATAGTTGGGAGGGAATTCCAAGTTAGACCCATTGAATTATTTGATCCAATTAATTGATTAAACCCCAGGAATTAGTTAATCGAACCGTAACTTATTTTAAATTACTTTTCTCTGAGTTAGTCTTTAAATTGCTTTTCAGTCTCTTTAATCTAGTTCTAGTTAAATCCTCTTCAATCAAACTCTTCAAATAGTAATCTAACCAAATAATCAGTAATTACCATCCAATCCTTGTAGGTTTGATCCTTGTTTTAACTTGCTAGTATTTGACCCCATATGCTTGCAGTACGCCATCTAGTTAGCTGTACGATTTAGATATTTTATAAATTATATAACTATATCTAATTTGCATCAGAACTTCTGGCACCTTTAATATGGGTAGCACTCATAAAGGTCAACTTATTCTTTCGGGACATCTACTCATCTCCTTATAGATGCTCAAATTGATGAACGATGCTCTTGTTATCTTATGCAAATTGGAAAGAATTTTTGCATCGGTGTTCTTCGACCTAATGGAGCATCTCAAAATCTACATACCTTATTAGGCGAGAATTGCGAATATTGTTCAATATCGGTGGATGTACCCATTTGATAGGTTTGTTCGCTTCAAACTCCTACCAAGATAGGAGGGCCTTTAGGGGTATTAACAACTAATTACTTTGTTTGCATGTGTCCATGTTTTTGTTTTAGTTCAAGAAGAAGGTGAAGAACAAGACATGTATCGAAGTCTCAATTTTCAATGCCTACATCGTTGAGGAGGTAACAACATTTACTTCTGACTATTTTAAGCCACTTGTGGAATCGAATAGGAAAGAACTACAAGAAATGATGAGGAACTAATTGATCCGAACATTCATTTTCAATTTTTAATTATTTAGAAAGATCCAATAGTGAAGCTAGTCGTCATTACTTGAGTGAGGACAAAATGCATACTGCTCAATGTATGCCTTGATGAACTGCCTAGAAATGAAGCCATATGCTGAGATATAGATCTATTATTATACTAAAATTAAGTTTAATAAATTTACAATGTACATTTTGAAAAGATAAAAAATTATTTTCTCGTCCTTCTCTCTAACTTTTCTCTGACTAAAAACTCCATCCATTGACATCTCTCTTGGCCATTCTACTCGATAAAAACCATGCCCAAAGAGGAGGGCTGAAGTGCAGAAAAAATCCTTTGTAGATGTTCTCAAAGGAAAGAATTCCCTAGCACCAATTCAGCAAACGGACTAACCATTGAAGATGCTTCAATCTACAAAGGAGAGCCTGCCATATTGTTCATAGAAGAAGAGATCCAAAGGCTAGCTATCCCATTTCGTTTCACCTTGGTGGGTTATTTCCCACAAGGCAAACCCAACATGGAAACCGTGAGGAAGGGCTTCCAAACAATTGGTTTTAAAGGTGATTTTTTAGTTGGTTTTCTTGATTACAAGCATGTACTCATTCTATTTGCCGTGAAGGAGGACTATTCGCGGTTGGCTCAAAAACATGTGGTTTATTAACGGATTCTATATGTGTGTTCTCAAACGGCACCCTTTATTTACCCCAGAAATTGAGCCATCTATTGTGCCTATATGAATTACATTCAAAGGGCTACAACACCCTTCTTCACAAAACATGCAATTTTTAGCCTTGCACAACATAAAAGTCGTTGGAACTCCACTAAAGCTAGATATGGCTACGGAGAACTTCGATCCAATACAGCCGAGGTGTGTGTAGAAGTGGATCTACTAACCAATCTCCCTTCAATAGTCTGGCTAGGAGTTGGGGACAAAGGAACATGGCAGAAAATCAGTTATGACAAAATTCCACATTATTGTACAAAATGTCATAAGATTGGTCATAGTCTAGTTGATTGTTTGCCAAAGGTATCAAAAACACACAAAGAACCCTCAGCCCAAACAAAAAATCCTACCAAAAACATTGGTAAGACGCAATGGCAACCTCTCAAGAAGAATGAAGCTGGTCCCTCTGGGGTAGCTCATGACAAGCCCAATGAAGATATCCCTACAGCTCAAGTTGATGGAACTCCTTGCTTGGAACCGCTAGTGGAGCAAATGGTAGAGCAAACAAAAGTGGACGAGCTAAGGTGATTGAACAGCTAAAGATGGATGACCAATGCAAGGAAGACCCCTTAGTGGTGGATCTACCCACACCACACAGTGGAGCTGCTGGTTGGGGCTGAACCGGTAGAGGTAGGTTTAGAAATTCAACCAGGGGGTACTCCAACTAACCTTCCCCAAAATTTGTGTGCTGAAAATTTGGTCTCCTCAAATCAAGGGATAGGAAATTCAAATTTGAATATATTGGCAACGAACTTGGTTGGAGATTCGTTGACCAATTCAAACAAGCTAGGATTCCCTCAAAATCCTCAAATTCGAAACTCAAGGGAGCTGCACAAAGATGATTCTTTCTTACCACATGCAAAATTCTTGCAAGAGATGCCTTGCTATTTCTCAAAGAATGCGGAAGACTCCCAAGCATTTGAACTTGATGAGCACGAAGCACCACCACCATTGGTGAAATCATCTAAAACACGGTTGGATAATAAGACCAAGAAGAAGAAGAATCTACAACATGCCTCGAGGCATTCGCACTAGGTCTAATTCTAACCTCATCTTGCCTTCTTCCCCAGCTCCTATAAATGGATAGTGTTCTAGTGTACAGAAACATAAGGGTGTGGCCAACAGACCCTCAATTCGTAGAGTAAAGAGGCTGGTAAGAGAACATAAAGTAAAAATCCTAACCTTATTAGAGCCAATGGTGAATAAGGCCTAGATTAATTCTTTTGCACATAAATTAGGTTTCACTCATTGCAAATCAAACATGAATGGTCAAATTTGGCTGTTTTAGAATAAAGACATTGTTCTCACATATATTTTGATTTCTGACCAATGTTTCATGTTTCAATTTCTTCGAGTGTTAGCAACACGGATGTATTAGCTTCATTTGTCTATGCCAAGTGCACAAAGGTGGAAAGAAGAAAGCTATGGGCTGATCTTAGAGCTGCCCGAAATACCACAAACACTCCATGAATAGTGGGAGGAGATTTCAACACCTTATCAACCTCAGACAAGTATAAAGGTGGTACGGGTTCCCTAGATTACGAAGGCATGAGGGAGTTCAATGAATGCCTTTCTGACTGTGGATTGATGAACTTAGCATTTCAATGATTGCAAATTCACATGGCTAGGAAGCAGGTTTGGAAATGCAATATGGAAAATGATGGATAGGTTTGTTTGCAATAACGCCTTCCTCACGACAGCTCAACAAGTCACTGTTGATCATCTTCCAAAAACGTGTTCGGATCATTCATCACTCCTCCTCAAGCTAGAAAATAAGCCAATGCGGGGCCGAAATCCTTTAATTTTTAAATATGTGGATTAAACATCCCAATTTCTTGCAGGTTGTAGAGGTAAATTGGCAGCTTCATTGCGTTGGTGAACCAATGCAAGTTCTAGCTAGAAAATTCAAGAGGTTGAAGGCAAAGCTTCGAAATAAGAGTCACACAATTTTTGGAAATGTATTTTTCAAAGTCAAATGGGCAGAGATGCATGTAAAACAAAAGGAATGCACTTTCTTGCAAACTCTGACCCAAACAACAAATGAGCTTTGGCTCACTCACTTGCATTTCACACCACATGCCTTGCGGAGCAAGAAGTATCCTGGAGGCAAAATATGTATCGAGAATGAAGTGATTGCAAGAAGGAGACAAAAACTCCAAATTCTTCCACTCCTCTCTCATGGCCAAGAGACAAAAGCTGAGCATAACAAAAATAAAGGTCGATGGTTCTTGGAGGATGACATGCAAAGAATTGAAAATGAAGGCATTGCTTACTTCCGTAACCTCTTGACCGAGGACACTCCCTTAAGGATTGATCACGAGTTGTTGGAAGTCATCACAGAGTCAATCACAAGGGAAGATAATAAAAACCTGCTAGTGGAGCTCTCTCTATCCAAATTAAAGGAGATAGTATTCTCACTAAATCCAGATGGTGCTGGCAGAAATTGATGGATTTAATGGGGTATTCTTCACTACTTGCTGGAACATCATCAAAGAAGATCTTTTCTTGGCTGCAAATGAGTTCTTGAAGGAGGTCAAGCTGCTAAGAGCTTTCACAAGTATAATTATTGCACTTATTCCCAAATTAACCAACCCCTCTACCTTTAATGGTTTTTGTCCCATTATTCTCTTTGTACTTTTTTCAATAAAGTTTGCACCAAAATATTGGCAAATAGGTTTTCTTCTCTTTTGCCAAAAATAATTTCTCCTGTGCAAGTGCCTTAAGTGCGTGGGAGGGAAATTGCAGACAACATTTTACTTGTGCAGAAGATGGTGGACTTTCTTAATAGGAAAACATGTGTATGGAAACATGCCGATCAAACTTGACCTCACCAAAGCATTCGATAGACTCTCATAGGCATTTCTTTATGCTGTTATATGTCGGTTTGGTTTTGCAGATGCATGGGTCTCTTTGGTGAAAAATATCCTTAAAAATTGTTGGTTTTCTATTCTCATCAATGGAGCACTGAAGAGATTCTTCAAGTCATCAAGGAGAGTGTGACCAGGTGACCCCTTATCACCCCTTCTTTTTATTATTATGCTAGAAGCTTTCTCTAGAGGTCTACAAAAACAATTATGATTGGGAAAGGTGTCGGACTTCTCCTTATCTGGTCATTGTCTAGCCATCACTCATTGGACACCATTTAGCACTTGTAGATGATATTGTGGTATTCACAAGAGAGGAACTCAAATCCATCAAGAATCTAATGGATTTCTTTACTAAATTTGAAACCTCATTTGGACAGTTTTCGACAAGGCAAAATGCTCTTTCTACTTGCCAAAAAAAGGTCCAACAAGCCGGATTTGGAGGATTCATAACCTAACAGGTTTTATGCAAAAATCTTTGCCAATCCTATATTTGGGCTGCCCAATTCAGGAATCCAAAAAAAGGAAATCCCTGTTTCAACTAATGTTGGAGAAAGTATACCTCATGGTTGTTCTTGATCCGCCCAAAGCAATCATTAAGGAATTAGAAAAGCTAATTGCCAATTTCTTGTGGGGAGAGGTGGCAAATCAACATAAGCATCACTGGATATCTTGGAGCACCATTTGCCATCCTACATCCTCCAATGGCCTCAATATAAATTCCATCTCAGACATGGTCAAAGGATTTAGCACCAAGCTGTGGTGGAAATTCCGCAAAGGATTTGCAGCCATAAGATACTTTATGGAGTAATTTTATCCAGGGAAGGTACATAAAGAATAGCATTCATCCCACTTTTATTACCCCTAATCTAGGCGACTCATCCACATGGAAAATAATGTTAACAGTTCAAGAATATGTTGAAAACCACATGCTTTTCTTGATAAGGTATGCAAGTTGGTCCTTCTCATATGATACATGGATGGACCAAGGACCACTATCACAAGTTTGGAGAAAAAATACATGGGACTTATCATTGCTAGATAGAAGATATTCCAAATTGGAGCTGCTTAACATTAGTAAATTTCTTGAAGACAAAACTCTTGTATTGAATGGAGAAGCGGACAGATTAGTATGGACATTGACCCCAAAAGGTACTTTCTCCATCTCCTCAACATTCCCTCCATAGGCAGTCTTATTCATAACGAAAATGATATGGGACAAAAGAATCCAACTAAAATTTTCTATCTTCATGTGGCGTTCATTGAATAATCGTCTGCCTATAGATGATGCCCTTGCAAAAAATTGGCTTTTCCATGGTCTCAAAGTGCTATTTTTATAATAACATTGAAATAGCCAATCACTTATTTGTGGATTGCGAAATGGCAAGACCAATTTGGAGTTACTTTGAAAATTGTATGGAGCTGATTTTTCCACCAACAAATTGCATTTTGGACAAACTAAACTCATGGTGGTGGCACTCATCAAGTTTAGATTTAGTTGGTATTCTCCATAAAATCATACCTTGTTTCATACGCTGGTTTGTATGGAAAGAAAGGAACATGGTTATCTTTGATGCACAAAGTGTTCCCCCCCAAAGAGTTCTTACAGAGGTTTGTTCTCACTTGAAGAATGCATCATTTATCAAGCCTTTCAAAAGGATGGGGGTAGATGATGACATGCTATTATTCAAGGAGAAATCCACCAATTCATACAAATCAAACCAAGAAGAGCAATATTGGTTTCTTAGACATGTCTTCCTTGTGGAACCTATAAATTGAATGTGGATGGAACTTCAAAAGTATAGAAACCCGGGGATGGTAGCAAGAGGTGGCATAATTCAAGATCATAATGGACAGCTTCTCAAGGCTTTTTGTAACTTTTACAACCGTCAAACCAATTTGCAAACATAAGCATTGGGACTCATTGATGGGCTCAATCTATGTGGAGAATTAAGGATCAGCAAGTTGAGGTAGAAATTGACTCGCAAGTCCTAGTAAACATCCTTGTTGGCAAAGCACAAGCATCATGGAGTGTTGACCCTCAAATTCAATTCATTACTGATTTTGTAAAAGGCAAAAGTTTTACGTTTACTCATGTATCTGGAGAGATTAACCAAATAGCAGATTGGTTAGCAAATGAGAGCATTAGAATGCGGTCATTTGTTGAATATTCCAAAGACTCAATCCCAAGCTTTGTAAAAGGATTTCTATCTTTGGATGCTAGGGGCTGCCCATACATCCGTCATTGTAAGGCTTGATTATATTTTCAATAAAACTCACCTTCACAGGTATTTGCCAAAAAAAAAGTCTTTAATAAATTTGCTTTTTAATTATATGAACAACTAATCATTTAATTAATGAATTGAATTCACTGTTTCATAAGATGCTTCAATTGCCATGTGAACGTAGGTCCGAGCAACAGATTGACAACTTATTTTCTAAAAGATTTACCCAGTGATTCAGACAATTGGTATTACTAATAGATTGTTTGTCGTTGAACAATTAGTAACCACGTGTGTATTACCACATCATTAGTTAAATCATTTAATATTTATCAATGTTACATTTTATTTTTTATTAATTTCGCAAATTCTATGTGATAATGAATTAATTAGGGAGCAAGATTTGTTGTATCATCTAGTTTGGGGATCTAGTTGAAGGGTTAGATTTTGACTGACATATTTTGTGAACAGTTATAATTTTCACACTCAGGAGTACGATTCTGGGAAGAGGTATGTGAACAATAGTATCTGTCGACCAATCCAATGACTTGACTACTAATGTGATTGAATAAATCATCGAGCTAGAGTACATATTATTTCTAGAACGGTTTCATAATGCGTGTCTTCTATTCAAATGCATGTGGCACGAATTTGTTAGAGGTACGAACGTTCATCTCAATTACAACTTGGTTGAAGTAAATCATAAAAATATGATATCTTTATCCTAATCCAGCAAGTGATTCAGGAGTATTATGCTCCGTATCTGAGCTTAAAGTGACATTGGGCAAATTGGTTGGCTGTTTTCCAAGGAAGAGCTTGGGGAAAAGTTAAGGAATCGTCAAAGGAAATTGCAAACTATTAGGTCAAGATGACCTGGCCAATGGATCCTGACATGCATGACATTCTGATGCTACGCGATCCAAAAGGTGAAGTGGTATTCATTGATGATCTTGAAATCCATCTACCTCAATTGAGACAATTTGGTTTCGATGATGAAGAAAAAGAAGATGAAGATGATGATGATACAAAAGATAATGACGAGAAGGATGGTGCTGATGATTTTGATTTTGACTAATTATCTAGTTATTTTGATTTTGAAAAATTATCTCAGTTAAAACTATTTTGATTTTTGGTTTTTCTTTTTAACGCAAGAATTTAGAAAAATCTTGGTAGGAAGAAAAAATGTAGTCGTCTCTAACCACTATTTTTTTTTCTGTTGCTAATTTTACTTTTATTACTAATTTCTAAGCAAGAATCAATTGTTACCAATGGATTTAGTCATTTCTGAATTTTTCGTTGACACACAACCTTTTAATTGCCCAACCCTTAATTTTCCTTTCTTCTCCACCAAAATCCTCATTCCCTTTCCCTCTACATCTCTTATACCCCCCCACCCCATTTCTCTATCTTTCTATGTCTCTATATTTCTCTCTCTTTTCTCACAAACCCCTGCCTCCACCAATCCCAGTCTCTACTAGCCACACCCTCAATTAACCCCAACCTCCACCATCAGCCACCATCTCCATCAGACTACCACCGCCTTGCCTTCATATCACCTCCATTAGCCTCTGTTGTAAGTTTGTTTTTCGTTTCCTATTTTAGTTTCTTTTTTATTGTTTTGATTTTGTTATTTTTTATTTTTTGTATGAAAATTGGTTTGTTTAATTTTTTGTGCTTTTAGGGTTATTTTTAAGTTAGAAAAATTTTAATTTACTATTTTTATGTTAGGTTATATTAAATTCTTAGCTTAGTGTTAAAATTTAATGTTAATTTGCTGTTAATTTTTGGTTAATTTTAAATATTATAATTTTTTAGGGTAAATATTTTTTGTTTGTTTTTCTGGTTTATTTTCTATTTTTTGAGGAAAGGCATACAGTGGATACCTAAGCACCCATAGATGAGAAAAGGCATAGTAATCGATGAAATAGGCATATATCTAAAGATTTCCAAATAAAGAAACCTTTCGAAATGTTTTTGATTCCATGGGTAGGTAAGAGACAACTTGGCGAACTCATTTAATTTAAATTTAGGTTAATTTTTACTATCAGTTCAAGTGGTAGTTTGATTTGAGGGTTAGTTTTCAGGTTATTACATGTATGATGTCTAATTTTACGATAATTTTTCTCATACAGTTTAAGCTAAATTGTGTAAATTTGTTAATGGAGATGAGTTCTACTACTTGTATATTGTATCTTTTATGTGTGTTTTTTTTTTTTATAAGTAGAAACTACTTGGTTACAAAATTCTATTTGTCGTTGCAAAATCAGAAAGCATGGGGACAGGTTGCACGATGTTATGAAAGCATTATGACAATTAGATGTAACTAAAGTATATTTTTTTTTTTGTTAAACTTGTTTTTCTGAAGTTGCTCTACATTTGGGTTGTTGATTGGTTCTGTTGATTTTGGGAAATAGTCCTAATACAGGGAGACTCTACTAAATTTTTTATGGATCTTGTGTGTTATCAGCGGTTGCATTAGGTGTAGATTAAGTAAGTTTGTAATTTCTTTGTAAAATATTAATAGTTTTTAGTAGTAATCTTTTTAACGCATTGCCAGTTCTTTCAATTCTACGTTTTAACGGTACCAGTTGTTTTACTAAATATATTGTAGTACTATTTTTACGACACCAGTAATTTTTATAGTTTTAGTAAAATAGGACTATATATATATATATATATCTATCTATATATATTAATTAAAGCAAAAGGGATGTTTGTGAGAAGCCCTCAATATTTGACATGTGGCATGGTAAATTCATTAACTTTACTTTTACTTTTGTAGATAATAAAAAAGATAGAAGTAAAAAATAAATTACATAGTTAATAGTGCAAATTCAAATTAATTACCTTAATCTATATATATATATATTAAAGCAAAAGGGATATTTGTGAGAAGCCCTCAATATTTGACATGTGGCATGGTAAATTCCTTAACTTTACTTTTACTTTTGTTGATTATGATTAACAAAAAAGAAGTAAAACATGAATTACATAATTAATAGTGCAAATTAAAATTAATTACCTTAATCTTATCTTTAACTAATACTTTGATAAGTAAAAAAAAAAAAAAAAGTACATAATTAATAGTGTGAACTAAAAAAAATGAATACATAATTTATAGTGGAATATCATATTAATTACTTAATCTTCAAAAAATTTTAACTACATCTATTTGTTTAAATAAATAACATAAGTAAAAAATGAATTATGTAATAAATATTGCAATTTTAATGTATTATTGAATTTTATCTTTAAGTATTTCAATTGGTTTGAAAGATTATTTAATGCAAATTGTTCGGGTAAATATTGATTAGGGAATTCAATTCTCTAACAAGTAATAATTAAGCCTTAATAATTCTAATCAATCCTACACACGCTCACAAGAATACGAGGCATGTTTGTAGATCAAGTGAGTAAGGATTGTTCGTACGAGAACTATTGGTCAAGTATTAGGGTTCACGAATTTTTTATACTAGTTAGACAAATTAGTTGCAAGATTTTGTTCTACCTAACTAAAGTAATTTTAATCACCAAGAAAATAAGGACAATCACCAAAACTAATTTAAACTAAAGAAAGTAATAAAATTTACTAAAAGCAAAATTCAATTAATGAACTAGAAAAGTAAGCGCAATAAGATCAAGTAAGACTATAGAATGATTGCAATAAAAACTTAAATTAAAGTGAATTTAGATCAAGAAAGAAAATTCAATAGTCCAATTAAATTGAATTTAGATCAAGAAAGAAAATTCAACAGCGTAGCCGGAACAAAAGGTTGATGGAGTTCGAAGTCTTGAACAAGAAAAAAAAACCCTAACCCTAATCAAAGGAATTTTCTATTCTAATGTCAATTCTAACTAATGACGACTACGTATGTTCAATTCCTCATACAATGGAATATTTATAAGGAATATATCAGGGTTTAAACCTCTTAGATGACAGAAATATAATAAAATTCGTAAAGGAGTCCAACCAGGTGGAGAAAACTTCCAAAAGATGTAATTTTCATAAGCTACTGTACATCGTGCCCACATGTGCACCATTTTATTGCGCATGTGTGCAATTTCCAAAAGCAAAAGTTTTCTTTCTTCGACTTGCGCATGTGCAGACACTTTCATTCAAGCATGTGCAAGAATTCTAGTGCACTGTCTCAATTTGCATCTCGATTGGAAATTCTCTCTTTTCTTTCCAAAACATCTTGAATCACCTCAATTGGAGCTTGGCAAGAAAGTTATGATTAAAATGCTAGATAGTGTCCAAATTCTAACCCCTTTTTAGTCGGGTTTTATTACAATAAAATCCTTAATTCCACAAGGATCGGTACCAAACCCTTAGTAGTTTTGGCTCTTATATATCCGTGCTCCTCGTCGGTGCACGTTTTGCATCCTTTGATTTTTCTCCAAATTTTTAGTCCTTTTGGCTCCTTTTTTCATTCAAGACCTACATAAACTAAAAATAAAAGAATTAGGCTCATAATTCACTCAATTATTGCTCACATTACATGAAAACAGAGGTAAACGACAAATGAAATATACGACAATTATGAACTTACCAAATACCCCATACTTAACTTTTGATCATCCTCGAGCAAAAATAAAAATAAAATAGATAAGCTCATCATAAATATACCCAACACATCTAAACAATTATCCACATGAATAATCAAGAACCATTACCATCATTAGAAGTAATCCAAGAACTCAAGAGTTCACATGCCAATAGAACCCTACACATAAATTCGATGTGTGTCTGTGAATATAACCATTCAATCAAAACTCAATTTTAAAGACACTCAGATCAAATCATGCAAACCCTTAGAATTTTTTTGAACACCCCATAGCTCACTTTTCTTACACATCTCAACTAATACAAACAACTGACTTAATTTAAATCAAGCAGGGCTATTTAGCTTGTAACGATAGGCTAGGGGATTAGCTAATAAAAAAAAGGGATAAGGATATCACAAAATAAAAGAAAGAGTTTTAAATCAATGCTGGCCGCACATAAAAGTAAAACTTCCTATCCAACACATTAAATACCAATCGTTCATAGAAATAACCCCATACTTAATCAACAAACACCCCATGAAAAATTTTATGCACCAAACAAAGAGTCTTCCTTCTTCAATTTCAACCCAACATGCCAACCATTTGTTTGGACATTTATTTATCAATTTTTTTAATAATGTCTATCCCCGTTACGGATACCAGTGGTAGCCACTACCCACAAACACACCAATACAAGTACTTGTGATGGGCACTTCTTGCAAACATAGGTACCAGTTATAGGTACTACCTGTATCACAACAAGGCAGGTAGTAGTGATAGGCACTACCTACACTTTGCAAAAATTTTCTCCTTCCTCCCAATACCCTTGCCCCATTAAAGTACACCACTTGCTCACATAATCTCTCACCATCATTCAACTACTTTGAACCCCTTTATCCCCTTTTGCAAATAATGTGTGCAGTATAGCTCCTAATGGACATTTTGGGATAAAAAAATTAAAGATTTATTAGGCTTATAAGGGTTGGTAAAATGAGGTTTTATAAAAGATCGCGAATGGTGATTCTCTCCATTCATTACCCATTAAGGCTCAAATAGGGTAATAAGGACAAAATTTTCAACAAGGTTGGCTTGAAAGGCTCAAACGTCTAAAAATATGCTCTACCTTCATTTCTAAACCACTTATAAATCAAATTGCCTATAAAATTTGCTTCAAAAATGTAATAAAACAAGTTTTGGGATGCAATATAAATGAGTTTACATAATTATCTCTAAGTGTTAAAAATAAACTAATTTATGGCTATGTGCTCCAAATTCTCAGAAATCATACAAGGAAAATACTAACATTGACTACCCACTTATGATGGTCCAGCTAAAAATTATCAAGAAAAAAATCAAAGAGACATGCTAAGTGATTGCAAAATTTTGGAAATTTTCAAAAATTCAACTAGTTCATACAAAAAATTTTAGAAATCCTGAAAAAGATCTCAAATAGAAAGAAAATTTAAAATATTGCACCAAAATTGAGCAAACTACATCGAGAAAAATATAAATTCAGATAACTCCCTACCTCACACTCAAAAATAAACCTTGTCCCAATGTTAAAGAAAATAAAAGCATAAAAAGGGAAAGGAAAAGTGATAACTCCAGCAAACTACAGTTATTTTAATCTAAATCATGGCATTTTGTTAGTTTATTAAATTCTGAATTTTGGTTAATTAATTGAAGAATTTAGTTAATTTTCATATTATGTATTTATAATTTAGTTTTTGTTAAATATGATAAACTTTAATTAGAATTTTAGTTAAATTGATCACTTAATTGCTTTAATATTATGCAGGTTTAAATTAGAGGTTAAAAGCTGGAATGAACAAAGTGCGAGGGCCAAAGTACAATTGAAGAAGAATTGAAGACTTGCTGAAAAAGGGGTCCACGTCGCGACGTCATTTATTCCATGTTGGGACATGGCGGTGAAATTTAGTGTATGCAGTTAAGTGTCCAAGTCGCGACATCAAATAATCCATGTTGAGACATGGAGATGCATTTCAGCATACTAGTAATAGCAGTCATGTAAATTTTCTAGCAGTCAATTCCTTATCTTGGCTTGTGTAATACTCTACTATTTAAAGAACTAGAGACATGTGATAGTACACATAGTTCAGGGTGTAGTTAGTAGTTTAGGTCAGATTAGAATAGAATAGCACTTCTAGACTTGACTCTCAAGCTTCACTTTCAAAATCCTCTTTAATTCTCCTTTAGATCTAGCTTTTAATTTCTTGCAAGTTTATATTTTGATTCCATATTAATAGTGGGTTAATATTTAGTTTTAAGTACATATAATTTTTACTTACTTTCTAGTTTAATTTCCTAGAAATCTCTTTGCTTTCATTTCAAGTCTTCTTAGAATAATTAGGGTTCTTGTTAATTTTGTATTTTTAATTCAAGTTTTCAATTCCTTGCTTTAATTTCTAGTTAATTTTTTGTGGCTTTCATAATTCAATACAAAAAATTCAAAAATAGTTAGTTTTGGAACTTAGTTTTCCCTAAAAAATCAGTAGTTTCAATTGGTAGATAATGGTTGTTACTTTATTCTTATGTTCTCTAATTGCTTTCCTTAGTTAAATTAGAACTCTTTGCTTCCAATTTTAGCATAAAGTTAGTTCCTTTATGTTAGCAAATTAATGTTAGTTTTATTTGCTTTCATTTAATTGGGCTTTCCGTAGAATAGATTAGTTAGTAGATAATTGCCATTATTACTAACTTTATTAGGAAAGCTAATTTAATTTTTGAACTTGAATATGCAATTTTATTGAGATTTTGAGTAGTTTAGATCTTTAATCCGTTATTTGGACCGCTTAAATACAGAAAAACTTGTAAAACTTGGTACTTGCCTGCCATAATCGTCGTGGGAACGATCCCACTCATTCTATACTACTATCTAGCACTGTATACTTGCAGGCACAAGGGTAGAAGTTAAGATTTAGTGTGGTTTTATTACTTGACATTTTCAAATTGTTTTTCTTCTACCCAAGGATCAAAAAGCTTCTTTGGAAATGAAGAACGGTTGGCGTAGTGTATCTCGATATACATATCCATGAAGTGAGTTGAAATACGTCATTAACACTAAAACAAAAACAAAACGTTAAACCCATTAAGAAATTAAGAAAAAGAAAACAAACACAACCTCACACATTTAAGTTACTAAATGTAAAGAGAATATTACAAAAAGAAAGCAATAAAAGTATGGGCCGCCTACCAAGAAGCGCCCTTATTTATAGTCCTAGGCTTGACTTTGGCACTTGATCAATTCAAGAACTCAAGGATGGTCAACCATTCTTTTCGTTTTGGCTTCCATGGGAAAAGTTTAATAGCATTTTTCACTACTCGTGAAGCTTGATTCCCGGGCAACGGTGCCGAAAACTTGTTCGAGTAAATATTGATAAGGAAATTCAATTCACAAACAAATAATAACTAAGCCTTAATAACCCTAATCAATACCTACATATGCTCGCAAGTATATGACGTATATTTATAGATCGGCTAAATAAAGATCGTTCCCAAAAGAACTATTGGTCAAGTATTAAGGTTCACGAATCTTTATACTAGTTAGACAAATTAATTGCAAGATTTGTTCTACCTAACTAAAGCAATTCTAATCACTAAGAAAATAAAAACAATCACCAAAAATAATTTAAACTAAAGAAAGCAATAAAATTTTCCTATTCTCTTATACTAAAGCAAAATTCAATTAATGAACTACAAAAGTAAGTGCAATAAGATCAAATTAAAACCATGCAATTTCAGTAAAACTAAAATTAAATTGAATATATATCAAGAAGCAACTCAATAGCATAGATGGAACAAAGAGTTGATGGAGCTCAAAGTCTTGAACAAGAAAAGAAAACCCTAACCCTAATCTAAGGAATTTTCTACTCTAATGTCTATTATAACTAATGACGACTACGTATGTTTAACTCCTCATACAGTGGGGCATTTATAGGGGATACATCAAGGTATAGACCCCTTAAATGATATAAATACAATAAAATTCGTAAAAGAGTCTAACCAAGTGGGGAAACTTCCAGAACAAGTAATTTTCGTAAGCTGCAATACGTCGTGCGCACATGCGCACCATTTCTTTGCTCAAGTGCACAATTTCCAGAAGTAAAAGTTTTCTTTCTTTGACTTGCGCACATGCACACACTTTTATTTGCGCATGTGCACGAATTCCAGAGCACATTATAGTCTCAATTTTCACCTCGATTTTGACCTTGATATTGATGAAATTTGAAAAAACTGAAAACATGAAAGTTGTAGTGCTCTCTCTCTCTCTTTTCTTTCCAAAGCATCTTGAATCACCTCAATTGGAGATTGGAAAAGAAAATTATGATCAAAATGCCAAATAGTGTCCAAATTTGCTCCTCGCTAGTGCATGTTTTGCATCCTTTTGATTTTTCTCCAACTTTTTGATCCTTTCGACTCCTTTTTCATTCAAGACCTACATAAACTAAAATAAAACAATGAGGCTCATAATTCGCTCAATTATTACTCACATAACATGAAACAGAGGTAAACGACACATGAAATATATGACATCTATGAGCTTATCACGCATGCCGGGTTAGGAACTTTAGCTCACCGGATCGAGACGAGCTTGGAATAAAAATATTAGTTCCATCCCGCCCCATAATGTAGATCCACAATGGGGTGTGTTGGGCAGAGTGCTAGCTCACATTCTGGCCTAGACTTATTTTAAGACCCACATTCGATTAACTAAAGTAATTAATAATATTTTACTAATGTTTTTTATTGTACCTATTATACAAGGAAAATCTAAGATAGTGCTTACTGGTACAAGTAATATTTCAAGTTAACATGACTTAATACTTCATTTGTCATTTTATATTAGTACAAGCTATATATGGGCTAAACTCCCTTTTGTGAGATGCCCAATTTCGACAGGCCGAGGCAAAAAATACAAATTTGGGTTGGTTAAAATCCTGCAAGGCGTCCAAATCTCTATATATACCTCTTATAAATAATTTTTATCCTACAAAAATAAAAATATATTACAAAGCATCATATAATTCTCAATTATTAAAAATAAATTAAGAAAATAATATTTAATCATAAATAGGAAGATATTAGTCGTTAGCATAAATATATCTAATTAATATTATTTTACAACCGAATTACATACAGTATAAATTATTCAATGTTTCTCATAAAAACTGATTTTTCTATAGATGTAGTACTACAGATTTTATAAAAAATTTATAAGTACTAATTACAAAAAATAATAACTACTAAATCAATTTATTCTTTGCATCTTCTTCTAACTTTATGTTTATTGATAGTTAAAATTTAAATGTTAATGGATGTTTAATGAGGTACGTTCTCAAAAAACAATATCAATTTTTCCATTAGACTTCTATTTCCTAGATGGATCCTACTATCCTAATATATATATATATTTTTAAACCCACATCTCTTCCTATCCTCTAACAACTTGAACCCATGATATATTAGTACCAATTAATTACATATAGTACCACTTATTTTTTCAACCTAATTACATATAATATAGATTATTCAAAAATTTTCACAAAAGTGGTTTTTTCTTTAGATATAGTATAGATTCTATCAAAATAAAAATAACACTACTATATCACAAAAAAATAATAACTAAATTAATTTGTTCTTTGCATCTTCTTCATACTTTATATTTATTGATAATTAACATTTAAATGTCAATGGATGTCTGTTATTATTCTTAACTAGTATTAAAGTACATTCTTTAAAAATAATATTAATTTTTCCTTCCGACTTTTTTCCCTAGATGAACCCATGCCCCTAATATATTAGTATCACTTATCGCTTATCACCTACGCTCTCTATTTCTTATTAAACATCTTTATTCCCTTTATTTTATCTTTTAATATTATCAGATATGTATCCCAAATCATCTCTACAAACTACAAACCATATGTTGATCTACAAAAACCACTTATTTCTATTTTAGGATGATTACTTCTTTTCTTTTTGTCCACTTTTTCATTTTTATTTTTATTTTTCATAAATTTTAATCATTTTCTTATTATTTTCAAAATTTTGATAAAAATTTATTGATTTATAAATTTCTTGATTATTCTTAAAAAAAATTCTATTTTGTCAACTTTTCTATTAATTTTATTTTGTAGACTTTTTTTCAAAAATATTGTTGTTCGTCAAATTATATAATCTACTTTATTGATGTAGTTTTATTTGTATGTGAAAATAATTTAAAAATAAAAACTTAGTATAAATCTTCATATAATTATCTGTTATTAACAATGATTAGAAAAATAAATGCTATTAATTTGAAAAAATCTATATCTATATTATATATTAGCAAAACTCTATTGTTTTTCTATCATTTTTATATGACAATAATATGAACTTTATAAATGCATACTTAACAATTGTCTTATTAGTTTTATATTATAATTAGTAAACTTTATAGATATTATTACTTAGTTTTGTTTGCATTTTTATTGTTTTATTATTAAAAGTTCATATCGTCATCATTATTTTACTAATGTTATTTATTGTATAAATTCAATGTAGTATTCGTCCTCCCGTGCTATTCAGCTAGTATATATGTGTGTGTGTGTGTGTGTTTTAAAGCAAAACCCCTTTTTGCCATAAGTGATGAGGGAATAACATGTGGCACCATTGTTATTCCTTTCCTATCTAACATACTACGACTAATTAATTACTAATAATTGATTCAACAAATAAATTGTAATGATTTTGCTCTTAACAAACTTAATAAATCTTGAATATTCAAAAATTTTTAAGTTGATACTAAATATTGATTAGTTAATCATTTGTTTTTCTCTTTACTTTATGGTTACATCATATTAATAATTTTAGTTAGTTTTATTTTATTTTATTTTTTACTTATAAAATGAATATATGTGTGTGTGTGTTACATTTTCTATCACTAATTAACTAAAAAAATTAATATAGGCTTAAATATTCAAAATCTTAACTTTATCTTCATACATATTAAGTACTTATTTATTAGAACAAGTTAACACAAATTAATTATAGACTCTAGAAAATAATTCTAATTTCTATATAGTTTGACCATTTATATCCATTAAAAGTTTAGCTTATTTTCAAGAATAAAAACAAAATGAGTTTCTGATCATAAAATAAATTGTTTAAATGCATATTAACACCTATCAAGTAGTTTTATTAGGAAAAATGAATACAAACTAATTAGGCATTCTAAAAGTACACATAATTCTTAATTTTATATTGTCAAACCATTTATATTCACAAAAAATTATTGTCTATTTTCAAAAAATATATATATATATATCTACCTTGATTCACGGCATTTGTCATGCTCTCCTTTTTCTACGACCTTTTTTACAACAAAATACAATATCAATCCCATTACGTAGATAATGTCCATAAAATAATACAGTACTATTAAAAAATATATGAACTTTTACAAAAATTATTTTAACCCATTTCATCCATTTACATACCCTATCATTATCCAATTACTAATAGTAATAATTGTTAACAACTTTTTTTCAAAGATATAAATGTTACAGCTATATTTTTTGAAAAAGATCTTGAACCAGTTTACTCTATCTTAACCAAATTCTAATTGAAATGAAATCTTTATTTACCTTAATCATAACAAACAACTATTTGTTTTTCAAAACAATATTTAACTGACGTCTAACTTATTAATCATATCTTACAAATAATTCTTTTTTATTCAAAACAATAGTTAAATTTATCCGTAACTTTAAATCTTTTTAAAACGACAATTACTATCATCTAGCTTATCATACTGTACAATTTACCCTTTTTTTAAACAATACTTACCTATCGTCAATCATATTTACCTATCATTTATCTAATTACTTAACAAATTAATACTTTTTAATATACAACAAACTAGATAATAATTCAATATTCAAAAAACTAATTAATTAACAAATTAATACTTTTTATCTATCATCTAATTAATTAATAAAAGCTAATTAACAAAAACTAATTAATTAACAAATTAATTAACATATTAAATTATCATCTAACTAATTAATTAACAAATTAATAATTTTTAATAAACAAAGAACAAGATAATAATTCAACATTCAAAAAAATAAAAAAACTCAATCCATCTCTCAATCCACCTATCCATCTATCTTTTCTCAAATTCAAAAGGTTTTCTATGAAAGATTAAATTCTCTCATCTCTCCCATTTTCTTCACTTTTTCATATTTCTCTTGACTTATTCTGAATAAATATTAAATGAGTTTGCAGTTTTGTAGTAGAGAGTTCCTCCAGAATCATGACTTTGCAGAAGATTTGCTTCCTTTCCTATTCATCATCCATAAAGTTAAGTTTTATTTTCCTTTTGGTATTCTCTTGGGATATCAATTAATTTTTATTTTCCTTTTGGTATTCTCTTGAGATATCAATTTGTGTGTGTGTTTTTCAGATTACTCAAATGGATCGGAATCATGATCCATTCCCTTTATTCTTTATCCATGAAGGCAATTTTTTCTTTTGATTTGATATTCTCTTAAACTATCATTTTTTCTGATTTTTTGTGAGTTTTTTTTTTTTTTTCTATAATAGATTAGCTTTTTTGATATGCATGGTTTCCAGGATAGATAAATTAAGTAACTTTCTGATGGAGTTTTGTTTATTACTTTTCTAAATTTTATTAATCAAAGAGAGATCGATATTTACTACAAATACAGAGATAGTTATTTTTCTTTTTTTCCAATGATAAAAGATTACTCTACGAGGAAGTATCACAGTAGTAGAAGTATCAATGGGTGACTACGTGCATTTTTGTCACTGGTGATCCCAATACAAGTGAGCCTTTTTTACTTTTTTGAGTTTCAATGTTCAAGTTTCATGAGAACTTTTTTTTTTTTTTTTTGTCTAGAGATATCTAATTTGTTTAGATATTATTTGTGGGTAGGATTAAGCATAAATTGTGATGAACACTTAACTTAGTTTTCAAACCTACAAGTTATTTGTTGAATTTACTGATAAAAATTAGTGAGGGAAGGGTTGTCGAAAGTGTAACTTTTTTGTTACTCTTTTCTTTTATTCTTTTCTAATTCCAAAGACTTTTTCACATGGGTTTTGTGCAATTATGTTTGTAATTTATATCCATATAGAAAGTTATTTTATTCTGGATATTGATCGGATGCATGGTTGTGAAAATGAAGAGTAACCTATAAAATCATTATTCACAATGTTGGATAGTCAAATTTTTTTTATTATGTTGGGTGTAAGATTTTTGGAAGGATTTTGTATTTAACACAAATACTAATTTTAATGTTTGTAAATATTATTATAAAGTATTCTATCAATACCACTAGTACTATATTTTAGTGCCTTTTTAAATCTACAAATATTTGATTAAAACCTAAATAGATTCAAAAATCTTGAAATTAATGAAAATATTTTTTCTTTGGTTTCTAACTTTCTTCTATCTATTTAACCAAAAATAGTTGTATGATTTTATGCTGTTTATGTTCTTCATTTGTGTCATGAACCATTAGTTTATTCTTTGGCTTTTCTCTCCCCTTTTCTTCCATTTTGTTAGATTATTTCAAATTCCTTAATGCACAATGCTAACTTTTTTCTTCAATTATATACTCTAAGTCATTACTTCAAAATATATGATTGCTTCCAGAATATTTAGAAATAAATTAGCGATTACTTTGGTGGTAAAGTTTCAAATTCATTTAGTGTTAGACTTTTAACTAATCATTGCTACTTGATATTTGTGCCCTTAAAAATGTTAAATGTCAACGAAGGTGTTGATTAACTACATGGTATGCCCTTAGATGTTAAGATATAGTTTAAGAACCTGTTTACACCATGCATTAATTGATTCCTATCTTTCGTGAATTAAATTAGTTGTTTCTATCATGATTAGAAGTCATTTAGAAAATAACAGTATGATAATTGCTTCTATTTAAATTTCGTGATGCATGTTCTTTCCAAAGATTCAAGAAAAAGATTTGGCTTGAGTCTTGATTTATTTTGAAGTTCATTATCGAGGCTTCAAGGTAAAAACTAACACTCGAGACTTGATATTTTTTGGAGTTTTCATCATCTGATTTTGACATTCAACTGTTGTACAAGAAGAATCATTTTATTTTCCTGATTTATTTTGGTCTTCTTTTAAGTTTTTCTTATTTTATGATGTTATATTATTTCTTTATATTTTTGTAAATGTTTTATCTCTCTATTAAAGATATAAAAAGTAGATTGCCAATTTTCAATTTCTCATTAATTGATGTTTGATTTTTCTTTAGGTTGAAATAAGAGAAAAAATGATGAGAGGTAAGAGAGTAAAAACTTCATTTTTTTCAAATTATTAATATTCTTTAAACTAGAAAAATAGATAGACATTAATTAATAACTTTATCATTATAAAGATTTTATGCCTCCTCCCATGCATAGCATGGGTTATTTTGCTAGTATATATTAAAGCAAAAGGGATGTTTGTGAGAAGCCCTCAACAGTTGACACGTGGCATGTAAATTCCTTAACTTTATTTTTACTTTTGTAGATAAAAAAAACACAGAAGTAAAAAATGAATTACATAGTTAATAGTGCAAATTCAAAGTAATTATCTTAATCTTAGCTTTAACTAATACTTTGATAAGTAAAAAATGAATTACATAATTAATAGTGTGAACTCAAAACAATGAATACATAATTTACAGTAGAATTTCATATTAATTACTTAATCTTATGTTTAACTACTTTTATTTGTTTAGATAAACAACAGAAGTAAAAAAATGAATTATGTAACTATAAAATAAATATTGCAATTTTAATGTATTATTGAATTTTATCTTTAACTATTTTAATTTGTTTAAAATTCTCATTTTATGCACATACACCTATATATTGCAACTAAATCTTGCCGGCAATATTCACGAGTTGGGCGTGCCAGGTTTGGAACTCTAGCTCACCGGGTCGAGATGTGTTTGGAATAAAAAATTATAGTCCCAACCCAACCCTATAATGTAGGTCCACTGTGGGACGTGTTGGGCCGAGTGCTAGCTCACATTCCGGCTGGGCGTCCAAATCTCTATAAACACCTCTTATAATTAAATTTTTATGCTACAAAAATAAAAATATATTACAAAGCATCATATAATTCTCAATTATTAAAATTAAATTAGGAAAATAAATATCTAATCGTTTGAAAAAACAAATATATAATATTTTAAAGGAATATTCCAAATAACTTTCGCTAAAATAGGATCAGATTTATAGTAAAAAATGAAACGTTTATATAGTAAATAACAATAGAGATAAATGTCAATTTCATAATTAATGGTAAAAATTGAAATTAACTACCTAAGTTTTATCTTTAACTATTTTTATTTGTTGGAAGTGCTCACTTTATGCACATATATCTCTTGTGACTAAATATTTCCAAAATTAAAAATATTCAGTGCTCACTCCCCAAATAGATTAGTATCACTTATCGCTTATCATCGACTCTATCTGTTTCTTATTTAAACAGCTTTATTCCCTTTATTTTATCTTTCCATATAATCAGATATGTGTCTCAAATCATCTCTACAAACTACAAACCATATGTCTATTTACAAAACCTATTAATTTCTATGTTAGGAAGATTACTTCTTTTCTTTTTGTCCACTTTTTTATTTTTATTTTTTCACAAATTTTAATCATTTTCTTATTTTTTCTCAAAAATTTGACAAAATTTAATGATTTATATGTTTCTTGATTATTCTTGAAAAATATTCTATTTTCTCTAATTTTCTATTAATTTTATTTTGTAGACTTTCTTCCAAAAACAATTTGTTTTTGTCAAATTATACAGTCTACTTTATCGATGTAGTTTTATTTATATGAAAATAGTTTAAAACTAAAAATGAATTATAAATCTGCATATAATTATCTCTCTTATACAACAATGTGTATAAGAGATATAAATACTATTAATTCGAAAAAATCTATATATATATAGACTATATATATATATATATATATATATAGCAAAACTCGACCTATTTTTCAATCATTTTTATATGATAGGAATATGAACTTTATAAATGCATACTTAACAATTGCTTTATTAGTTTTATATTATAATCAGTAAACTTTATAGATATTAATGCTTAGTTTTGTTTGTATTTGTATGGTTTGATTACTAAAGACTCATATCGTCGTTACTAATGTTATTATTGTATAAATTCAATATAAATATTCGTCCTCCCGTACATAACACAACTAATTTTTTATTATCCAAATTCATTAGTTTGCCACCGTTCATTTTACGAGATTGATCTTTGCTACACGTTACGTCTGATGTTTGACACAACTCTTATCGAAACTTGGAAGGCTAAGCAAACAAAGAGCCAACATAGCTTCTCCTGGAAGGATTTCAGTTTATTGGTGGATCCTCTACTTCAAAATTGGTCTATATAATCAGGCAATTAATTTCATTATAACTTGTGTTAGACTATCAAAAGCTGTTTTGAGGTATTTTAATACATTATTTATTTTTATCTTTTTTAAGATATTGAGCCCTCGTACCAAATTAGTAACTTAGTCATATGCGTACATGCACGTACAACTATTAGTAGCTATATTTTTCAAATAAAAAAATATATTATTTTTTTTTCAAATTCGTTGAGGTGTTTTTTTTTTTTTTTTTATATTTTCATCCATTTTACAACTTTGAAAAAAAAAAAAAACCAAATCGAGTTTGAAAATTAAGGGATAATATGAACATTAAGTCTGTCATAATTTACTTAAAATCAAAAAAATAAAAAAAATAAAAACCAAAAATAAGAAAAATCATTAAATCAATGAGAATGTCCCTTTTCCACTTCCCAATTCCCCAAGAATTGATATCCCCACGAATCACCATTACCTATCCAAATCATATTTTCCGAACAAACCATTCCACCGTTTCACCTTCTTCTTACAGTTTTCCCTCTTCTCTGATTCCCCCATAGTACGTAAACCCCCCGCATTGCATTGAATCTTCTTGCCGGCAGTACAAATTCTTTTGCCATTATAATTTCTTTTAAAAGAAAAAAAAGAACAAATAAAAAACGCATCTTTTTCCACTTACTACTGATGCTCATTTCATGCAACTTTTCCTTTGTTTTATTGTTTGATTTGTCAGTAATTTAGATGATTTGAAAATGGGGTGGTTGTATCATGATGGACCATTAACTTGGTGAATAAGTTTTATTTAGTTTATTCGAGATCCCTTTTTCCTTGTTTATTAATAGTAATATTTGTTATGTTCCTGAGAATTTTGCTTAAAGGTTAAATCTTGAATCATAAATATAGTCCAACGTGTATAAATTCTATACCCATTTTCATTGACCCTTCCCTTTCGAGTAAATATTTTATACATAGTCACTTTACAAAAATTTTTACACTATCAGGTTTAGATATATAACACATGTACATTGTTTAAATTTCAAAAGTTACTTTTGCACATGTAACAAGCATCTAAACCTGATGGTATAAAAAATTTTATACACCGACAGTGCATGAAAGAAATAGTAGTATAGTAGTAGTAGATTAGTAGCATTGTTTATAGCATCACAGTGTATTAGAACAGTAAGCGGATAATTGGGCGTTTAATACATCGTAATTATGTTTAAAGAACTTGAATGACTTGTTCGAATTTTAGAAACTTAAAAAGAGTTGCCATTTATGGGCTAATCCTTAATTAGTTCATTTGATTAGTAAAATTTGTTGGTGGTGATCAGTGAATGTTACTAGTACCAGTTGCTTTAGTACTAGGTTTAAGAGGAACTAATAACAAATTAATATATTGTTTCAGCAATGCTATTTTTACCCTAATCCGGCATACTACTGCAACGTTCTAGTATTTTAAGATTATAGTAACTATTTTATAAATTCCGTACTGATTTAGTGTTGGTGAATACCAAATAAACTTTAATATTATGACAACCAATATTACCATAACTCAGATTGTTCATGTTTAATTATCAAGAATTTGAATGAAAGACTAGATGTGAAAGCGTACCTAAATCTATAGGAATTTATGTGATTCTTGAATATCTGGTCGTGATTCTTAAACTTACGGATTTGATTCTTGAATATTATGGTTATTGATCTTCTAAATTATTATGTATGTATTTTAGAGAATAGGGTTCTCACTTTTCTGATAATAGGATGTTAGGAAAAGTAACATACGTGGAATTTGGAGATCATACCCTATATATATAGATACTTTCCTTATTCCCCACGTTTTGCCCATCATAAAACAAGAAATAAGAATTTAGAGTTGCTACACATAAAAGTCCATACTAAATAGATGACATACGCCCATTTAACTTAAATTTTATCCGGACATAGATCACTTTATATTACGTCAATTAATTATGATAGCACATATTATACAATTAATATATATATTGTTGGACCCCAATTATGATAATCATGTTTTGATGATGACCAAATCGTACTAACGGCTTGAAAACAAGTGTGCAGGAAGATAGGAAGGCTCGGATGAAAATGCTTATCTGAACACAATCAAGTAAAACAACCAAAAGTTGAACAACACCTTACAGATGATGAAGAGCGTCCGAAAGAAAGGAGTTCGGACGCAAGGGAGCATCCGAAACATGACTAGACAAAACCGAAGAAGAACACATCTTTCGGACGTAGAAAACTGTGCGAAGAATAGTGCTTCGGATGCAAAAGACCGTCCTAGAAAAGGAATTTGAAACTATGATGATCAGACGTTGAAGACCGTCCGAAACCAAAAAGATTGGACGTTGAAGACCGTCCGAAGAAAGGAGCTCAAAATGAAGTAATTTTCTGTCAGAGCTGTAGGACGCATATGATCGTCCGAGACAGATGTACGCTGTTCATCAAGCTGTAGGACGCATATGACCATCCGAGACACTGTTCATCAAGCTATAGGACGCATGAACGGACGTCCGAACCACCGTCCAAACCCTTAACGGCTAGTTTTTAACAGCTAGTTTTTTTAGCGTTGGAGCTCAAATTTCAGCACATCTTTTACCTATAAATAGCCCAAGGATATCCAAATGATGTGTAGAACTACTACATTCAATACAAACACTTGTAAGAGATATTTTGGAAAAAATAGGCTAAAATATTGTGGGTTGTATTGGTTTGGGTAGTATAGTTCTCTTGGCTCAACTAGAGGAAATTAGTATGAGCAAGAGTAGACTAGTGAGCGATCTTCAAGTGTAAGAGTGGAGGGATAATAAGTGTACAAAAGTTAGGTTGTAGTGTAAAACCCTTTGGCTCAACTAGAGGAACTTAGTTGATGCAAGGGTGAGCCTACTTTGTGTACAAGAAGGTTATTGCCTCACCTTCTTTGAAGAGGCACTACTAGTGATGATGTACTCCAAGCTTGAGAAGCTTGGGAGTTTGGTTTGATATTCTTTATCTCAATCTTTTATTTCTTCTTTAAGCTTTGATTGTTAAATATTTATCTTAGATCATTTGTGCTTAAGTATTCATTTGTTGCACAAAATTTGAATTTCACATTAAAAGGTTTGTTTTTTGAGACAACCTAATTCACCCCCCTCTCTTAGGTTGCTTTTGGACCAACAATTGGTATCAGAGCTTGGTCTCATATATTGAGTTTAATTGCTTTTGAGTAAAGATCATTATGGCAACCAATAATGCTTTATTTTTAGAGGGGCATTCTATCACTAGACCTCCCAGTTTAATGGCATTAATTTTGTTTATTGGAGGGATAGAATGAAAATTTTTGTGCAATCTATTAATATTGAATTGTGGTATATTATTTATGAAGGTCCTTTTGAGGCAAATATTCTTGATGAAAATACTCATAGATTAAGGCCTAAGACTAGATATGAGTTAAATGCACAAGATAAATTGATCAATTTATCTTTAAATGCTAAAGCCATTAATATTTTGTATAATGCTTTGGATGTAGATGAGTTTTCTAAAGTAAAAGGTTGCATATCGGCCAAGGAGATATGGGACAAATTGAAAGAAATTCATGAAGGAAGTGAAGATATAAGAGAGCAAAAGAAGTCACTTCTTATGGCTAAATATGAATCCTTCAAAATGGAACCTCATGAGAACATTGACAAGATGTATTGTAGGTTCAATGATACGGTAAAGGATTTGGAAGGTTTGGGCAAAAAATATTCCTTGGGTGAAAAGAATAGAAAATTTTTGAATGCTTTACCTAAGGAATGGGAACCCAAATCCATTGCCATAGAAGAGTCTAAAAATTCAAATTCTATGCCTATTGATTCATTGATCAATTCTCTAACCTCCTTTGAATTGAAGTTGAAATACAAGGTACAAGATGAGGAGGCAAAGGGTAAAAGAAGCATAGAATTTAAAGCTTCATCAAAAAGGAGAAAAGACATATCAAGGAAGCCTGACTTCAACAACTTCCAAATCACTTGGGATGATTGTAATTCGGATGGGGAGGTTGAAGAAGAATATGAGGAGGCTCAAATGGCTTTTATGGCACTTGGCAATAATGAGGTATCCTCTAGTTGTGACTCTTGTGATGATTCATGTGATAATGATGATGATGATGTTGAAACATTTATTTTTAAAATGCATGAATGTTTGAAAGAATCATATGCTAAGAACAAAGAGTTAAAAATTAAAGTTAATGCTTTATTGAGTGCCAACTCAAAACTTGTGCATGAAAATAATTCTTTGACAAAAGAAAATGATGTTTTGAAGAAAAAATTTGATGAAAAAATCAAGATCATGGAAGAACAAGCTTGATTGAAGAAGAGATTAGATGATCTTGATAATATTTTGGGAAAGAAGAAAGAAAATGTTTTTGAAAAGAAAAGAACTAGAAATATGTTGTTGAACAAAAATTTTATCACCTTTAGAAAAAATGATTTGTGCTAATGTTAAATCTAAATCTTTTTTTTATAGCAATAAGAATATTATTTGTAATTATTTTCATCAACATGGCCACGTAAAGAAAAATTGTTATGTTAAAAGAAATGAAAAATTAGGAATAAATTCTATTTGGGTGATTAAGCATGTTACTAACCCAATTGGATCCAAGAAAGTTTGGGTACCAATAGTTGTTGCTTAACTTTGCATGTAGGTATGCTTGGAGAGCACCAAGGAATTCAAGATAAATTTTCAATAGAGGGTGCTCAAGGCATATGAGCTAAGATGACATTGAAATGGGTAACATTTAAAATTTTGTGTTAAGAATGTGATTTCATTTTTTTAAATGAACTATGTTCTCTTGAATGTTGCTCATCTATGTGATTGAATTTGTTTAGAATGATAGGGAATAAGTATCCCCAATTTTTGTCTATAATAAGTCACTACTTGCAAAAGAAGGGGGAGCATTCTCATTTCTAAATGGTTTATTTTTAGAAATTAATTTGCATCAGCACAAGAAATTGCATCACATATGCTTTATTGTTTAGATGATGCTTTTTGGTAAGGAATTAGTGATAAATGCCTTTATGTTAATCCTTTGCATAGATTTCCTCATTTCGACTTGATTTTATAATCTTGAACGGAAGATATATTTTGAACTTAACTTATCCTATATATACTTACTTGAATTGCATGCATAGTTTAAGGGAAGATTGTGTATATAAACTATTTTTAATCTTATGTTTTGATGATGCCAAAAGGGGGAGAAAATAATAGACAAAATCTCGTCTTGTTCTTCGTATGTTTTGGTTATTTTTAGAATTATCCAATTGATTTGTCATCATCAAAAAGGGGGAGATTGTTGGACCCCAATTATGATAATCATGTTTTGATGATGACCAAATCGTACTAATGGCTTGAAAACAAGTGTGCAGAAAAATAGGAAGGCTCGGATGAAAATGCTTATCCGAACACAATCAAGTAAAACAACCAAAAGTTGAACAACACCTCACGACATTTTGACGATGAAGAGCGTCCAAAAGAAAGGAGCTCGGACGCAAGGGAGCATCCGAAACATGACCAAACAACACCAAAGAAGAACACATCTTTCGGACATAGAAAACTGTCCGAAGGATAGTGTTTCGGACACAAAAGACAGTCTGAGAAAAGGAATTTGAAAGTATGATGATCGGACGTTGAAGACCGTCCGAAACCAAAAAGATCGGACGTTGAAGACCGTCCGAAGAAAGGAGCTCAAAATGAAGTAATTTTCTGTCAGAGCTGTAGGACGCATATGACCGTCCGAGACACTGTTCATCAAGCTGTAGGACGCATGAACGGACGTCCGAACCACCGTCCGAACCCCTAAGGGCTAGTTTTTAACAGCTAGTTTTTTGACCGTTGGAGCTCAAATTTCAGCACATCTTTCACCTATAAATAGCCCAAGGAAATCCAAATGATGTGTGGAATTACTACATTCAATACAAACACTTGTAAGAGTTATTTTGGAAGAAATAGGCTAAAGGTATATTGTGGGTTGTACTGGTTTGGGTAGTATAGTTCTCTTGGCTCAACTAGAGGAAATTAGTGTGAGCAAGAGTAGACTAGTGAGTGATCTTCAAGTGTAAGGTGGAGGGATAATACGTGTACAAAAGTTAGGTTGTAGTGTAAAACCCTTTGGCTCAACTAGAGGAACTTAGTTGGTGCAAGGGTGAGCCTACTTTGTGTACAAGAAGGTTATTGCCTCACCTTCTTTGAAGAGGCACTACTAGTGGATGTACTCCAAACTTGAGAAGCTTGGGAGTTTGGTTTGATATTCTTAATCTCAATCTTTTATTTCTTCTTTAAGTTTTGATTGTTAAATATTTATCTTAGATCATTTGTGCTTAAGTATTCATTTGTTGCACAAAGTTTGAATTTCCATTAAGCACATTAAAAGGTTTGTTTGTTGAGACAACCTAATTCACCCCCCTCTCTTAGGTTGCTTTTGGACCAACATATATATATATATCCAAATTCTAACATTCTCCTACTTGGACTACATATATATCATCGTAAAAAATCATTATGAGTTCAAAACCTTTTTCTATCAAAACTAAAGTCATCCTTGAACAATTTTGTTCATTAATTATATCAATAAAGGATCAAGACGATTTTTGTTATATTAATCGTAACTGAACCCACTCTTGGTCACATATATTAACACAATCAAAACATAGATAAAGTAGCATGCAAATTACATGTAATGTGATTTTAAACTTGCCTATTTCCAAATGCTCTAACTTTATTCTTTATAGAGATCAAATTGAAACTGAATCAAAGTGAAACGTAAACTGAATACTTTATTTCTGCAGAAAATATTCGTAATCATAAGATGTGTCTTAAAGTATATAAACTAGATACAAACTCCCACTAATTCTGAATATCATCCAAAAATATGACACCCATATGAGTACCGTGCTTATGAAAGACCTTGGGTAGTAATCCTTTAGTAAGCGGATTCACAATCATAGAGTTTGTGCCAATATGCATTAAATCTATGGACACCTGACCACTCTGAAATCTTTCTTTATCAACTAGGAACTTGATGTCTATGTGTTTAGACTTCGTTGACCTCTTATTTTTATTAGAATATAAAACTGCTGATTTATTGCCACAAAATAACTTAAGTGGTCTTTCAATACAATCTATAATTTGCAACCTTATGACAAAATCTCGCAACCATATTCCATGATTGGATGCCTCATAACATAGTATAAATTCAGCTGCCATGATAGAGGGAGCTATGAGTGTTTGTTGAACACTCTTCCATGAGATAGATCCACCACCGAGTATAAATATAGGCCGAAGTGGATTTATAACTGTCTTGGTATCATGCAAAATCAGAGTCGGTATACCTAATGATCTCAAATTTATCCGATCTCCTATATGTGAACATTTAATGTTTTGTTCTCTGAAAATACCGCATGACCCTTTTGGCTGCTATCTAATGATCCATTTTCGGATTGTTTAAATATCTGCCTAACGTCCCAACAGTGTATGAATATCCAAATGTGTACAAACTTGAGCATATATCAAACTTCCTGCTGCTGAAGAATAGAGAATCTTCTGCATTTGCTTACTTTTAAAATCATTCTTAGGGCAATGAGTGAGACAAAATTTGTCTTCCTTAGCAACAGGGGTATCTTCAGCTTTACCATCTTGCATGACAAATCTCTTAAGTACTTTCTCGATATAACTCTTTTGTGATAACCCTAGAATACTCTGAGAACAATCTCAATGTATTTGAATTCCTAATACAAAAGAGGCATCTCCTAGAACTTGCACTCAAATTTATTTGATAGAAATCTCTTAGTATCGTGCAATAAACATATATCAATGCTGGCAAGTAGTATATCATCTACATATAGAACCAAAAAAATGCTTACTCCCACTAAACTTATGGTACACACAATCATCAACTAAATTCATCTCAAATTCAAACGAGATGATAATTTGATGAAATTTATAATACCATTGACAATAAGCTTGCTTAAGCCCATGGATCTGATTGAATTTTTTTAATTTGCAAATATATTCTTTGTATCTTTGGACACAAAGTTTTCTTGTTGCACCATATAAATAGTCTCATCACTGTCACCATTGAGAAACGTAGTCTTTACAACCATCTAATATAACTCAAGGTCAAAATGTGCCACTAAAGCCATTATTATCCTGAAAGAGTCTTTCGATGATATCGGAGAGAAAGTCTCTTTATAATCAATGCCTTCCTTTTCAGTAAAGCCCTTTCGAATCCCTTTTGATTTTAAATATCCATTTTCAACCATTGGGTTCCTACCTTCGAGTAGTGTGATGAGTTCCCAAACGTTATTCTCTTTTATGGATTTAATTTTCTCATTCATAGCATCAATCCACTTTTGAGAATTAGTACTTTGCATGACTTGATGAAAGTTGATTGGATCATCTTCCACCAATCTAATGTCATCCTCATATTCTTAGAAATAGATGTTATCATTTGGAACCACACTTCTCCTTTCTCTAGTGGATATCCTGTTAATGGCATTTGTTCTTGAGATTGTTGAATTCGTTCTTCAGGAATAACCTGTTGTTTTTTATGGGAAAAATTTTCACCATTATCTTGTGGTACTGGTATTGCTTCTTGAATAATATCATAAATAGAAGGTTGATCATTGTCAATAACAATTGTAGGAAGAGAATGGATTTCTCTTCAAAGACAAATTCTCTAACTTCATCTCTCCCCCAAATAAATATCCTCAAAGAATTGGGCATTTCTCGTCTCAAAGAAGGATGTGGCTATGGGATCATAAAATTTGTAACCCCAAGACTGTTCAAAGTAACCAACAAAATAGGTACTAACCATTATTAAGTCTAATTTCATTTTATTTGGCCTATAAGGTCTTACCTCAGCTGGACAACCCCAAATATGTAAATACTTTATATTAAAATTGCTGTCAATCTATGGTTCATAAGGGGCTTTGGTAGTAGTCTTAGTTGGGATTCTATTAAAGATATAAATTGTAGTCTTTAATGCCTCTCCCTTAGAATAGTGAATTTAGTAAAATTGTATGATTAATCATACTTCTCGCCATATCCTTTAAAATTCTATTTCGTCTCTCAACAACACCATTCATGTTACAAGATCCCGACCTAGTGTACTATGGGACGATTTCACACTCTTCTAGGAATTTAACAAAAGGTCCTCAATGTTAATTACCTGATCCATCATATCTATCATAGCATTCACTACCATAGTAAGATCTGACAGCCTTAATTCTTTAGCCAAGTTGGTTCTCAACTTCAATTTTAAAATCCTTGAACATGTCCAGTAACTGAAACTTCTCATGAATTAGATAAAGATAGCCATAACGAGAAAAATCATTTATAAATGTAATAAAATATTATTGACCAATCTAAGAAGCCGTAAGGAGTGGCCCATAAATATCCTTATGCATTACGTCCAAGATGTCTGAAGGCCTATTGGCACCTAATCTACTTATGTTTGTTTGTTTTCCCTTAATACACTCAATGCAGACTTGAAAGTCTAACAAGATTTTAATATCAAAGGGATCAAGAATTTCATCTAACACAAGTCTTTCAATTCTTTGCTTAGATATATGACATAAATGCTTGCGCCACAGTGAAGCAGAATTCTCATTGGTTAATTTGCTTCTAGTACCAAGTGAATTTATATACAAGATTTTATTACGTGAAACAGTAGTATCGAGTAAATAAAGGTTATCATAAGAAGGCAAATAACCAGTACCAACAATATTTGAATTCAGAAAAAAACTGAACTGACTATTTCTAGATGAATAAAAATAATCGGATTTTCCAAAATAGAAATAGAAACCAAATTCCATTTAAAAGACGGAACAACATATGTCTCTTCTATATCCAAATAATAACCAGTCTTTAATAATAATCTAAAAATCCCTATTCTTCAACTTTAGTTGGTTTGCCATCGCCCACATAGATGAATCTTTCAGCATCATTCGATTTTTGACAATTCAGGCAACCTTACATAGACACACTTATGTGAGTAGTAGCATCAAAGTCTATCACCCCCAAATATATATTGGTACTGAAGCAAAATTAAAATCAGAACAAACCAAAGCAAGAAGCGTACATTTCTTTGCCCGCCAAATGTGATATTTGGTACAGTCCTTCTTCATGTGTATAGGATTCTTAAAATAGTAACAGTCAAATTCCTCAATTTGTTTCTTTTGCTATTTCTTTTGAAGTGGACCATCCGCAGCTTCTTTATCCATTTTTTTTCTTACTTTTATCCTTAAAGGCACTTGTCAAGTGAGCACTTTCAATCTTTTCTTACTTCAACCTTTCCTTTTCTTGCACACAATGAGAAATGAGCTCATTTAGAGACCATTTATCATTTTGACAATTATAACTGACCTTAAATTGACTAAATTGTACAGGAAGAGAGATCAAAACCAAATGCACGAGGAAGTCCTTAAACAACTCTAACTTTAGTGTCTTAAGTTTTGAAGCAAAATGTGACATCTTTAGGATGTACTCCCTTATATTTTCTTTTCCTTTATACCTCATTCGGAAATCAAATTTGACAGAATCGTACTTCTTTCAGCCTTTTCGTTTTTATCAAAACGCTTTTCAGTTTCCTTAAGAAACTCCTTAGCAGTTACATTTCCAAATACATCACCCTTTAAGGTTTCTGGAATTGCATATTCCATGATCATAAGATTTATGCAATTTGAACGATCCCACTACTCATAATCCCATTTTTTCTCTTTGGAATTATTATCTGTAAGAGGAGTGGGTTGTTCAATCCTTAGTACAGGGTCTAGATCCATGCAACCAAGAACGATCATTATGGTCTCTTTCTATTCCTTAAAGTTGGATCTATTCAACATAGTGATGGAATGGATGTTGGTAGATATCATAAAAGCAGATGTATTAACTGAAAATAGAACAAAATAACATATTCACATAAGTTCCAAATATCATGAATAATAAATTCAAAAAATGGTAAGGTCTATCACAAGATACCTACATAACATTAATATTTAGTCTTTGGACAGAAATATTAACTTGTCAGTGGTACTCTTAGTGTATTAATCAAATATTGACAATAAATTCTATCAAACAATAAGTGTATCGTTGGACCAACTTATTATTCACATGGATACTGAATAATTGTCACATCTTTATTACCACAGATGTCAATGTAATTCAGTCAAATATTAACCTTCATTTTGGCTAATAAATATCCGCACGAATTAGATACACACAATCATCTTAATGTACCAAAAATGAATTGACCTACACAAGAGAGGCTATTTTGATAGCATATTGTGTCAATCAATAAATTTTCTGAACATTAGACATCCTTAATTAATTTAACAAAATTTAAATTTAATAATATTTCAAAAAAATAAATAAATAATAAAAAAAAAGCTACTGAAAATGTTTGGTCATGAGACCATACGTTTGATTCCTTACAGTTCATGACCAATTGTGCCTTATGGTCATGAACTGTTCTTAAGCCTTTTTTTATTGTTATTATTTTTTTTAAAAAAAAATACCAAATTCCTTTAAAAGTTTCTCTGGTATGGTCATGCACTAATAAGTACATGACCATCCATATGATTCCTTATGGCATGAACATATAGTTCATATCCATGATGAAAACCTTATCCCTTCTGGTCATGAACTATTAGTTCATGATTGACTGCATTTTTTTTTTTCCTTTTTTTGAAATTCAAATACCAAATGAATCCAAAAGGGAAAAAATAAAAACTAAAATTTTGAGCCCAACAATTAAATTCGAATAAGTTTAATAAATTATTGAATTCAATAACTTTAATCCATAATATAACTACAATTATTCTTAAATACAACAAATTAAATCACATAAAAAAATTTGTCAAATTCAAGAACTAGATCTGTATGAATCACATAATAAATCGAATCGAAAAATTGATTTTTCAATGATTTAACATGAAGATGCTATGATACCACTTGTTGGTGAATACCAAATAAACTTTAATATTATGACAACTAACATTGTCATAACCCGGATCCTTCATGTTTAATCATCAAGAACATAAATGAAAGACTAATGAGTAAATACAGAAGCGTACCTGAATCTATACGAATTTATATGATTCTTGAATATTCGAATGTGATTCTTGAGTCTATGGATTTGATTCTTGAATATTGTGGTTATTGATATTCTAAATTACTATGTATGGATTTTATAGAATAGGGTTCTCACTTTTCTAATGATGGGATGCCAAAAAGTAATATACGTAGAATTTGGAGATCATAACTTATATATACAGATTCTTTCCTTATTCTCCAAGTTTCGCCCATCATAAAATTGGAAATAATACTTTAGGGCATCTACACATAAAAGCCCATATTAATTAGATGACATAGACCCATTTAACTTAAACCATATTAGATCACTTTATATTGGGCAAATTAATTATGATAGCACATATAACACAATTAATATATATATATATATATATATATCCAAAACCCAACATTTAGACCCTCTTTTAATATTTTTTAATATTATTTTTAACAATAGTATTTTCAAGTCATTAGTACTATATGTATTAGCAGATACTATTTTCTAAGTTTAACTTCATTTTTTATAATAATGTTTTAGTATTTTTTATTGATTTATACTATATTTTAAAGTAGTATTTTCAGCGCCATTACTATTGGGATCCCTTGCAAAAGTTTGAGCTATACAAGATATTCAAGAAGAAGGCTTGTGATAGGATGCGCAATACCGTCAACAAGGTCAAGATAAAGAATAAGAAGCCTCTCTTGATGCTTGAGTCCTGCTGGTAGACAGTATAGGAGGAGTGAACAAAGGAGAAATACCCAGAGAAGGTCAAGACAAATAACAAGAACATGGCATCCGCTATCGGTCAAGGTACCAAATACGTTAGCGACTCCATAAACGTCGTCGAGCACTCGTATAGACTAGTAAATTTTTGTATACATACTACAGTAACTAACTTAATGTTTGACTAATTTTCTTGTCTTTTTATCCTTTTAGCTAGAAAAATGCCAAATCACAAAATTGAGTTCCCGATATCTTCTGTGAGTGCTATAAGAAGTGGCAAGATAGCACATACTCCGGTCCACGAGCTCCGCAGGTACTCGAGACCTTAACATAGGTAGTCATTGAGTAGATATAGCAGGTAGTAAACTCCACTGCAGATGAAACATCTCAGTCATTGGTTGACTAGAGTGAGCTATGGGTCAAGGCCGCCAATGGAGTCTTTGGGATAGGTACCATGGCATGCACCTATACTTGTGGGGTCAATTCAGCAGTTGCTATGTTCTCCAGTGCTTCCCATGCAAACAAGGACTGGGAAGCTGAGATGCAATGGTTCAGCGAGGAACTCCATCGCAAGTACAAAAGCAGTGCATACCATGACGTAGAGGTTGGATAGACTCACCAAGACGTTTGACCTTCTTTGTGAGGAAGGCAGCACATTGCGACTTCAAAATCAATCCGGTTCTTCAAATTAACCTTTTTATTTTATATTTCTTGTATTATGAACACTGTTTTGTATATTAAAATTGCATTTAATTTTCATGTATTTCTATTCCTAATTTCATTTCATTCATTTGTTACTTTTTTTAGTAAAATAAAAAATAATAATTCATTACTGAAACCATCACTCATTTGAAACGAAAAGAGAATTCATGCTATTTGCGTCACAACCGTATTTTCTTTATAAAAAACCATATAATTTTGGTAACTAAAGTTGTCCATGTTAATGTATATATGTCTAGATTCATTGTATATATGTCGAGATTCATTGTATAGTTACATTATTCATTAGTGCCTAAATTTATGTATAGTTACCTTATTAGTTAGTGTCTAGATTCATTGTACAATCCAAATTCATTGTACCTATAAGTGTATAAATATAGGCTATTGCATCATTCATCAATACAACAAATTTTCTCTAATATTTCTATCAGCATACACATATTTTCTCTTATTTATCTTTACAATTCTAACATGGTATCAGAGCTAGCCCTCAAGTATTTTTTCATCCATCCACACGTGTCTTGGATCCTGTCCAACCCCTTCCAACGGGCTCTCTTCTATGACCAGCCCCTTTCAACAGGCTCTCAAACGTCTGACTCACGTGTAACAGGGTTCTATGTCCAACCCAAGTCACGTGTGAGAGGGGTTGTTAAAGGTATTAAAAATATAAATTCCACATCGACTAGCCAAAAAGATCCTGAGCTAATTAATATGTTCCCTAGTAGTCTGACGAGGAGGCAGAGGTGAAGCAATAGAGGACTTGGGAAGAATGGATGACTCAAGAGGAGTGCGTGTGTTAGGGCCGTCAGCTGGACATTGATCCTCAGAAGACGTGAGATAGTGGTCGTTGGAGGTGGATACCTCATGAACTGAGCTAGGAAAATCTGTTACAGGGACAGTATTTGGAAAAAGATCTAGTACAGGAGAGGTAAACAGGGGTGGTGAGAAGGACGGTGATAGATTAAACTTGGACATTGAAGAGAACACCTTGTTTTCCCAAAAGATAACATGACGGCAAATTCATAATCATTTAGATTGGGGATCCTAACAACAATAACCTTTGTGCTCAATACTACATAGCCTCTCGAGATTCTAATTTAGTATCCTCATAGGGTTGGAAAAGAACAAAACAAGCACAACCAAAGACTCTTAGATTCTTATGGTTTGGAGGAGAGCCATATCTTGGTGTTGAACCTTTTTTCGATGGTCTTCTTCCAATGCCCAGTTGGCCTTCCAACCCTTTGTGGGCTTTGTTTCCTCAAAAATCCTTTGAGGTACTATTTCTTTATAATTTTTTGTATTCTATTGGGTAATTAGTTGAACTTGGCACTGATGTTTCTTTCTCTATTACTGGTTGTCATTTACAGGACCGTCAGACTAGAGAACTCCTCGGAACGGGTCGTAAAGTTGGGCATCTTTTTGAGTTAACCGACTTCAAACTTCCATCATTTTTTCAGGTGCAATCTGCTGTTTTTACATCTCATATTCCTTCTTTAAGTCTCTGGCACTCCTGTCTAGGTCATGCCTCTTTAGATCGTGTTAAATCATTAGTTTCTATTGGTTAATTAGGATCTGTGTAAAATGACAGAACAGATTCAGTTGATTGTGTGTCTTGTCATGTTACTAAAAATCATGCCCTTCCATTTCCTATCAGTGAGTCTGCATCAACTGCACCATTTGATTTAGTACACTCAGATGAGTGGTTCTAAATATTTTGTTATCTTTGTAGATGATTTTACTCGATTTACATGGATTTTTTTGATGAAATATAAATCTGAATTACCTCAAATTTATCGTGATTTTGCTACAATGGTAAAAACTTAGTTTTCATGCCTATCAAAATTTTTTGCACTGATAATGCCATGGGATACAAAGAAACTTCTCTTCTTAATTTTCTTCGCCAAGAGGGCACCATTTTTCATCGTTCATGTCCAAGAAATTCTCAACAAAATGGTCATGCTGAGCGTAAACACCGACACATTCTTAACATAACTCGTGCTCTCTTACTTTCTTCTCCTTGCCCAGAGCGTTTTTGGGGTGAAGCTGCCCTTACTGCTGTCTACACTATCAATAGAATTACCTCTCCTATTACCAACCAACCAGTCTCCCTATGAATGTTTATATGGCTCCCCTCCAAACTATAAGAATCTAAGAGTCTTTGGTTGTGTTTGTTTTGTTCTTCTCCAACCCCATGAGTATACTAAATTAGAACCTCGAGCTAGGTTATGTTGTTTTATTGGCTATGGTATTGAGCACAAAAGTTATCATCGTTGGGATCCCCAAACTAAACAATTACAAATTTTTCGTCATGTTATCTTCTGGAAAAACAAGATGTTCTCTTCAATGTCCAAGTTTAATCTATCACTGTCCTCCTCACCACCCCTGTTTACCTCTCCAGTAATAGATCTTTTTTTAGATACTGTCCCTGTAACAGATTTTCCTAACTCAGTTCATGAGGTATCCACCTCCGACGACCACCACACTACTAAAACAATAGGATTTAGCAACAGATTTTGACCAAAAATCGGTTACTAAGAGGTGTAGCAACGGATTTTTTGACGAGAAATTTTCGGCAAAAAATAACTCACCGGTAAAATATATCAACTGAAATTAGCGACGAAAATTTAGCAACGGATATTTTTGTTCAAAAATCGGTTGCTAAATTTGGTTTGATAGTTTCCTTCCACCTACGACAGCAACGGATTTTTCGGTTGCTGAATTTAGGGACCGAAAAATCCGTTGCTGATTATAACACTAGCAACGAAAAAATCGATTGCTAAATTTAGCGATGGCAAAATCGGTTGCTAAGGATACCATTAGCAACGAAAAAATCAGTTGGTAATTAAATTGCAAAAACAAAAAATATTAGCAACGAAAAAATCGGTTGCTAATTTAAAATAATATGCTATTCAATTCCAAACTTGTTAACAACAAAATCATTATAATAGCATGAAATTCCAAATCTACTAATAACTAAATATGCAAAATGTGCATTCAATGCACAACCTCCACATGTCACCAATGCTAATAGGAAACTTTGATATATATTTAATCCACCACACAACAACAAAAGTAAAATAAAAGTAACAATATAAGTCAATAAATACAAACAAGATGTTTATTAATTAGCTAGTATCCAATCTTAATGTCATTCATTATCACCCTCTTTCTCTCCATTATCATCGTCACCATCACCATCTTCTTCTTCAACTTCATGTATAGGACGGAACTTTGGTCCTTTTTCAACACCACTTCCATTAGCATAAGAATCTCGAGGCATTGTAGCAAATTGAGCAAACCTGGAAAGGGATAATATAGTGGGAAATGAGTGGAACCTTGACTAAGATGCTGAAAAGCTGTAGAATTCACACCTTGAAACATCATTTTTTCAAAAACCTCCATTTTAGACTTTAAGCTACTAACTGTATCTTTAAATTCATTATTACTTGTCTGTAAGGATACAATTGTACTTTGGAGGCTTTGGATATGCTTGTTTTGTTCCTGAACCTTGATCTCTAATTCAGTAGACATCCCACATGTGTCAAAAGAGCTACCGCCATAATCAAATCTACCAAATCCTGCCAGGCCAATTACGCGTCCTTTCTTTATCCCTCCAATACTGTTTCTGTCCAAACTTCAATTTCACTAGGCAAGGACTGTTGTAATGGATCACCCTCAATATTAGAACTCTGACTGGATTGAATCTCAAACCACTTAGCATTGAAATTTTCCTATTCATGCATTATTGAACCATTACATAGGTGAATTTTCATGAAATTAATTATAAAAGTTCATAAACAACAAAAAATTTGTACTTATTTACATGAATATCTTGTGCTCGCCGGCTTATTCATGGCCTATGGCCCTCATTGTCTACCTTCTTTTTTATAGGTGTGTGGAAAAATAGCAGCGACACCAGGATCTTGACCATTATTTTCTATGCAAGATAATGCAATAGCAAAAAGGAAAAAAAAATGTAACCTATGTTATAATATGTATCAATTTATATACATGAACCAAACTAAAACAGAATCTTTAAATATATACCAATCTATCCCGATGTGTCAAATGAGTAATGCTACTACTAGTATGGAGTAGAAATCCTTTACCATCGCAAGTGGATGCACGATGTCTCGTCTACTTATTTGTTTTACTCAATGATTTGAACTTATCTCCATCCCATATCTTTAGTAATTAAGGCCATATGGACTCTCCAATCCAGTTTGGTCGATGATTACTTTTCCTAAAACCTTCACGAACGTCGTGCATTAGATTGTTCTTACATTCTGAGCCGCGATGCTCAAATATCTTGCGGATTCTAGTTTCTATCTGTGAATGTTAATGAAAAAAATTCTACATACCAAGACAACAACACAAATAAATTATAATGTTAAAATTATTAAAAATACCTAATTGTAAAATTGAACAAATAAAAAAAAACAGCTCACTCCAAATTCTCTAAACATTAAATCTGGCAGCTCTTTTGGTATTTTCTTGCAAGTATGGTAAGGACCAGTTAAATTAGTTTTGATGAGGTGAGTAATACGTGAAATGCACTCGTGCTGATGAATTCGAACCTAATCAATGAAAATATGAATCATAAATATATGAACGTTAAAATATCATAACATTACAATGAAACGTTGATCATATCATCAATTAATGAAATAAAATAAAATAAAATAAAATAAAATATAATTTCATTACTCAAGACCACGTGGCCGTATAAATTTCTTTGTAGTATTCTTTTGATTTTGAGCATCGGTTGAACCATCATTTGAAGCACCTGATGACTATGTTAAAGGCTGTATACCCCCAATTGTTCCGGCCACTCTAGTATTTCCCGAAACCAAATGATTGAAGATTTCTTACATGCCATGTAATGGAGGCTGGTTCGTAGGAGGAGGCATGATAGGTGCTTGGCTAGTAGGAAGAGGCACGCTAAAAGGCACAGTTGTAGATAGGTGGCTCGTAGGAGGAGGCATGATAGGTGACTGGCTCATAGGAAGAGGCATGCTAAAAGGCATAGATATAGGTGACAGGCTCCTAGGAGGAGGCATGCTAAAAGGCATAGATGTGGATAGGTGGCTTGTAGGAGGAGACTTGTCAACAGACGCAGATCTAGGTAGCTGATTGATAGGAGGAGGTATCTCTGTCACATACTAAAAGGAACAGATGTATGTGGTTGACTCAAATGAGGCATACTAAAAGACATAGGCGGTGGTCCTGTATTATTTATAGAAGGAGGCATGAATGATGATGTATTAGTGGTTGATGACTTCTTCTTCTTGTTAGTGCCCACATTCTTACCTTTTCGTATTCCAGTATCAGCCATCTGTTAACAATGTTTAATAAAATATCATAATAGTCTAAATGAAAAGATGATGCAAAGAAGCAAAATGTGCCACACACTTCGAAACATAAGATGACTACATGTTTTTTTTTTTTTTTTTGGTACATCACAAGATAGAGAAAATGTATAAATTTGAGCGGAGAAATATTTAACTCATCTTTAGAATAGTATTAAGAAAAGCATTACTTTTTAATCATATATATCCAACATTTTTCATAGTTAAAGCTCTCAATAATATATAATGTATATTTAAATACAAATAGTGTATTGAATATAAGTAAATTGAAATGGCATATATTAGTGCAACGTATATGATTGGTGTAATTTAAGGTTGACATATTCCATCACAATATGGGACTAGATTAAGTTCTTGACCATAACATTCACTACCTATCAATTAAAAAAGCATAGAGAAAAATATACTCTATTTCAACAAAACACGCTTCAAGTGGTGAAAACAAAGAACAATTACTTTAAAAATGAAATAGTAGAGAAAATCAAGTTTTCTTAACCATGAATGCAAGACAAGAACCCTGTTATAAAAATTTAAAAGAACGTATGATATGTTATTACAAAATTCGTAAATTTCTATTCATTATCATATTCATTTTCATCTGCATCTGCATCTTCATCTTCATCATCTTTGTCATTTTCTTCGATTTCATTCTCTTGTTCTGCTTCTTCTTCTTCCTTTTTCTCATCTTCTTCGAATTCATTCTCATCCTCCTTCTCCTCCTCCTCCTCCTTCTCTTCTTGTTCTTGTTCTTGTTCTTCTTCTTCTTCCATACCAACCATAGTAGACCTACCCAATTCAATCATTATCAATTTCTTCGTACGCCCCATCAGTGTCTGCCAGATGTCCTATAGGGTCATTATCCAGAACTGTGCCAACAATCGAATGATGTTCATCCTGGTATGAATTTTCTATAGTATGATCTTTGTCGATTCTGCCTCTAGGCCTTATTTTTATCACAATCAGCTAATCCAATTTGTCTCTGATTTGTACTGGATATGGAACATAACACACCTGGCATGCATGTTGTGCAAGTATAAAGGGATCACATTTTGGATATCTTCCTATTTTTTTAACTTCAACAATTCCATATTGGTTATGAACTCCAATGCCTAGACTGCTCACCGAATCATACCAGTCACAATTGAACAAAACAACCTTTTGTTGACCTGGATATTGTAACTGAACTATCTCCTTAAGTATACAATAAAAGTCACTTGAACCTTCACTTTTGACATAGACTCCACTATTAATAGTTTTTCTACCTTTTGCCTATTCATTAGTGTGAAAAATGTATCCGTTGACAAAGATACATTTTGGCCATGTTTTAACCTCTCCACTAGGGCTCCACGCGAGATCACACAAATACTCATTACGTACCATGTTTTATGGATTGCGAACCTAGCATAACAATCAAAACTTTAGATAATGTTACTACTTTTAGAATTATATGATACTGTATAGCTTTAGTATTATTGCTTACATATTGATGGAACCACGTTACAAAATTTTTCTCCATAGATAGTTCAACTTTGTTGTCACTAAGATAAGGCCAATATGTTCGCACAGCTTGTTTGTACATCCTAGAAATTCATTTTTATTTTAAAGACATTATTTTTAGTTAAAAACATATTAAAGTTATGTTAAAGTATCATCATTAATTAAATATATTATACTTACGTCAAGAATGGCTTCATTTCATCACAATTTAAAAGCACGTGTAATGCAGCTGTTGCCCTCTCCGGATCTGTCAAAAATCTCTGTTTACACTTTCCTGTTGGCCGGCCCGGTTGATTGAAATCGACAAGGTAGGTAGCAGTGTGGTTGCATCAAATCCATCATTTTTATTGCATCCAATTCTTGTGGACTTACATTGAACATGAGATTCGAAATAGTAAGAGCAAAAGTAAGAAGTCTCTAGAGACAAGTATGCCTCACATATGGAGCCTTCCGGACGGGCTCTATTTTTAACCATATCTTTCAAGTTATGTAAAAACCTAAAAATTATTTAAATATACACATTAGAAGTTTCTTTGCAATAATATATTGTTAGACATAAATTACAAATTTAGTATAAATTTATTTTTGTAACATTTTTTAATTTTTATTTTTACCTCTCAAATGGATACATCCATCTATATTGAACGGGTCCTCAAACTAGTGCTTTATATGGAAGATGTATGGGTAGATGCTCCATCACGTAAAAAAAATCCTAGTGAAAATATTCGTTCCAATTTACACAAGATTACAGGAATATTTTTTTCCATTTCAACGAGCAAATCTTCCCGCAGCTCAGTACAACACAAGTCTCGAAAAAAAAGACTCAACCCTCAGTAATAGGCTTCCATATTGATTCAGGCAATCCACTAAATGCAATAGGAAGAAGTCGTTCCATAAATACATGACAGTCATAACTTTCATCCCAAGTAACTTACCTTCATCCCAATCCACACATCTGGTTAAATTTGAAGCATATCTATCTGGCATCTTTAATCCTGCAACCCAACCACAAATTTCTCGTCGCTGATCCAATGAGAATGAGAAGTTTGTTTTTGATTTTGCAAGTTTCCCATTATTTAAGGTTCTCAACTCCAAATCCCATAGCTTGCAATAAACACTCAAATCCCTTCGGGCCTTTCCATTATCTTTGGTCCTATCTTTGTTTTCCATCACGATATGAAACACATTATCGAAAATATTTTTCTCGATATGCATGACATCCAAGTCGTGACGAATTAAGTTGTCCTTCCAATAAGGCAACTCCCAAAAGATGCTCTGCTTGGACCAATTGTGTGTCACCCCATATCCATCCAGTTTTTTCATGTTGAACCTTCATAGAATCCTTCATTTTTGGTAGGTTAGTTACTCGTTCCCACAATTCTTCACCACTCAACCTATGTGGAGGAAGTGACCTCTCAACACGATTCTTGTAAAAGCATCTCTATTCCTCCTAAAAACATGATCCAAGGGCAAGAATTGGCGATGACAATCAAACCAAGAATTCTTTCCTCCAAACATCAACCTAAATGCTTTGGTTTGCTCCATGCAAATAGAGCACGCCAGTCTCCAACTGTACTCCACCCTGATAGCATGTCGTATGCAGGATAATCATTAATAGTTCACATCAATGCTACTCTCATCTTAAAGTTTTGTTTCATAGAAATGTCATAAGTTAGGACTCCCTGTAACCATAACTGTTTTAGCTCATCAATAAAAGATTGCAAATATACATCAATTCGGCTTTTCGGATTATGTGGATCAGGAATCAAACAAGTTAAAAACATATAAGGAGTGGGCATGCACATTTCAGGTGGAAGATTATATGGACTTACAATAATAGGACAATGTATCCATGAGTAAGGCTTGCCCTTATTGTTGAAAGGATTAAAACCATCTACACATAAACCAAGTTTTACATTTCTTGGGTCTAACGCAAACTCTGGGTGTTTTCGATCAATGTGTTTTCATGTTTCGCCATCCGAGGGGTGGCATAAGACACCGGAACCTCTCCTATTCTCAGCATGCCATCTCATGTGCTCAGCTGATCTACTAGAGTCATATAGCCTCTTAAGTCACGGTATGAGCGGCAAATAATGCATCCTTTTGTAAGGAATAAGTTTACTCCTTCCATCCCCTTTTTTAGGCAATTTATAGTGAAAATGCTTACAGTGCATGCAATAAGTTCTAGTACTTTTTTAATAAAGCATGCACCCATTTATGCAACAGTCATACTTAATAGCAGATAAACCAAGTTTCTTATTGACTTTTTTGTCTCGTCAAAATTACGCGTAACACAATTACTAGGAGGAGTTGCCCTTTTAACAATGTCACACATTCTATCAACACAACCTTGTGACAAGACTATTTATAGTCTGATTTCAAACTCATCAATTGAACAGCCATAGACAGCTCAGTAAATGTTTCACAACAAGGGTACAATTGCTGTTGAGCAAATTTTAACATATCATAGAATTGAGCGGCTTCAGTAGTAGGAGGATTTTCAACATTTAATCTACTTTGTTCATCTTGACGATATTCTGATCCAAAATTATTTGGACAAACCGCATCAAACACCATACTTTGGTATCTATTTTGATATTCATTAGATAAGAATTTAGAATTACTTGAATCTGCCGCATGACTATCAAACTCTACAGGTTTAGACTCCCCATGTGAAGTCGAATACCAATAATCTTCCATAAAACCATATTTATAAATGTGTTCAACCATATGATCCTAATCCATTAATTTCCTATTCTGATCTTTAGAACAAGGACACCTAATTTCTTTATCATTAGCATATTGTGGTTGTTTGCACGCAAATTGGACAAACTCATGAACCCCTTCTAAAAAATGTGGTGTTAAACCAGTGCGATTAGATAAGAGCCTATCAAACATCCAATGACGATGAGATCGAATATCCATAATCTGTGATAAACAAATATTCAAACGTTTAGATCATGATTATAAAGTACAACACTGTATACTAGTTGGGATTATAAGTTGTTGTATCCCTAGTTGCAAAACAGTGATACTAGTACTTTAATAGTATTATTATTACTTTATAGTCTGATAATGAATCATGTGAAAAAAGAAAATACTAAAAAATACTTAAAAAATATACTACTACTATGCATGCATAGATGTGTGTTTATATATATATATATATATATATATATATATATATATACACACACACACACCTATATTACAGTCACTAATTTCTTGTAGTACCCCTAATAGACTAGTTTGTAGTATTATTAGTATTAATACTTAATGATGCTGTTATTTGAGCATTTTTAGTACACATTCTTACAGAAATTTTGGCACAGTTTCTCCTAATTTTGAACATTATCTTAAAAGCCAAACCAATTAAAAATCTTATGTAAATAAGTATAAATGAGAAAAGTTCAACTTGACCCGGCAATGGTCAATACAAATAATCAAACAATCATGCTCCGACAAGGGTTGATACAAATAATCAATTATAACCCGACAAGAATCGAAGGAAATACTCATTCATGACCCGGCAAGGGTAGACAAAAATAATTAATCATGACCTGGCAAGGGTCGATACAAATAATCAATCAATCATCATCCTACAAGGATTGACACAAACAATCAATTACGACCCGGCAAGGATCGAATCAAAAACTCATTCATGACCCGGCAAGGTGGACACAAATAATCAATCACGACCCGGAAAGGGTCAATACAAATAATCAATCATGACCCAGTAAGAGTTGATATAAATAATTAATAATTACCGGCAAGGGTTGATACAAATAATCAATCATAACCCGGCAAGGGTTGATACAAAAGATGTACAATTGACAAATATCTAGATAAGTGTAAAGTTCGTAGTGCTAAGTTTTAAGGTGAAGTACCTTCCCTCTTGTGGATGATCTTCAACAAAATTTTGGGACTAGAATTGCAAGTATAAACCAAGAAAAGCAATCCAAAGGGGAAAGAAAGAAAAAAGATTAAGGTTAGAACTAGAAGATGGATGACAAGTAATTATTCACTCAAGGGTGCAATGAACAAATATAACAATTAAAGGCGATATGTAGTTTTTTACTAGATTGGATAATATGAAGGAATGATGTAACGGAACTTTAGGAAATAATTTTGATACTAATCTTCGAGACTCCATAAAACTAAGCATGACTATGTATTTCTAGTTGTACTGATATATATTATATTTGACAAAACGAACAATGAACTTCACAGTCATAACAAAGCAAATACTAGTAATAATGGGGTATTATGGTTGATGTCTAGAGTGGAATTAGTTGCTCCTAGCAAATACTAGTAATAATGGGGTATTATGGTTGATGTCTAGCATGGAATTAGCTGCTTCTCCTTCTATCTTTGACCCACCTAGTACTACGTATCTTGACACTCTACTTTTAACATCTTCATGCTTTTCCATTTTCTAATTCAACTTAAACAGGCAAATAATGATAATATTCTGTATTTGTATTTAACATGTTTCAATATAGTGATTAAGTCACAGTAACATGTATAAAATGGCCATTTTAAATTTTAACATGCAAAACACTCATCCAACACAGTAATTATGACAAACACACATCCAAATCAAATCCTAAGCCAATTAAACTACCAATTTATAATCCTATTCTAAAATTAATTTCTAAAACCAATTCTAAGTAAAATATAATAATAAATAAAATTTTAATTAGCTTGGTTTAATAATTCCAACAATACATGAAATTTGGAAGATATTTAAGTAGACAAAAAATTGTGTTTTGAATATGAGTTTTCGTTCTCATTATTGCTCCAAATTATGTTTTTTGGGACTTTTTATTGGTTAAAAACACAAAGTTTACCGCATTTTGATTCTTATTTTCTACCATGTCCCCTCCCTAACCATTCCTATATTTAGTCTCTACCAACTAATCTTACCATTTGCCATCTGCGATCTCACACAAGTATCCATAATCATCATGTATCAGATTTGCACAGCCACCATTAGGCCATGTTAAAAGGCAACTCATAATATTTGGCATATGTTCAAAAGCTTTGGTTTTCTTTGCAGAATTTTCTTGGAACTTAGGCGAATGAAAGAATATATACTAAAACATGTTCCTGTTTTTTCCCTCATAAATAAGACTATGCAGTAGTAATATTTAGTTTTATTATACACAAAACCATTCACTAAAAAAAAAAAATTAAGAACAAAACAAAAAAATACTCTTTCAGTAGAAAAAAAAAATTCAAAACAAAACTAAAAAATAAAAAAATAGAAACAGGGAACTGACATATTTAGAAAGAATCCAAAATCCATACAAACAAAAAAAATAATATCAAGACATTACCAATGGCCTCCAATTTTCCCTTTTGCATTTGCACTGAAAATAATCACATTGCCAGCATACTTATGGCCTCCAATATGTGAGCAAGCAATGACACAAACACCTGGCTCTTTAAACCCTTGGATTCAATCTCATCTTTGAATTTTTCAATCAGAATAGGTTCGCAGACACCACACCTTTTATCCCGATTATTATGAGAACAGACAAAAACATAAGAACCCGTCAATACCTCTTGTATACCAGCAGCCCAGGGGTTCCCATTAACAAACACATCCTCCACAAAACCATCCACATCCGAGTCCTTCAAATCCTTTCAGTAAAGTAAACAAAAGTAAGTTATCCTAGCCACACATAAAGATAATACACATTTGTATATGGGAGACAGAGTAATCCCCAAATTATATCTAAAACAGTATGTATAAATGAAATTCACTTACAAGAAAATGGTATTCTCATGAAAATAAGCACAATTCTAGAGATGCGATGAAAGTTTGACCTAAATTCATGAACTAAACACATTCTAGTACTAAAAAAAATCAGACACAAGAAGCAGTAGTTAATTAGTTAGCTGTACTTGATCATCTCAGGGAAAATCAAAACAAACTATCCATCAAAAAACCCGAAGTCCTCAAGTCCTTCGCATATCATCAAACGAGTCTACCGCATATACAAGAATTCTTTAGATCCAATATTTCGATAATAGTAGTATAATCTCCAAAACACAGTTATGCAAACTAATCTATTACTTGCAAATATAAAATATAGCAAGTGAACTCATCAGAATTTCAACTCATCTCACTTCTCAGTAATTCTGTATCAAAGCAGTAATTGATTGCCGCAAAATACAGAAAAACCTAAATATTGACCAAACCTGAATTCGTCAATTTGAATTTCAAGTGAACTGGCCATAACTTGAATATCTGCCTTGCGAGCTTTAAGAACAGCTGAGAGAAGCTTAGGGAGCATATCGGAGTCAGAATCCTCAACACGAGACAGCCTTGCGAGCTTTAAGTACAGCTGAGAGAAGCTTAGGGAGCAGATCGAAGTCGGAATCCTCAACCCGATGGAAAAAATATTCAAGAACAAAACAAAACAAAACAAATGTGTAAAATCAAGATGGAAACGGGGACAACGGAAAACTTACCTAAGGGTAGTACTTGGTGGAGGAGGCGAAGCTAGCTCGGTGGGGTTGAAGTGACCGCAACAGTGGTGGACCGGTTGAGGCGGCTTGAGAGAGTGAAAGTAAAAAGAAAGAAAGAGAGGTGGGGAGAAAGGGAGAAGAAAGGGGATGGGACGCCGATTGTGATGTTGCTGAAGGAGAAGAAAGGGACCACATTTAGATGTGTAAGAAAGATCACTATTAGGAAGAGGTGCGGCGGCTACTGATTAGGATATGAACGAAAATAAGGGTTTGATACTTCGATCTGGCTTCACTTTAGCACTTTGTAACCAATTTTTCAGTTGCTAATTTTAATATTTTTTTATAAAAAATAGCAACGGAAATAATGGTTGCTAATTAATACATTGTTTCCCAAATTGAGTGCAATCGAAAAATCGGTTGCTATATTTATTTATTTTTTAATTACAAAAAAAGCAACAAAAATAACGGTTTCTAATTAATACATTATTTTCCCAAGATGAGTGCAACCGAATAATCGGTTGCTAAGTTTTTTTTTTTTTTTTTACAAAAATAGCAATGAAAATAACAATTGTTAATTAATATACTATTTTTCCAAATAAGTGTAACCGAAAAATCAGTTGCTAATATTTTTTATTATTTGTTCGGATTTGAAAATGTATCTTTTTTTTAAAAGTCAATATCGGTTGCTATATCCGTTGCAAATAGCAATGAAAAAATTCCGTTCTTAAATATTGTTTTTCTAGTAGTGCCATCTCACGTCTTCCGAGGATCAATGTCCAACTGACGACCCTAACACGCGCACTCCTCTTGAGTCATCCATTCTTCCTGAATCCTCTATTGTATCACCTCTGCCTCCTCGTCGGTCTACTAGGGTAAGGGAACACTCTACTCGTCTTCGTGATTTCATTGTTTTTCCACTGTTCTTTCCTTTCATGAGCTCTTATCCTACAAAGAAACTTGTCTTAATCCTTTATGGCAACAAGCTATGTCTGATGAGTTGCAGGAATCCCCTTGAAAAAACTCACACATGGGACTGGTTGATCTTCCTCCAAATAAATCTCTTGTTGGCTACAAGTGGGTGTACAAAATTAAAACCCGCTCAGATGGTAGTGTGGATCGTTATAAAGCCTGTCTTGTTGCTAAGTGTTTTACAAAAGAATATGGTATTGACTATGAGGAAACTTTTGCACCCGTTGCTTGGCTTACCTCTGTTAAAAGTTTGTAAACTTCGTAAGGCTGTCTATGGTCTCAAACAGGCTCGAAGATCCTGATTCTCTAAATTCAATCACACAGTTGAATAGTTAGGTTTCAAATCTAGTTCTTATGATTCTGCTCTATTTATTCACCGTTCTGATCAGGGTATCATTGTTTTGCTTTTATATGTTGATGATATGATCATCACAGGAGAGAATCTAACTGGTATTTCTGAACTCAAGTAGTATTTGAATTGTCATTTCAAGATGAAAGATCTTGGTTTTCTTAATTACTTCCTTGGTCTCGAAGTATCTTCTGGGACATCTGATGGTTACTATCTTACACATGCCAAGTATGCATCTGATCTTCTTTCTCGTGTTGGGTTGACTGATAGTAAGATTGCATCTACTCCTATTGAGGCCAATACTCATCTCACTCCTAGTGATGGTTCACTTCTTCCTGATCCAACCCTTTATCAATAGTTGGTTGGTAGTTTGTTATATCTTACTGTTACTCATCCAGATATTGCTTATGCTGTTCATATCGTCAGTCAATTTATGGCTAGTCCCCGGAGTTCTCACTTTGCAGCTGTTCTTCGTATTCTGCGCTATATCAAATGCACTTTGTATTATGGTCTCTTCGTTTCTTCTCAATCTTTTCTTGTACTACATGCTTATTCTGATACTGATTGGGTAGGAGACCCTACTGATAGGCGTTCTGCCACAGGTTTCTGTGTCTTTCTCGGTGACTCTCTTATATCGTGGCGAAGTAAAAAGTAAACTGTTGTCTCTCGCTCTAGTACTGAGGCCAAATATCGTGCTTTTGCTAATGCCACGCAAATTCTGATAGTCTAAAGAGCTTATTTGGCTCTGTTGGTTGCTGTCTGATATGGGTATTTCATATGACTTGCCAACTATTCTGCATGTTGATAATCAAAGTGCTATTAAAGTTGCTCACAATGATATTTTTCATGAGAGAACCAAGCACATTAAAACTGATTGCCATTTTGTGCGCTATCACATCTTAAAAGGGACTATCAAACTTCTCTCAGCTCCGTATTCTGGTCAGACTGATGACATTTTCACCAAGGCACATCTTCTTGGGTATTTCCTTCATTTAGTTTTCAAACTCAAGTTGGTCTGCACAAAACCACCTTGAATTTGAGGGGGGATGTTAATGTATATATGTCTAGATTCATTGTATAATTACATGATTCATTATGCCTAAATTTATATACAGTTACCTTATTAGTTAGTGTTTAGATTCATTGTACAATCTAAATTCGTTGTACCTATAAGTCTATAAATATAGGCTATTGTATCATTCATCAATACTCAAATTTTCTCTAATTTTTCTGTCAAGCTCACGTACACATATTTTCTCTTATTTCTCTTTACAATTCTAACAGTCCATAATTTCCAACAAACATTGCTAAAGGTTGTCGCAAAACGCATTACAAAATTTTCATTGTTAATTTAATCGAGTGTTCATTTCAAAATCCGTTGCACATGTCGTAACTTATTCTATGACGAATATTTCCATTGCAAAGTGCTAACAAATTTAGCTAGATTTTGTCGTTGTAAAGTCATCATTTTCCAACGTTTATTGGTATTCCGATTTCATGGCTAATTTAGCAACGAATACCTTGTCTTCATCGCTAAGTGATTTGCAACATCCAAGAGGGCGACGTTTTTAATTTGTTACTAAATCTGTTGCTCAGTTAGTTAACGGCGAAAATCACATTAATTTGCATCGTTGAATACATGGCCAAAGGTGTATTATTTGTAGTGAAATGGTTTAGTGACTTTGTAAATGTGACCCTAAATTAAAAGTGACAAAAATAAAATATGACTTGTATTTTAGTTTAGCTGTTATATAAATCTCAAATGATAGTCACCACATTTTAAATGACTCATATATTAGTTTTATGACTTGCATTTTAGTTGCATTCAACATCTGATTGTTCTAAATATGGGAAGAACTGTATATTACCCTTAATATAGGGGCAAAATATAATTACCCCTAGTTCAGGGGACCAGATGTTATTGATCCCAATGGTATTTGGTCCATAGACTCCATGAGTTGAAACACTCGACATTTGACTTATTAATGAAGAGGTAAAGTGTAAACTTTTTCAGTTCAAGAAACAAAGTGTAATAACCTTATTAGTTCAGTGGTAAAGTGTAACAAAACCAAACACTAATCACTCCCCGAAATCGAATGGCCACGCAGGTTCACATTCCCGACCTGTGTTTACATTCCCCCTGGTGCTGTGGCAAGAAAAACAAAAAGGGTTGATTAATAAAACATTACCCCTAGAAATTAGGTGGGTAATTACACTGTGTCTACTTAAAATAAAACAGTATACACTTTGCCACCTCCAATTGATACTATTCATCTGTTAACAACTGTGACACCATCAAGCAAATCTTGTTAAATGTCTTAAATGCCTTTAGTATTATATTCTAATTTATCATTTATTTAATATTTGATAATGGTGTGGCAATATTGAAAGTAAGGAAAAATAAACTCTAACATATCTCAGTATAATCCATATCAGTCTATTTGTTGAGGTCAAATTTTTGTAATTTCTGAAATTACATTTGATATAATTTTGAATTTTGAGTATTTGGCCATAGTGGTGGCATGCTTCCTAAAATGTGCTTATTTCCTACTAAAATTTTTATTCCACGGTCTTGCGTGACAATTGATTTTTAACAAAATTTTTGTAATTTTTTTATACCACTTAGTTTTTATTTTTAAAATTTTGTGTTAAACATTTGCAAATTGCAATGTAAGAGACAATTTATTTCAATTATTTCTTACATTTTCATTCCATAAAGACAAAAATACCAATTATTTATTTATTTAATTTTTTTTTAAACTTTAATAACTATCAAACATCAAAATTAAGATACATGAAATTAAAAAAAAAAATAATGCTAAGGGGCAGTTTAGTCATGTATCAGGCTTTTATTAACAGTATTAAAATTGTTAATCAATAATAGTGTGAAAGAAGGCAAATTATATATTTTTTGAGTTTTAGGTGGACAATGTATAAATACCCACTCAATTGTATTATTAACCCAAAAAATAATAATGACATAATTAGATATACGTGATATTGACTTACATGTGTTAGGTGGAATCTACCATTAAATGGTAGTAGGGGTGTTCATAGTTCGGTTTAACCGAATAAACTGGCCGAATCAAATTAGTTTGGTGTTCGATTTTTGGATAAATCGAATAAAAAAGATTGGTCATATGGTTCGAATTTGGTTATTAAAAATAAAATACTGGATTACCGAATTACCGAACTTTTAATTTTATTAGTTTTTATTTTTAGTTTTTAAGTAATCCAGAGACATGTTCCATTCATTCAACATGATCTTTGATATTATTCTTCTTTGTTATTTTTTTGTTTCTAGTGTTAGTTTTAGTAGTTTTAAGTTTTTTTTACTAATTTTATTAGTTTAATATAAAATTTTATACTTAATTTTTAAATTTAGTAGTAAACTTTGGTTAATCGGATAAACCGAAAAAAAAAAGTTTGGTTAACCAATCAACCAAAAAAAAGTTTGGTTTGTAATTGGTTTTGATTTTCTTGCACCGAAATACTGAAATTTTTTTACCGAATTACTGAAATACCGGCCGATGAACACCCTTAAATGGTAGTATATGCTGGGAAAAAAAAATTTTGCTACTTACTCCGCGATCCAGATCGTTAGATGATTAAAAAATAATGAAATTTTACTATTTTTAATTATTTCAATGACTGTCATGCCCACTTTATATAATAGAGTAAGTAGGCAAGACTTCATTATGTTGAAGATTGCCTACAAACAACTATAATTTGAAGAGGGAAGAGATGCTTAAAGTGGATGATCCAATAAAAAAACTGCAAGTGGGAGAGCATGGGGCTAACTTCATTTTACACTCCTAAACTTATATCTAGTTCTCATTTTGCATTCAAAATTTCAGTTTTGGACATTTGTACTCCCAACTCTCAAATTTGTCTTGCTTTAACTTCTTTTTTAACACCGTTAAAAAAATTAATGGAATCTTTGTTTTTGTGCGTAGAAACATGGTTGTACATTATATTGAATATGTCGTACACACAGAAAAATTGCGTTAATTTTTTTGATGGCGTTAAAAAATAATTGAAGTGAGACGAATTTCTGAGTTCGGGGTGCAAAATATCAAAAATTAAAGTTTATAGAGAAAAGTGAGAATCAGGTATAAGTCTAGGGATGCAAAATGGGATTAGTCCAAGAACATGTGGATTGTCTACTAGTATGCAACTACTAAGGATCTTCTGTCTAACACTCTGTGCCACTTCCTATCACATCATCAAATGAACTATCAAAATTACTCCACTAATATTACTCCACTAATATTACTCCACAAAATCTTGACACATTAGTTCATTAAGTGATAAGATAGAGAGCGAGACAAAGTATGAAACAAAAAATTATGTTCCGTATGCGACCTTGAAATGCTGTTCTCTAGTTCGCGTGAATAATTACGAATTATTGAATCCCCCAAAAAAAAAAAAATTGTATAAAATCGCGAATTGCACTGAAACTAATGGTAGAGCTCACTCTAAGAATTTCAACTTCAGCTCAGAACCTCGAAATACCTATCTGCCTGCTAGCGTGTATCTACTTCTCAATTCCCTTCCCATCATCATTGTCGAATTAGCTTCTCTATAGTGCATTAAATCAACTACCTTTAAAAGTTTATTTTTATTCGAAGCAATAAAACTTTGCATTCCGAATCTGAAGTTTGTCTGTCTTGCTTTTGTCGATGTTTTATTTAGTTGAATTTTCACATATTTGTCGACACATGGCAACTACCAACTATAGTTGCAGTATCCTGATCTGGCATGGAAGTTATATTTTAGTTACATGTTACAATGCCAATTTTATCTTGGTTATAGCTGTTTCTTGACACGATACCTTTGCTTTTTCACCGTAATAATTTTATTTGTTTATTTTTTTGTGAAAAAAAAAAAAAGGATTTGCATTCATAGTAATAGAAGATTGTAATTTATGCATATTGGGACTAGTTTTTTTTTTTTTTTCACACGAAAATTACCAAATATATATGCACTTGCTATTTTTTCCAATTGATCTGTTTGAGAAGCTCAACTTGCGTGTCATGTTGGTGGTTTCGATTTTTGTACCAATATTCTATCTCACTCATTAAATACTTTTAGTATGTGCTATGATCTATAACTAAGTTAGTGTACACGCAACAAAGAGGTAAAATTAGACAAAGGTTTTAAAAAAAAAAGAGTGTTAGAGTTTTGTTTACTTGGGTAATTCGGTATATCAACTTAGGCAAAAGGAATCTTTGTTTTGGAATAAAGTAATTTTTTACCCAAACTAAACTTAGCAATGGTTTGAAGGTCGTATAGTGGATATGTGGTTCATTTCGGCTACTAGATTCTTTAATTCTTGAGGGCAATTACTCTTCCATCTTCAAGTTTCATGCTTATCATCCTTACACCTCAATCATTAACTGTCGAGACAGTTTACCAATCAGAGATACTTTTCAAATTTGCTAATTGATCTCATTTGAATAATAGGAAGCAGATTAATCATCCTTAGCCTCATTGGAAAGTTTAATTAAATGGAAACACTATAGATGAGGCTTTTAACCAAATAAGGGAGTGGCCCAACGATCTTTTGAGAACCCGTTGGTTCAATCAATCAATTCAGTTCGCCCGATTTGGGAAACTCATTTTTCGGTGTGGGGGTTGGAAAAATGCAATCTCTTGCAAGCTTTGAGTCCAAAGCCTCTTCCTTCAAGCATAGTGTTTCCAACAAACAGCTATCTTCGTCCTCATTGTTTAGTTCTTTTTCTTTTACATTAGTTATCGATTTTTAAATGTATAGTTTATAAGTAAGATCATTTTCATAATATTACTATTTTCACCTATTTTAAAATTTGTAAATTCCACGATTTATGATACCATAAATATGTGAGATGTCAAATATATCTGATATAAAGTTAAATTTTTAGCAATATAACTATCCACTCTCTCTATTTCATTTATATTGTTATACTTACTATTTTGAGATCTCCTAAAAATATAATCATCTTTCCAAAAAAGAAATATTTACTTTATCAAAATATTTACTTTATCATATCTTATTCCAACCCTTATTAAACACTCAAATTACAACTTTTTCACTTAATTTCATCTCAATGAGGAGGGATTATTTTGGTATACAGTGTTTACAAAATTGAATTTTTAAAAAAACTATATCCATCCTTGGGTGACAATGAAATTAGGACAGAGGGGGTATTTGCTAAAAAAATATATTTAATTTGAATATCTCCCATAATTAAATTCAGAAGTTGATGTGTACGAATATTTTTGAAAGCTTTTGATATATGTGTAATATGCTTATGAGATATTAAAAAATGAAGTACTGTTTAAATCGGTAAGACACTTTTCTCATGATCTATTAGTGAGTTTGAGTCACTAAGGAGTAGAGAGAGATATGGTTCTTTTTTTAAAAAAATGCTTATGAGAAATTAAAATTTGGAACAAAAATTAAATTCTTGTCACCTTATCAATTTTTATTTATTTATTTATTTGATATGGTTAAATATACCTACAATGGTAGGATAAAAATGAAGCACCAAAACCTAAACATACTAGGAGAAATACTGACACTCAAATATAGTGAGAAAATGATACAACCAATACTTCCTAATCCCACACAACACTAAAATAAATTTGAATATTTTTTAATAATTTTTTAGATTTGTCCTAACTATCTTTACCAAAATATTTACTTGGCTAATATAACTCAACATTTTGGTTACACCATTCAGTATTTAGATGCGAGTTTTCCAATGTTTTCTTAGTAGAAATAGATTATTATATTATAAGGCATAGGATTCAATATCCTTTTCTTCTTGGATAATTTTTACAAATCTAGATTATTTTACTAATAAACTTATATTAAAAATATAATTCAAATCTCAGTTTACATATTTGATAAACTATTAAGATGATAAGTTCATATTCCATTACATGCATGATGCAGTATGGATTATATTGCATAATTTTTCCACGCAAGGGGAGTCTTAATGCAATGGTAGAAATTTTTGTTGTGTAATCTACAGTTATGGATTTAAGTCATGGAAACAATTTTTTGTTAAAAGAAAAGAAAATGCAAGCTAATTATGACTGAGTACTATAATTGCTCTATTAAGCTTCATGTTGTGTCTTAAAAAATCTTTATACAGTTTTTTTAAGCATTTATTAATGTCGTCATAACTTAGCCTTTTTACTTGGAATGAACAATGCTACTCCACGTCTGGTGAGTGGATATACAGAGTACTGTTAAGCAAATTGTCAAGAGTAGTTTTTTTTGTTTTTGGGGTAAAAATCTAAAGTAGTTATTTATTTATACTATATACTATATAAAAAGAGAGAGTTATCATTCGTTTTAATAGTCTCTCTCTAAATTCAATTCTAATTTTGAGGAGATAAAAATTACCAAAAATAAATAAACTATCACTAAAATTAACTACCACTAAACTACTATCCCTACAACACTTTTTCTTTTATTTTACAGACGTATTGAACGTCCCTTGCCACAAGATATAATTACGTATACGCAATATTAATGTCTATAGTACGTAAATCCAATTGTCAAGCCATTCAAGCAAACTGGTTGAGATATGTGGCAAAGAAATTTTGGCCGTTTCATATTGTTTTGTTGATATCATCCACCATTTCTTTATCATTGTGAATATTTTAGGATGTTAATTTGCAACATAACGAATTAGCATCTAACGGAGATCGTGATGTGTTAATTAACCGCATTTATTTGACAAAGTCATTAGCCATGACATCTTGTCAACTAAAGTAGGATGAATATATGGATGAACTCTTTCGTATAGTAATAATTCAATTTTTTCTTTTTCATTGCACAAGCAAGATACGTTATACTATTTAGTAGTAATATTTTAATGAATGATTAACTAAAACGATATTTTATCTTTAAGAAAAAAAAAAAAGAAGATATCTTTAACCGTTATGCGTTTAAATAATTATTCGTGAAATTTAAAAAACTTTTTATACACAACGTCAGTTGAAACTACTTTTCTATCCAAAATTAATTATTGAAATAATTATTTGTTTCCAGTTATTAAAAGTTGGTTTTCATCATTAAGAAAGCAGAAGAATAAAGTCTCATTTTTCTACTCACTCCGTAATACAAAATGAGTAACAACGAATTTTTCTCACTTCGCAATGCAAAATGTATATGACAATTGTTGAAATAATTAAAAAGTAAAGAGATTTCATTACTTTTCAATCATCTAACGATTTATAATACTCACTCCGTGTTGTGAAATGAATAGAAAAAAAAAAATTTCTCATAAAGGGCCTGCTTCTGTCTCTCTTTTTTTCTTTTTGGTTAATAGCCTACTTCTCCTTATACACGTGTATATATATAATAGACACACATAAGTGAATGTAAACAAATGCCTATACAGAAGTATAAATGTACATACAACCCAAGTATAAATATTGTTTCAATCTATCCAATTGTAGAAGTTATTACTCCCTCTATCACATAGTGTTACATTATGTCATTTTTTCGAGAATCTAATTTTTTATGAATAGTGCATTGATAGTAATAGTTGTTTAATCTTTTCAATTACTTTTTAAAATTTAAATTTTAAATGATATATAATAGTTGTTCAAAAAAAAATGAATAAATGTAGATAAGGAATAATAATTATGATTTGACTTTTTATGCATTAAAATATCATGAGACAAATAAAATAAAAAAAAAATGTTACTCTTAGTGAGACAGAAGGGGCATTGATTTTCACCCCAAGCACAGGTTCTATGCCTAAAGAAATCTTCTATTTTTTTTTCTCCCCTTCTAATTTCTCATGTCAATTTGGAGCATAAAATGACCTGATCTGGACCTTCATAGCTGAGAAGGAAGCTTCTTATGGTTCCAACCTTCCCAATCCTACCTATTTGTCTTAATTAATAGGGTGTTCATCGGATGGTTTTCCATAATTCAGTTAAAAAAATTTTGTTTTGTTTTTGTATTTTTAGTTTTCAATACAAAAAAATTAAAACCAAATCAAATTAAAACTTTTTTTTTGATTGGTTGATTAACCAAACCAGATTGATTTATCCGATTAACTAAATTTCACTATTAGTTGATAATAATTAAGCATAAAATTTAATACAAAACTAATATCGCATTAATAAACAAAAATCTAAAACTAATAAAACTAAATCTAGAAAATAAAAAATAAAGAAAAATAATATTAAAGTATTAAATAAATAGAAATATGAAAGTGGTTAATAAAAAACTAAAAACTAAAACTAATAAAACTAAAAAATTGATTTTGCAATTATTCAGTTATTAATTTTTAATAACCAAATTCGAATCATATAACCAATTTTCTTATTTTGGTTTATCCAAATACTGAATACCAAACTAATTTTGGTATTCGACCACTTTATTCGATTAAACCAATCTATAAACACCGCTACATAGTTATTTAAGCAACCTTTTCTCAGTTTCCCTCCATACATCTTCCCCTAACAGCCCCGCTTATCAACCGTCTCTCGGAAACTGTCCCCAGCCATATCCATGGATTCCAAGAACTACCGCAATATCATTCTTCTCTACAAAATCATTCTTATTTATGGGCTGTGTTTGGTTTTTTCAAAAGCTGAACTTCCAAGGTTTGAACATGCCACCAAATCTGACGGATCACTCATTCTTTTGGTTGTTGGAGACTGGGGAAGGAGAGGTACTTTTAACCAAACCGAAGTTGCAATTCAGGTACAAATTCTTTTTTCTACATTTTTATAGAAATAGTCTTTTGACTCTTTTCTTGATTGCACTTGTCTACATAGAAGGAATTTAAATCATATTTCTAGAATTTTTTTTTTAAAACATTTTTGGAAGTCCAGAGAAAATCTGTATGGTTACAAGATCAGTGCAAACTGCTGTTCCATCAGAGTTTTTGAGATTTTCCATCAAGTTAACAGTGGGAAAAGTAATAAATATTTTTGTTATACTCATTATTGCAGTTTGCATTAGACGGCATTATGTTATGATGCATTGTATCAAAGGTTTATTAGTGCATGCGTGCATGTTCCAGTTCAGATGTATTAATGATTATTCCTTTTATTTTTTTAATCAGATAGATTCACACTAACAAAGACATTTTCAAGATTCTTATAAAATAGAAAATGGACAATACCCAAAATTAAAGAAAAAGGGAAAAAAAATACAGAATCCCAAGCTTATCTGTAATAAAAGCTTTCTTTGATTTTACACGTACTAACTTAATTATGTTCTCTACGTGTACCTAGTATTTATATATATATTATATATAAAGCAAGAACACTAATTAGTGTGATGTCATTTTATATTTTTCTTATTATACCTTGCAAAATATACTATTATATTAAAAAACTAATAATTCATTATAACTTCTAATAAGTTTCATTCTATTTTTTTTAATATATTTTTCTTTTAATTATCACACATATTATGTGTGCCTTACTAGTATGTTTTAAGTTTAGTATGATCTAGTCTCTTATCTTAAAAAAAAAAAAAAATATGCCAGATAAGTGTATAAGTGGGGCGGATCGTGTGTGTCGTATGATGACACTTGGATTATGTGAATCATCAAAAAAATTTAGATAAATTCGATTTTTACTCCCACCGATAGCATCAATGGGTAAATTTAACTTTATATAATAAATGATATAAATTAATGTAAGCGAAATTTCATAAAAATCAATGTTGACCACAAGGTAAACAGGTTGGATTCAAAACCGGATCTACCTAAATTTTTTCGCGAATCACCTCACATGCTTTAGGACAAACATTATGTGTATGGTAATATTCTACAATCATTTTCTTATGCTCTAAAAAATTTTATAATACAATAGATATATATATATATATATATATAAAATTAACGGGATGATTCTCTTAACGAAATTATAAAAGATTTCCAATGTTTATATTCCTTAACAAAAATTTGATTGAAACATTATTAAGTTGTATCATATGATGAGATATACCGGTGTATAATGGCAAATGTTATTGACACAACTTGATTTGTTAATGCCACATTAAAATTATTTTGAAATGATCAAAATACCCTTCTTTGTTATATGGTAGAGTTGAGGAACAGGAGTATTTTGATCATTTGACAAATATTTTGTTATTGCAATAACAATTCTAGCTGTGGCAATAACATTTGCAATGTATAATGAACTAAATAATTGTATCTTTTTGCGTACCCTGATGTACTAATATCTGGCCAATGCATAACTAAACTAAAATTTTCTCCCAAGTAGCTTTCAACTTTTGTCTTGTGATGCTTTTTGGTCCAATTAAAGCTTGTCCCTTGTCAGCAAATATTTTGTTGCTGAAGTTATTAGCCGAGAAAAGGAATCTTTTCTTGTAGTGGAGAAAACCAATAAACGGATGATACATAGAAAAGTCATACCCAATAAGCTACTCACCAAGGGGCACGGAACTGGCAAGGAGTTTTTGTGGGTATGAACCTGGAATCAGTGTTTTGAAATTTAGATACGATCGATCGGTTCAACTGATTAAACTAAAAATCGACAATGACTTCGGTCCGAATGAATGTAAAACTCGGAATTGACAAAAATTCGATCAAAATCGGAGAACCGAGAAGAACTAATTGACCCGATTAAAATCGGTTTTTTATTTTCTTCCTAAAAACAGCATTGGCGATTCATCATCCCACATCAGATCCCAAAATTTTGAAACCCAAGAAATCGCACAGATTTGACAAATCCAAACAAAATAAATGCATCAATATTTATTAATTTTAACTTTCAATCTGGGGTTTTGATGGAAAGGATGGAAAGGGAAAGATAAAGGGAAAGGAGAAGGAGGTGGTAGTGGTGAGGATGGCAGTGGTTGGAGGCGACTCTAGATGAGGGGGAGGTGGTGGTGGTACGATGGCAGCGGCGACAGGAGTGAGGGGGAGGTGGTGGTGGTACGATGGCAGCGGTGACAGGGAGGAGAAGAGGACCGGCAGTGAAAAAGGGAAGGAAATTAAAAAATCAACGTAGTAGGAAAATGTTTTGAGGGATTCAAACCTCGCTTAAGGAGCAAAATATGGTGGGCCTTAAACCACCAAGACGTTTGGCATAATTGTTGCAGTTGTGTAAAGTTTTGTTATAATTCTAAAACTGTTAATTTTTTTTTTTTTTTTAAATGAACTTTTGACCCAATCGATTAAACTGGTGGACCGATTGAACCGCGATCCGAATAAACCACCGAATCAATGTCCGGTCTGAATTAAAAAACATTGCCTAGAACACAATATATCACTAAAAATTATAATTTAGCCTCAAGAATTTATATCAATTTTACTATGACACCCTAAAAATTAAAATCCAGTCCACATACACCAAATTAAACTAGGACTATAATGTCTTCCATAAAATTCTTATTTTATAATTAAATTTAAAATAGTTTCCTAGATCCCTAATTAGTTATTTATCACATATATCTTTACTAGAAAAAAAAAAAAAAAAAAAAGTAAGTTGTATTGCACTTTCTTAAGACTTTTGGACCAAACTCAACAAGTAAAAAACGAATAAAAAAATATCGACAAGGAAAATCCTTCAGGCACATTTTACCCTTCAATTATATTTACGAGTATAAAATCACAAATAAATTTAGTTGTACTTTTCATGTATGTATCAAATAAATTTAGAAGTAATTTTACCATTCAAATAATTAGCAGAACTTTAAAAACTAAAAAATAGTGTTATAGAAATATTAATGTGGTTGTTAAACTAAAAAGTATATCTGATCAAATATAGTTATTATATTTAACCCTTAAACATAATTCATATCATTATTTTATTCTTATACATTAAGGGTGTGTTCGTTTGGATTGAAAATATTTTCTTCTTGGAAAATATTTTACATGAAAAAGTCTATTTTCCATACAATTTTTCGGTGTTCGGTTGACAAAATGAAAATATCCTTTGAAATAAAAAATTTTAACGGTTTTATCTTTAATTTTATGAATACAAGTTAAAAAAACTTATAACAATGGTAATAAATACCTTACAAGTAATTGTGATTAATAAAAAGTTGATTTTGTTCAAAATTAAATGATAGTACAATATAGTAGTAAAATATGCATAATGATAGTTATATTAGTGTGGGACCCATAATTGAGAGAAAAACGAATGAAAAAGAATTAAAAACGAAAATAAGTTTAGCAAACGAAATTCTAAAAGTAAGTATTTGAGCTTTAATGTCACTCTTGAATTATCCGAAAAATAACTTACGCTCAAAAATTTTGTAAGTTATTTTTAGCCAGAGGAAGGAAAATTGGAAAATATTTTACACCGAAAAATATTTTCCGATGTTTGGCACCTAAAAATTTTCTGAAAAATATTTTCTTGAAAATATTTTCAGTCCAAACGAACACACCCTAAATCATGTATTTTGTGAGAATTATATTGGTATGAATATATTTTTACTTCAATTAAATCACATGATCTAATATTAAATAGACTTATACTATTAGTTATTGAATTATTTTCAATAAGTTACATTATATGGTAAACATTCTATAGTCTTACTATTCTTATATTGTTAATATTTATTACATGATATTTTAGTGTTATACCCAGTTATATTATTTTTAATTACTTATATAATGCATAATATATTTTACATTTAGGTACATTTTGATTACTGTAACTTTCATGATACTACAGTTTTATACATAGTTTTAGTTTTATACTTCTATTATTATTTATTGAATTACTACTTATAAAGAAAAACATATCCTTACTAATAAGTACGTTAATAAGACAATGAAGTGCAGCTTATATACTAAAATACTTCTTTTATGACCTATTAGCCATAGATTCAAGCCATTATAAGGTAAGTGGGAGAAGTGAATTTTAAGAATTAAAAAAAAAAAGTACGTTAATAATACTTTATAATCTAAGCAACATGATATTATAGTCTCATTTACTAGTAGTAATACTATATTAATTAGTAAATTATTAACAATAAAATACATGATATAGTCCGTATTAATATGATAACTTACGTATATAGTCCCATTTAATTCCCATAGGCATGTCAAACATCAATTAATCAAATTCACACCGAATTACTAAATTTGAATCAAATTAACAAAGTTTTCATCATGGTGGAAGTAAAAATCAATTTGTTGAAAAATTAGACCCTTATGCCAAATTTTACTTGGTTTCATCAATTAATTAACCTATTTTTACTGGAATTATAGAAGGTTAAAAAAAAATTAATTATTAGTGGGAGCCTATTTTCTAAACTCCACTATATATTTGATGAACAATAGTAAAATTCTAAAAAAAAAAGTCCTTGAAATTAAAATCACGTGGTATAAGAAAAAGAAAAATGAAACCAGAAAATTTCCCTTCTGTTCTTTCCAAACTAGTAAATACTAGCCTTAAGCTTTAATTTCCTTCAAAAGTTGGACAAACAGTGCATCCCAAGCCCCTTTGTAAGTCCATCAAGCGAACATAATCCATCCATCGAAAAGGGTTCTAAAACCTCAAATTGGCATCAACAACTCGCTCTATATTTTTGAAGAATTAAGCCTAAAAGTTATTGAACAAATCTTCCTTTATTATTTCTACCTAACCGTAGAAATCCCTTCTTGATGCATTTTGAATAATATGCATCAAGAACAATGTAGACTTGCTCATAGCATGGTTAGGATTAAAATATTAGACAGCTTAGCCCTAAACTGTAGGAATCTAAAATAGTTATAAACTTTTGTCAACAAATAACTCTAACCAAGAGATCTGTCATCAAAATCAAACATGATAAATTAACCAAAATCCACTTCTTTTTGCTAAAAAACATATATAGCACATAAAGGCCAAAAAATCAATTTGATTCAAATGACAATTTTTGAGACAATTAAATTTCAGAAATTATTAACAAAATATGGTACAACACATTAAAATTACTAAGATCAGTCATGCTATTGTTAGTTTACCATATTTCTTCCAAATAAAATTATAAGCTCTTATTCGATCAAAAATAACATTAATGGGCCATATCCACATTACAATAATGTCCTACCACATTGCACTCAATATCATCAATTCCTAAAATTCTATTAAAAAATGAGGATCAAACTGAAAAGCAACACAATTTACTTCAGACCAAAGTTCATGAAATTTTTAAAGATTTTGGTAAAATTTTTTTTTTTTAAATTAGTGATTTTATTGATTTTAAAAAAAATTAGTTACCCTGCAGGGTCAGGCCTCAATTACATCAGGAAAAAAATAAATAAATAAGGGACAACATCACAACACCTATGTGATAAAAAGAGATTAAAAGGCAGCCAACCGTTACCATTAATTAAAATTTTCACTATAAAATCCTTAAGATCTTCCAATCAGACCATGCGGCTGTTCAATTTTTAGATCCGGTGGATGGTTGTTTGCTGGCAACTTTATGCTGATGTGCCTTTTGTTCTTTAGTAGCATACATTTCTCATCTTGTTAAAACAAAAGATTGAAAATAATAACATACTTCTGATGAATGAAGTTCATAATCTGCCGAGATGTAAAAGGGAAGGGGGTTTGGGGAGCTGCTGAAGCCATAGGAAATCAGCGAGGGTTTTTGCATCCATCCCAACTTCCGCTTGTGCTGATTTTATTTATTTTACCATTACACCCTTTTACTATTTTTTTTTTTTTTAAATTTTGTTGTGCCAGTCATTTTGGACTACCTTGCAGGTTCCCCATTTGATGCCACGTTATTACGTTTGACAAGTTAAATCAGGGATCCAACACTCGATATCTTTTAGTTAGTACATGAATGGAGTATTTTATATTCATTATAAAATTTGAAATTTATTCTTTAAGTTTTGCCTCATTTATTAATAATACACTATAAGTTTAACTAATTGATTATTGTCATTTTAGAATGTTTTACTTTTTATTATATGTTTGTATTATTTTAGGTAAAAAATTGTTGGAATAATTTTTGAGGAACTCAAATTTGATTTTGAAGACCTAGTGTATGTTTGATTCAGCACCGAACTTTTTAGAATCAAGGATGAATTTCTCATAAGTATGTCGAGCCGAGTCGATCTCGAGTTCTAATTGACATGCTCAATTAAATATGATTTTAAGCACTTGTACATAAACTGAGTTCGAATTTTTAAGCATACAACTATTTAATATCAACCAAACTTGTTTATATTCTAGACAATTTTTGCCTTCTCTAAAGTACAATTTTTACATCAATCCTTATTTACTATAGATACGGTTTATTTAAAAATTTCTCGAAGATAAGATATATTTCCGTATTAGGTTAGTACTATTACTAGTGGGACATGTAGTTAAGATTCGCTAATGTCTTTTCATCAGGATTTATTTTTAAAATCGAACATGTATCATAAAGGATTTGATTTAACAGTTTGTGCTTTGAATTTTTATGTGCTACGATTGAGTTTCTAGCTTTTGTTTTGTTTTTACCATTTTGATTCTAACTCCTGGACATATATACGCATTAGCATGAGATTGCCTAGTGAATATAACATTTTGATTCTTCCTCCTGGAGTAGTTCATAAACTAGAGTATAAAAATTAGATGAATAAGATCCACAATATTTCAATTGAATTAAATCCAATCATCTTTCACCCATAAGAGATTTTCAACGTTGCCAATACATTTAATATTACATTCAATGTTACATCATCATATGATAAGGTGATATTTATCTTTATCTAATATCTACACGTGTAATAGAATATCCAAATGCAAGATTTTCTATAAATTTTAAATTTAAGAATAGTTGCTAAATATAAATCCACTTTAATTATTTATTACTGTTAATTGTAATATGTATCTCTGAACTATTATTGTTTTGTACTTTACCTTCTAAACTATTAATTTAGCCTCGCTTTAGTAACTTATGCTATAAATTTTTGGCACATACTCAAATTGATTAAAAATTTAGTTAATTTTTCTAATTATTTTTGGGTGAAAAAGTTTTAATATCAATATATAAATATAGAATATTTTAGTAACCAAATTTAAATTATGGTTATTAAAATCTTTTAACTATAGTAAGAATATGCATGTGTGATAGAAGATCCAAATTCAAAATCTTTAAATTTCACAAGGAAAAATAACTTTAATAGTCGCTCATATTTCACATTTATATTTTTTTAGTCCCTCACATTCAAAATGATGCATTTAGTCCCTCACAAATTCAAAATGCACCAATTTGGTCCCTCGATGCAATTATGGGCATATTTTGAATTGAAATACTCACGTGCGTATTGAATATAATATATTTTGGGGCAAAATTGACAATACAAAATTTTAAATACTAAATTATCCAAAAAAGTAGAGGATTGGAGTTGTTAGAGTAGGGATAGCGGACGAAAAGCAACGTGGGAGGGGAATATGGGCAGTAATGGTAGGTGAGAAATTTGGCATGGTGGTGGATACAGATTTAGGTAGTGTCGTTAAATATTTAAAATTTATGTATTGTCAATTTTGCCTATGAAATTTTAATTTCCAATAAAAATGTAACATTCAATACGCATGTGAATATTTCAAACTAAAATATGCTTGTAATCGTATCAATGGACTAGTATGGTACGTTTTATATTTGTGAGGGACTAAAATGCATCATTTTAAATATGAGAAATTAAAAAAAAATACAAATAGGAAATGTGAGAGATAATTAAAGTTGTGTTTTCCCATTTAACAATGGTTGCTAAATATAAATCCACTTCAACTATTTATTATCCTACTCCTTTGGCCTTCGTAGATTTTCTTCCTTTTACCGAAACGGTGAAACCTTAGTCAGGGAAAATTCTTACTATTTCTTATTGACGTTTTGTGTTCGTTTGGATTGAAAATATTTTTAAGAAAATATTTTTCAGATATTTTTTTGGTGCCAAACACCGAAAAATATAATATTTTTCGGTGTAAAATATTTTCCAATTTTTCTTCCTCTGGTTGAAAATAACTTACGAAATTTTTGAACGTAAGTTATTTTTCAAATAATTCAAGAGTGACATTAAAGTTCAAATACTTACTTTCAGAATTTCGTTTGCTAAACTTATTTCATTTTCAATTCTTTTTCATTTGTTTTTCTCTCAATCATGGGTCCTACACTAATATAACTATTATTATGCACATTTTACTACTATATTGTAATATCATTTAAATTTGAACAAAATCAATCTTTTATTAATCACAATTACTTGTAAGATATTTATTACTATTGTTATAAGTTTTTTTAACTTGTATTCATAAAATTAAGATAAAACCGTTAAAAATTTTTATTTCAAAATATTTTTATTTTGTCAACCGAACACCGAAAATTTGTATGAAAAATAGATTTTTTCACGTAAAATATTTTCCTTCTCAAGAAAATATTTTCAATCTAAACGAACACACCATAACAAATTGAGTTTTGGATTTTCTGCGACACTTGTGTGATATAACATGTATCTTTAGAGTAACATGTGTCACTTATCTAAATAGTGTCACACTAAACAGTATTACATAAAACCCTAATCCCAACAAATTCTTAAATTATCTATAAAGTAGGAGAACTCCTTATTTTTTAAATAAATCCCCTACATTATGAATGATCTAACCAACCCTTATAGAATAACTAACAAATAACTGATCCTCAGCCAGTTACTCCTTTTTATAGATGGCGAACGTTGGACGCCTAGTGGACCCAGATTTTATCATTTCTACAGGAGACAACTTTTACGAGGATGGATTAACCGGTGTAGATGATCCAGCATTCGAAGAGTCATTTAGCAATATCTATATGGGCCCAGAGCAGTGGTACAGTGGTAATTTCAGAACCAAACATAATGCTTTTATTTGCACTCTATATTTTCAATATTTTCTGGTAATTATAGTCATAACAAAATTTTGGTGTAGTTTTGGGGAACCATGACTATAGAGGGGATGTTTTGGCACAATTGGATCCCATCCTCAACCAAAAAGATGCCAGATGGATTTGTCTTAGATCTTTTATTATCAGCACAGGTAATTCCAAAGTCCAAATACTCAATTTACGTACGTAGAAAACAATTTTTTTCTCTTAAAGGAAGGTGCTAATACACCTTAATTACTACATATTTAGCCTCTTAAAAAAAGAAGTGACTTATTTATTCATCTAAAATTGCTATATTTGAATTTAGTCACATTTCCTTTTACGGCAATAAATAGTAACTTGCCTTCAGCCCCTTGACATTATTTTCTTTATCAATTTTAAGCAGATGTTGCAGATTTGTTTTTGGTCGATACAACACCATTTGTAGATAAATATTTCACTGACCCAGAAGATCATACGTATGACTGGAGAGGAGTGCTACCAAGAGAAGAATATCTTTCAAATCTTTTGAAGGTAAATAAAATAGATACTAATCACCCTTTTCTGGAAGTAATTTACTGATGGACTTTAGACTCAAAAGGAAAATTTTAAGCATTTCAGAAAAAAAAAAAAAAAAAAACATAGGTAAACCTAGTTTTGGATCCCAGATCCCACATATAAAATTTATTGTGTAGATCTTTGAAAATTAAATTTTATTAAAACTTATTTAATATCATTTATTTCGTAAATTTTAATTCACACCACAAACTTTATAAATGAAAAAAGTCTATATAATTACTTCCCTAAGCATTACAAGATTTGAATAACCATTTCTACATTGCCTGAGGAATATATGTTCTTTTGCAATTGAAGTTGGTTAACAGTTTCCTCCTATTTACCATATATACTAGGATTTAGACACAGCCCTAAAGCATTCAAGTGCAAATTGGAAGATAGTAGTTGGTCACCATACAATTAAAAGTGCCGGATATCATGGAATCACACTTGAACTTGAGAAAAGGCTTCTCCCAGTTCTTCAGGTAATTAACTTGATTCATTCCATTCATTTGGAATTTAGTTGCATTTCGCCATAAAAACCGCAATGGTTGAACGTATTTATTTTATACACACCAATAATGTACAATAATATTTTCAAGCATGGCTTTAGACCATGATCATATATATCATTCATCACGATAAAGAATTTTAGGCGTAATTATATATAAAATATTAATATACCAGTAATTAAAATATATATTATACTCGCTTGTATATACAATTTAACTAAGTTCTTAATTACTTTTGCTTTAAACGATAAATCTACATTTCTAGGAAAACCATGTTGACATTTACGTTAATGGACACGACCATTGCCTGGAACACATCAGTAGTTCTGACAGGTAAGTTTCACTGCATCTTTTATGAGATTGAGCTGAATATATCGAAGACTAGGTGTGTTTAAATTCAATTCAACCCAAATAAATTCGGAACTAAACAGCTGAGTTATTGAATTACTTGGATTGAATTACCCAAAATTTGTTGGGTTGAATTTTTATTACCCGATAACCCAACAATTTAGTTTTTTATTTATTATTTATTTTAAATTTTCATTCTGGCTCTAACCATTTCATCAAACTTTTTTTTCTCCCTTTTTATTCTTAACCTAACATTTCATATAATATGTTCTTCAATATTTTCCTTTTCATTTTTTACCAAACATATTTATACATCGTCGTGGATGATATCACAATCATAGAAGTTCTTCTATTTTTTTATTAGTTGGAATTTTTACTCAATTGACCCAAAAATAGTGTAATTTGCTCGATTAGTACTTAGGTGTTAGATTTAATTGAGTATCTATATTAATCAGGTTAGATTGAGTTTTAATTTTTTAACACGAAAATCTGTCAACTCAAAATCACCAATAAATGGACTCCCCATAGAGGGAGCACAAACTGTTGATTTGAACAAAATTTCAGAAGAAAAAATAACTGTTATGATGAATATTGCAGTCCACTCCAGTTTCTGACAAGTGGTGGTGGTTCAAAGGCATGGAGGCAAACAATTAGGCCATGGAATCCTCAGGAGTTGAAATTCTATTATGATGGACAAGGTTTCATGACAATGGCACTTACTGAAAATGGTGTTCTATTCCAGTTCCATGATGTTTTGGGCAACATTTTGCACCAATGGAGTGATTCAAAAGGATTTGAGACTTAAAAGCTGTTTTAACAGCTCATTGTTTGTTGAAATTAATCAAATATTGATCCAAAATGGAGAGATTAAACCTAGCTACCTTGTATGATCCTCTTGAGGAATCTTATTAGCTTCCCTTGGACCACAATGACGATAAACTAAATTTCTCTTTGACGTGAGCTATTCTTAATCTTTATATTATTTCTGTTCGAAAGCATGACATCATATTTCTTCAATTGTGAAGAAAAAGGCAAAAAAAAGGTGTGAAGAAATTTTTTTTCCTAATAAATCAACGATCACTTTTTTTTTTTTTTGAACCCATTTCTCTTTTACCCTTGACTTTAGATTCTCATCCATACCCAACCTCTCTTTCTAAGTTTACGCTATGCCGTTTTACATCAAAAAACTAGAGACTACCAAATTTTCATTAGACACATACACGCACTGTACGTACTCCAATCTTCAGTTACGCACACTACACACACTTCGAAGTTATTGTCATCAAATTTCTTCACATCTTCAGATGACTAGAAATTGTTTGAAAGAATCCCCAAATCCAATCACAGAATTAATGAAACCTGATAATCAAAATCTTACACAAGAAGGTAAACTCTAGCCTCTGTGTCTCCTGAATTCTCCTACTTATTTAGACCACTCTTATCCCAGATGATCACACATCTATGGTGTAGATCGTTACTCTTCATTTTTCATCATCATCAGAATGAAAAATCTCAACCTAAGATACCTTATCTGTAACATGTGATAGAAGAAGTGAATTGAATTATATATTCAATGAGATACATTTTCAAATATAATAGTTGAGCTTATATATAGATTGAAAACTAAATATAAGATAACTACTAGTATAGATAAATACACAAAGAAGATAAACATCATTTAACACCCCCTCTTAAACTCAAGGTGGAAAAGTTGACAACAACTTGAGTTTGTTCACAAGTGCATGAAAACGGGCAGGTGAATGTGTCTTAGTGAAAAGATCAGCAACTTGATGCAGAGAAGAAATAGAGATGAGAGAGAGGGTCTGCTGTAGGAAGTGATGACGTACAAAGTACTGACAATCAATTTCAATGTACTTTGTACGTTCATGAAAAACGTCATTGTGAGTGATTTGGATGGCACTTTTGTTATCACAATAAATAGGTGTATGACTTGAAAGAGAAACACCCATGTCATGAAGAAGCCATCGCAACCAAAGAAGTTCAGATGTAGTATCAGCTAGAGCACGGTACTCAAATTTTGAACTGGAGCAAGAAACAACAGACTGTTTCTTACTGTGCCAAGAAATAAGAGAATCACCCAAAAAGAAACAATATTTAGTAGTAGAACGACGATCAATAGGATCTCCAACCCAATCAGTATCAAAATATGCCCGTAATTCAAATGAGGATGAAAACGAAAAATATAATCCATGAAATATTGTACCTTTCACATATCTCAAAATCCGAAGGACAGCAACAAAATGGGTAGAGCGTGGAGCAGACATAAACTAACTCACTGTTTGTACAGCATAAGCTATATCAGGTCGAGTAACAGTTAGATAGACAAGACTACCACATTTTACCAACTGACGATATTGTGTTGGATCTATGAGAAGGTCCCCATCATTAGGACGGAACTTGACATTTGTTTCAAGTGGAGTATCCAGAGTTCGAGCATCCATGATCCCCACATGGGAAAGTAAATTGGAGATATATTTGGCTTGGGACAAATGATAGCTTGTGGAAGATTTAGAAACTTCCAAACCAAGAAAATAGCTAAGTGATCCCAAATTCTTCATTTCAAACTGTGTACTAAGAAACTCTTTCAATTGCTGAACCCCTGAGATATCGTTACCTGTGATGATCATGTCATCTACATAAAGAAGAAAAAGAATAATACTTGATGAAGATTGTTTAATGAATAAAGCAGAATCATATGCACTAATAGAGAAGCACATATTTTCCAATGTAGTACTGAATTTTGAATACAAAGCTCGAGAAGCTTGCTTGAGCCCATAAAGTGCTTTGCATAGATGACAAACTTTGTTGGGTGGATGAACATACCCAGGAGAAGGCTTCATGTATTACACATCCTCAACAAGATCGCCATTGAGAAAAGCATTTTTGACATCCATTTGGAAGAGATCCCAATAGCGAGCACCAGCAACTGCGAGTAAGGATCGCATGGATGTTATACGAGCCACATGAGCAAAGGTCTCTTCATAGTCAATTCCATATTCTTGAGTAAATCCCTTAGCAACCAATCGGGCTTTGTAGCGCTCAACTGAACCATTAGATCATGTTTTGATCTTGTAGACCCATTTTCACCCAATTGTGGATTTACCTTATGGTAAATCAACCAGATCCCAGGTATGAGTTTTGTAAGAGCCTTCAATTCCTCTGCCATCACTTTCTGCCAAAGAGGATTAGAACAAGCCTCTCGGAAAGTTTGAGGCTCATATAGGGTAGCAAGAGATAAATAACATTGATAGTCATTAAGATGACTGGGAGGAACTCTTATCCTAGTTGAACGATTAGGAGATGGAGGAGAAAGTTTTGAATGATCCACAAACCGACCATTAGGTCCAGGTAACAAGAGGACATTGGAAGGTCGCTAGAAAGGTTGACAGAACTTGCATCAGAAGAAGTTTCATCTGGAAAAAGATTTACGAGTTCATTAGTAAAGAACCGCAAAGGACTAGAAGATGAGACATGAAATGTGGACATGCTGGAAAAGAGTTTATCCTCCCAAAAGAGTACATGACGAAATACTCGTAGACGTTTAGTTATGGGATCATAAGAACGATAACCTTTGTGCTGTATGCCATAGCCAAGAAAACAACATAGTCTAGAACAAGGCTCTAATTTATTTCACTCATGAGGAGGAAGTAAGACAAAACAAGCACATCCAAAAACTTTGAGAATTTGATAATCAGGAAGTTTACCGTAAAGACGCTCATAAGGGGATCTGTTTTCAATAATAGGAGAAGAAACTCGATTGATTGTGAAAACTGCTGTAAGAACTGTTTGTCCCCAAAAAGATTCAGGAACATTTGAGGAGTGCAATAAAGCTCGAGTAGTGTCTAGGATATGACGATGTTAGACATTCTTCTTCGTTCAGCTCGACCATTTTGTTGAGATGTACCTGGACAAGATCTTTGAGGAATAGTTCCATCCTCATGATGGAAGAGTCTGTATATTCTACAGCATTATCGGAGCGGAAGATTTTAACATTGTTAGAAAACTGAGTTCTAATCACGCTACGAAATTCACGATAAATTTGCAAAAATTCATACCTGTGTTCCATCAAGTAAATCCAGGTAAAGCGAGAATAATCATCTATAAAAATAACAAAATATCGGGATCCTCCTACAGTAGAAGTAGGAAACGGACCCCAAATATTAGAATGAACAATATCAAAAGGACTGTATGAACATGAACAATTAATTTCGATCATAGATATATAAGTAAAATATAAAAAGGTAATTTTGAACTTTTTTCTCTTCTAAAGATTTGTCAAACGTACACTAACGAGGTGTTTGGTTGAATGGCTTCTGTATTTGGAGAAAAAGGAAAACTTTTTTTCTAATCTTATTAAGTTTAGTGGCAATTTTGGTGTGAAGATGTGGTGGTGGACACCACTTTATTTGGATATTCACCCCTTATTTTGTTTGGATTTTGATGATTTTGAACATAAATATGAATTTTATTCAAGAAAAGGATGCCAAAAGTAAGCTTTGTTGGGAGATAGCCATTGAAGGCTTTGTTGGGAGATAGTCATTGAAGATGGCCGCCGGTTACTGGAGTCTACAAGATGACGGCCGAGGGTAATCCCATTTGCAAGTATTTGGGTGAACACACTATTCACTTTTTAAAAGAAAAAGAAAAATTATTAGATGGATCCTCCCTAAAAAAAGTATTAAATGACATAGTTTAACTTTGATGGAGAGGTTGGACAAGATATATGGGTAGGTGATTTGAATTCCTAACCATTAGTGATTCAAATACATGATCAAAATTGCATTTCGTTGTTTGAATTGTCACATTCTTAATTTTTCACTTTACAACTTGTAATCACTCAAACAATCACATAAACTAAGTGTTATCCTGATCATGCGAGTATATTCCTTTTATATATATATATATATATATATATATATATGTATGTATGTATATATACCAATATAACCTAGCCGTGCAAAGTACGACTAGTACCCACTACTTCCTATCATGTGCAATGTAAAAGACATTCTGCATATGTGTTTATAAAAATTTAAGCATCCAAACTCAAGTAATTCATCAACTGTATGGTAAGATAGGCTGGCTACAAAAGGCGAAAGTAATTAAATCTAAACAAACTAAACTAAGCTATTCTAGATTGATCAATTTGCTTAAACATTAGCTTATTTAATAGACAATAATAAGCAAAGTCTCCATAATTGCAAATTACATAGGTAAGGTGTTTCAGAAGTAGGTACATGAGGAAGTCTATGCATCAGTTACACTCAATGTTGATTGCTTAATTAGCATCTTACTTGAAGTATTTCCTATGTTGTAATTAACTAATATATATTCATATTATGATCCATTAATGCTCGTTGATATTTGAAGCATAATGGATTCTAACCTGTCTATGAACCAAAAGAGAGTTACATCAGTACTTAGAAGCCATTCAACAACGCATACTATATGATCAAAAGATTGTAATCATCAGGCATGTGTAGTTGAGCTTAAGTTTGACTTAGTTCTTCTTAGAAGGGCTTTCTACAGTAGCATTTTGAGAGTGTCACTTGCCTCTGATGTTTTCAATGGATAACTTTCCTGCAGCTTCAGATGGTTTGTTAATTGAACTTGTAGTTGTGCCGATGAAAGTCAAGTTCCTTTTCACTCTGGCAATAGAAGAACCTGATTTGGCTGCATCATTAGAAGACTTAGCAATTTCTTCAAGGATGTTTTGGGTTGTGGGACTAAGCATCTGCAAGCCTGTGTTTGTTTGCATATCTTCTGTGTGACAAGTTGTCACCATCTATAACAGACAATGTCATGTCCTCATCAACAGCATTAAAAGATAAGTTGAACATTTCATCACTGGTATACGCTTTGACAATATTGCACCTTTTATTAAGTTGTCCCGGAACATCCTTGGCGTAATGGAAAACAAAGCAAACAATGGTGTGTTTTCAATTGAGGCAGCAAGCTCAGCATGAATGGGAGTTTCTTGTTTTTTTGTGACATAAAAGATTGTGAATGTAATAGCCTACAAAGCTTAATGCATTCTGTGGTATCTTAGATGAATGTCATGTATCAAAGCATATAATGTATGTTACTATTAGAGCTAATGATGTTTCAAGTGAACTTTTTTTTTTTCAAATTTGATTGAGGTAGAAGAAAGTAAAGTCTTCTATGTCAAAGGTATACCATAATTTAAGGATATCTTTGAATGCAACAAGAGAAATTAGATAAGAAAGATGTTCAAGAAACTTGTAACTTACATTTTCATCAAGTTTAGCAAGGGTGCATATAGGAATGGAATAAGGGTTAGTATTGGAGATTAAGAGATATCCATAAGTGAAAATTTTAAGTATTTAGGATCAGTTTTTCAGAGTGATGGTAGTATAGATCGTGATGTTACACATCAGATACTGTTCTTCTTGAACTTCTTAAGCGGATTGGACTAAATGGAGAATGGCATCGAAAATATTATGCGACCGCAAAATTCCTTTACGACTTAAGGGTAAATTCTATAGAACGGCAATTAGACCAACAATGCTTTATGGGTCTGAGTGTTGGACAATGAATTACACACATGAGCAAAAGATGACAGTGGTAGAGATGCGAATATTAAGATAGATGTGTTAGTAAACAAGGATAGAAAAGATATGCAATGAACATATTCGTGAGAAGATTGGAGTAGCATTTACTGATGAGAAGATGAGAGAAACATGCTTAAGGTAGTTAGGTCGTGTGTTAAGACGACCAATAGAAATGCCTATCAGACGAGTAGATTTTAGAGAGAGTAGTCAACATAAAAGATGTAGAGGAAGATCAAAAAAGACTTGATGGGTAACTTGTAAGAAAGATATAACTCATCTAGGAATTGAGAAGAATATGGTCCATGACAGATTACAATGGAGTAGGAGAATTTATGCAGTCGACCCTACTTAGAAAAATGAGATTAAGACTTGATTTGTTTGTTTGTTTGTTCGTTCTTTTAGTTGAAAAGCAGTAAATGGAATTATTTTTTTAGCATATAGTGAAAATATTATAGCATTAAGTGATAGTGTTCCATCTTTTAGCATTAAAGGTATGTGGCACCTGAAAAAAATATGAAGTAAGGAACTCTTTAATAGGAATTAAAAGATGTTTAAATTCAATTTCTTATTTTATGTAAACTTTACATGATCATTTGCCTAACTTCAACTTTGGCCATCTCCTTGTAAGATATACACCTTATCTCCCAATCTATATAAGTTAGATTTGTGGCAATTCTTACATGCTATGTACCACATTCTTTGGATTTCTCGAATGAAGCTTGTTTTTTCCCTGACCTACATAGCATTTTCTTGTTCAATAAAGAAGCAAGTAAGTCAAGTGCATTTCATGAATTCATCAAGCAGTTTGTAAATATAATATATTTATACCTTTTCGAACATGACCAGAGCCTTCTCAATACTAAAATTATTTGATTATGTCTACTTTAACTACACATCTAGCAATTTATCTGAATCAATGTATGCCTTCATTTTAACCAACTGTTTCAAGTCTTCTTTGTTTATATTCTAGCTACATATTTAGATTTGAATTGAGTTTCCATGTTTTGCATGGAAATTTAGTATGTGTAAAAGATTTTTGTTACCATTCTTTGATTTGTTTCTTCTGGCAGTGGAGGATTGTGGAGCATGCATGTAGAAAATTTTATTGTGAGTGACAAACTTGTATAAATGATGAAGTATTATTAGCATAAGAATGGTCATTTTATTTTATCTTTTAGCGGATATAATGTAGTTTCAAGAGAAGATATTGCTTGCTTTTACTAAGAATGTAATCTGTAATTGCATAAGATTAAGTACTAAGGATCTTAATGTTGAATGTTGTAACGTTAACCCTTATAGAAATTATAAGTGGAGTAGTAGCAATGGCATCAGTAATTTTTGTTCCATCTATGCCTTCATATTTAGTCCACATAGAAGCCTATACCAGCAATATTGGTTTTTTCCTACAGAATTTGAAGTTAGTGAGTAAAAGTGTAAACACCCATTTTTTTTAGAGAGATATATATATATATATATTATCAATATAAAAAAATGATATTTTTAATAAAATAATTGTATATGAAATTAAATTACTTGTGTTGGTGCTTTCGTATAGAATCAAAATTCTTGTCTAGTTAGAAATCCTAATGGTTAAGGTAATTGCTTTGGACTAACTTAGTCTAAATACATTTTGCTTTTGAAAAATAAATCATTTGCCAATTAAATGGTAATTTTCGAAATTCAAAATGGTTGCAAATTTTCAGCTACTTTTAGTTATCAAATAAGTATAGGAATTATAGGATTTTTAGCTAACTTTCAAGATTTAGAAGTTGGAGGTTTTTGGGAGTAAAATAAGTATAAATAGGGGACTTCATAGGGTAAAGGAATTATTTTTGCCGTCTAAAATTTGAGCCTTGGAGACAGTAGTGTTTTTTTTTTTTTTTTTTTTTTTGTGTGCACACAGGATATTCTTAGCATCAACAGACTCTTTGATTTGTTACTTGCTAAATAGGTACCAGGTTTTAGTTTCATGAATATGATAATTGTATCTCCTATACATGGAATTATCATACCAACTACGTATTGGGGCTGATTCTTTTATGATTATGGAGTTAAGCTTTAGATTAACAGATTGCAAAAGTGAGAACAGGAGAAAAATGAGTATGATAGAGAGGTTGGGAGGTAAGAGAAAAATAGGATGAAGGAAAAAACCTTGGGCAGCCAAAACTTCACCTCTGTTCACCACTCAGGATCCGCCTACATTGGACATTTAGCGAGTCCAATACTAGTGCTCACTACCAAGGCAACACGGCCTACCACCAAGAGTGCTGCTGGTGGAGAGTGCCACGCTATTCCCTTGCTTGATGAGACTTCCATCCCGTAGGCCATGGCTACCTTTTGCCATTCTTATACACACCATTAACATTGCATATGTTGGGGAAGGAGATGCAGCCACTAAGGCAGATCAGCCTTGCTCCGAGGACGTCTTTGGTGTTGTTCCAACAAGGGTTCTACAAGGGATTATTCTCACCAACACCAAGCCGAGGTGCACAATGATGAATTCAACATCCTGCTTCTCGGTCCATGGAGTTTGTTCCTTCGGCAGTAGATATTTCTTCAATAAATACTTCACTTCCCTTGCTGCTCCAAACCTCTTGCAAACACAACATGCAAGCAATGGCCCCAACAAACATAATCCCATAGCAATCTTTAATGTCCAAAAATCCTTGAAAATTCCTATGACCATTGAGTTCGTACTCCATGATTCTTGGAATAAAGGTACTAGAAAAATTAAATAGCTAAGAACCATGCTAGGCTAAAGGGCGTACACATGAACCCTTACCAACCAACTCATACCAAAATTCAGCTATGTCTTCTTCGACTGACCATGAGTCAGGGAAATGTACTGAGGATGACTTTGAAGACCACATTGAACTTGATGATGACATTAAACTCAAGTTAGGTAAGTGGAACTCAGGTACTCTTCCTCTTAGATGCAAAACTTTGGAACTTTTCCGCTTAGGTGCAAATTTATGTTTAAGTGAAACTATACCCATGTAGATCTATTCTTTAACTTTTGTAGTTCTCCTTTAGAAAATACTACTTTTTGTCCCAAAGGGGTAAATTTCAGTCTTGCAACCAAATTTGACCTAGGCACAACTTTTCCTAGGTAAGCTAATTTTTACTCTTAGAAGGGTAACCTTATTCTTGTAACCAAACTTAGCCTAAGCACACCTTCTCCTAGGTAGGTTTCCATTCACTCCTGGCGGGATAAGTCTTTTGTTTTAGGATGAAGTTTAGCCTTGGCACAACTTCTCATAAGTAAGCCAATTTTTTCCCCTGGAGGGTAAGGCTTGGCCTCGCAGGCATAACTTCTCCTAGGTAAGCTGCTCCTGTAGGAGTAAGCCTTGGTTTTGGGACTAAGTTTAGCCTAGCCATACTTTTTCCTAGGTAAACTTATTTCACCCCTAGATCAAAGGGGTAAGCCGTAGTCTTGGAACAAAACTAATCCTAGGCTTAACTTCTCCTAGGTAAGCTAATTTTTGCCCCCAGAGAGAGCCTAGGTCTTAGAATAAACTTAATACCTAGACACAACTTTACCCCTTAAAGTAAGCTAATCTTTACCCCCGGAGGGATAAACTTTGGTCTTGGAATCAAATTTAACCTAGGCACACCTTATTCGAGGTAAGCTTATTTTCTCCCTTAGAGGGGTAAGTCTTGGTCTTGGAACCAAACTTAGCCCAGGCATAACTTCTCCTAGACAAGTTTGTTTTTGTCCCGAGAAAGATAAGCCTTGCACATAGGAAGACTATTTTTTTTCCCTTGGAAGGGTTATTGCTTACTCTAGGTAGTGATCTATGCTTTTGTCCCTTAGAGGGAGGAGGTGATCACGAACGATGAGATTTTCAACCCTTAGAAAGGTGAGTCTCACTCTAAGGGTAAGATGTAGTTTAGCGATGCCTTCCCTTGGAAGGATTTAGGTTTGTGATGATGCCATAATACGGAGAAGATAAGGTGATCCCGGAGAATGAGATTTTCAAACCTCAAAAGGATGAGTAAAAAGCAACCTCGAAAGGAGCGAGTTTGGCGTGACACTGGACGATTTTAGCAGGACTTAACTCTGAAAGGCATAAGCAAGTCTTCTTTCCTAGAGGGTTTGAGTAGGAAGCAACTCTACAAGGTGTCAGTAGCACTCAACCCTAGAGAGTGTGAGCAAGGAGTGATCTTTGCAGGCACAGCATAACCCCTGAGGGTTTCTGCAGGGCTCAACCCCAGAGGGCATGAGTAGGGTACAACCTCAAAAAAAGCCACAAGGCCTGACCTTAGAGCAGGAGCGACCTCAAAAGGCACGAGTATGGCATTACCCTGGAGAGTGTCAATCAGGCTCAATCCATAAAAATGTGAGCAAGTCTTCCATCTTGGAAGATGTGAATAGAGAGCAACCTCGAAAGGCATAAGTAAGGTTTAACCTCAGAAGGTAATAGTGGGGCCTGGAAGGTGCGAGCAGAGAACAAT